>CM076581.1:783627795-784227795 GCA_034641835.2 Pinus albicaulis
GGGGCTAGGAGCCGACACATCTCTGCTCAGAGATAAGCGCTACTAGTGCCCTAGCTCGCTTGTTCCCATCATTTCAGTTTTGTAACATAGTTTAGGGGCTGGTAGCCGACACATATCTCCTCAGAGATAAGCGTTGCCAGTACCCTAGCTCATCTATTCCCATAATTTTTTTATTGTAACACAGTTCAGGGGCTGGGAGCTGACACATCTCTTCTCATAGATAGGCGTGACCAGTGCCCTAGCTCACCTGTTCTGATCATGTCTGTATTGTAACAGAGTTCAGGGGCTGGTAGCTGACAAATCTCTTCTCAGAGACAAGCGTTGTTAGTACCCTAGCTGTTCGTTTCCATTGTGTCTCATTGTAACACAGTTTAGAGGCCTATCACTGCCACATCTCTTCTTAGAGATATGCCTACCAGCGCCCTAGCTGTTCATTTCAGTCATTTGATTATAATAAAATGAAGCATTATTTGCACTGCATCTCTATGTTTATGGTTATTTTTGTATTCTGTTGCGTTCCTACATAAATCTGGATTAGTGGTTTCAAAGCGGTTTTCTCTTTCTCTGTTTTTCTTTTCATGTCCCCAATGTGGCCAGGGTATAATGAGTTCAACCTTGCAACCCCGACGCCCCCTCATGGAGGAAGGAAAGAAAGACAAGGGAGCAGGAGATCTTATCAAAATATTGCTCGAGGATGCCTTCGAGAAAGAAATAAATGTGATGATGGATAAATTTGACCAGATCCTTCAATGGCTGCCCACCAACAGCACATCTACATCCAGCATGTCCGCCAATAGGTCCGCGACATCCTAGAAAAATCCAATACTAAGTTCAGCAAAATCCCCCCCCCCCAATGGAGGAACTTAACGCAATCGAGACCATTTCTTCCTAAGGAGGGAGGAATGATCTAGGTGGATATCAGTGTCCTCCCACCTATTAGTCACCTGTAAAATTCGATTATCCCAAAAGGTGGCTAAATCTATTTTTTTTAGCCTTCAAGGAACACTTTTTCTCACTAAAAACTATTGGCTCTTGAAGAATTTTTGAAGACCTCATGCCTCTGTCCAGATCCTATACTATTGTTTACATCCTAAAAACCTCTGAAATCCTGCTAAAATCCAAAGCCCAAATGCTGCTACAAACCCAATTTTCCCCTACCTCTTCTTCCAAAACAAACCTCATTTTCATGTTTCTCCCCCTTCTACTTCATAAAAAACCTTTGATAAGGTTCTAAGACCCCTTCTTAGCCTTATCGGAACCCTCATTTCCTTTGAAAAAGGTTCAAAAATCATAAAAATACATTGTTTAGTCTTAAGTCCCCTCGGGCTAAGTTTTAAACCCCTTTACCCATGAACCCTCGGGCACATCACTTCCCATGCGTCGGCGGCCCTGCAGTCAGGCGCAAGACCTTTTTATTTTTAATTTTTATTTCATCCTGACCCTCTCAAAACCTTTGTTTTAAATAAAATCTTTGGGTTTTAATTTATTTTACACTTATCCGCCGGTATCATTTTCAAACCATTCCACACCGTCGATCTGATTTGCAAATCGGACGGTGCGGAGTTCGTCTCCCTGTGGTCCCCACCACCAGTAAGCCGATTTCCCAAAACTGGTGGTATCCATCGCACCGCCCTTGTGCAAAAATTTGTTTTCCCCCGATCGCCAGCGATTCCATATGCTTACTGCCACACGTCCCCTGTACTATTTGCAAAACTTCCGTCCAATGCGCGTTATCGTTCGGATGAGGATGCCGAGCGATATCGCCGTGGACCGTCCGATCTAAAGCTTCCCATCTGACGACTGTCACTCGATGAAGATGCCCGCCCCTTAATGTGGTCCCGGCGCGATGTTAAATCATTTCCCACCGTCAATCTGATCTGCAGATCGACGGTTCAGATTTCGTCCCCCTGATTCGATTGCCTGGTCAACGATTCTCTGTTTTTGACTTCCCCATTCGCTCCCGACCATCGATATCTGTGCGATCGACGACCCTGATTTGTTCTTTCTTCCGCCCATTCTATGATCTCCCTGATTAATCCCGACCATTGGATGATGCCATCCAACGGACCCGCTCCTTCCACACGTCCTCTGAAGCAATCAAACTATATACGCAGGATTTCATAACTTTTGTTTCTATTTTGCAGGGTTTAATGTTTTTCCGCCATGTTGAGGAAAATTCGCAGGCTGAGGGTGACGATCCTCTTGCCTTCGTTTCATCAGGGAAATCATTCACAGGGGTTCTCCATCTCACTTATCATCGGTGTTTATGAGGCATCGATGTCGTTTTATCTCTGCGCAGCCCCGCATATCAGCAATAAAACCATGGATTTAATAGTTTCAAAGGGTATCAGTGCCGAAGACCTAAATGTATCAGAACAGAGGATTAGAGATAGTTTCACGGGGATTACATCTAAGATGCTTATCAAAAGCCTAATCCCCAAATAAAACACAGTTTACAGAAAACCTAAAGTGTTTTGTCAAGCAACAATGCCTCCACCTACACAATCTGAGGCAAATTGATTCCTCAACTACCATAATGCCACTTGTTCCTCAAAAGTACTCAATCAGACGCCGAAGTTATTGATCGAATGAAGATTTTCACCTCAGCACAGCCGTAAAGTTACTTCTGCAAGGAAACTTAATGACAAAATATCAGCAGAGTTACTTCAACATTACACAGAGCCTCAAAGGTCAACAAAAGCTCTCACTGAGCTTATTCTTTATATAAAAAACATTTAATACATATTACATCCATATAAATTTCTCCATTGAGCCCCTCAAAGGCCAAGAAGTCATTTAAATCTGTATTAATTGTAAATGGAGATCTTTTACCAGATCTCACCTCCTCATCCTTCTATATATACTTCTTCATAATATGAGTGAGGGGTTGGTTGTAGAACTTTGATATACACTTGAACTTAAACTTCTGAT
The DNA here is from genome assembly GCA_034641835.2 of Pinus albicaulis. Classification (NCBI taxonomy): domain Eukaryota; kingdom Viridiplantae; phylum Streptophyta; class Pinopsida; order Pinales; family Pinaceae; genus Pinus; species Pinus albicaulis. Next base: position 783,630,727 of record CM076581.1, read on the forward strand.
TGTACATAGTATTCACTAGCTCTTGGAGCTCTGCTGGTGATAGATAGGTTAGGCTGAGATGTGTAAATGGTTGCTAAACTAAAGCACTAGACTTAAAGCTGTAACTGGTTTGGAGCATCAATACAAGCTGATTTATGGGATCCTGGCCTATGTTGAAGGTGATGTTTCTCTAATTGTAACTTGTTATTTCATTTCTATTTTCATTGTGTTTCATATTCTCTTATAAAGAACAACATGCATAGAGTTAGGACCTACTGTACATTAGTAACCTTCTCTGACTGGAAATATTTATCTGAATGTTTTCCCCCATCTGTGTTATTTAGGAATGATTTAATTTAGTTTAAGCATAGGAATGTTGGCATTCCCTCGTCTTATTGTCTTAGCCGAATGTTATTCTTAGATGTTATTTTCAGTGTATGTTTAGTGAAGATGAACTGAGGAAGATATGGTGAGCCCTGGTCCTAGTTTGATCCTACAGAATACCTGATTGTTTCCCTTGGGATGTGTTAGAAGCTGGCTAGTTTCAAATTACTTACCAGATCTTAGGACATTCTGTTGTTATATTTGTTTTTGTCTTGAAAGTAACCAAGTAAATAATAGCTAGGAGAGGATTTTTGGTGAGCCCGGCCCGCTAGTTTCTACTCCAAAAGTTGTCATCAAGTTTCCCTTTGTTTTGAGATGTTTTCTATTGAAAGTGTATCAAAGGCTGGCTAGTTTCAAAGTACTTACCAGATCCTAGTTTACTTTTATGTTTTTCTTGAGTCCATGTCAAAGTTTGACTAGTTTAAAAGTACCTATCAGATCCTGGGCTTCTCTTGTTTCTGCATCTGTTCATTTCTCCTTCTTATTGTATCATTCCATTCCATAAATCAATCTTCAAAGAGATCCTTAGACATAGATGACTTGCCCCACAGACCACTCTTTCCTCTTGCTATTCCAATTAAACCCTATTATGACTCCATAGCCCAATGGACTAAAACCTACAATTTTCTACCTTTTTGACTGAAGCTTACTCTGATTGCCTACAACTTCTCACCTTTGGAACATTTTTCACTCAAAACTTTCCACCTTGAACTGTAATCATGCTCAACCATCCAAGAAACAAACAAACCTTTGGCCTTCATAACTAGCCTAATATCATAAACCCAAACTTCAAAGACAAATCCATCTTTGTACATATTGGAGAGATCCCTCTCTGGATTCAGGAGGGCTAGATCCTAGAATCCCAAAGTTGGTTGAAACGATGTTGTTTCTGTAATTGGACTCTACCAATCTTGCTAATAAATTACAGATCCCTAACATTTCTGGCGACTCCGCTGGGGACTGAGTGTTATTGATACCTTTTAAGACCTCAGAAAACCCTCAATTCAAAAAAAAACTTTGAGAGTTAAAAGAAGCCTTTTCAAGCACTACCAAGAAATGGTAATCATGATGAAACTTGTTTGAATCAGTGACAATCTAGGTAAACCCTAGGATTCTCTTAAGACTTTATCAAACCTTGAAAAAACAGCTAACTTGGCCATGAGAGTAGACTTTCTTTGTCTCATAACCGTAGCTAAGTTTTGAAACAGAGTTAGGATATCCTTAAAAACCACACAACTCAAAAATAACTCAGAAAAAACAAAAAATATTTCAGATTGGTAGTAAAACACTTACTCCTACATTGACACTTATCTTTTGTTCTGTTTTACCCCATACTCTTAGACAAAGTCTGGAAAGGGCCAGGTAGCTTCCGGATCTCATCCTCTTTCAGAGGTGAAATATCTGGTAAATGCCCTCCCAGTCAATATCTGGTTAGAGTTTGTTGTGTTCCGGGATATCCTTGAAAAGGGATATTTCAAAAGCATGGTGGTGGACCATAAAACCTTTTACCTCTGAAAAGAGCTAAAAACTTCCACTTGGCGACTCCACAATCCTGAACAGACCTTAAGACTTCACTGGGAAGAACCCTGACCATCATAATATTATTCAAACTTGGTCAGAGGACTGTAGGATTGAAATTTAGGCAAATAGATTAGTTAACCATTCAAAGACTTTCATATCTGGTTGAACTTGTCTCGTCTATTTGGGTCTGATAAACACAGCATAGTGGCTCCTAGAAAGATTCACACTAGAGCCTATCATGACCTTGATCCACCTGAAGTAGTTGATAACCAACAAAGTATCCTTAGGAAGTCTCCTAAGATTAAATTATCAACTATTTTCAGACCACCCTTGAGAGCTAAATCAGTTCCTGAACATCTTTCAGCTCTACAAAAATCACAAGCTGACTTAGTAAATCCATTTAGAACTAGGTCATTTGATGATATAATCCAGATAGATTCTGAGTCTTTACTTTCTTCTCCTGAAACTAGTGAACATCTTGGTAGTAGAGAAACAACACCTCCTGATTTACATTTCCTCCACAACTTAGGTGTCTCTCATCCAAGATCAGCTCAAAAATCTACTATTGTTCCATCCACATCCCTTCATCCAACATCCATTGTCCAAACCACTCCACTCCAACCCACTATCCCTCTTGTAAATCCACCTTCACCTCCTATCATGGCGGCATGGTATGCTCCCCTAGTCCTTCCTGGACCATTAGTCAATCTTCCACAGGACTATCAGTCCAAAATTCCATTATATGATGCCAACAATGCTACAACTGCATCACAACATGTGGATAAGATGGATGACTATTTTGACAGAAATGAAATTGATGATGATTATGTCAAACTTAGATTATTTGCTCAAAGCCTGGGGGGAGAAGTAAGAAAATGGTTTAAAGGCTTAGCCCCCCATAGTATCAATGATCTCCAAGGCTTCCATCAAACATTCTTAAACAAATGGGAAGTTAAAAATAATCCTCTCCAAGTCCTTTCTGATTACAAGAACCTTCATAGAAACCCTGGGGAAAGTGTCCAAGCTTATTGCACTAGATTCAATAGTGTGTATAATGCACTTTCCCCAGAGCTAAAACCTCCACAAGGCTCAGCTTTAAACAAGTTTCCTGAAGGGTTTGATTCTAACATGACCTATCAGCTGAGAGAGAGAGACTTTGCAACTCTTGAAGATATGCAAAGAGGTGCTCTTTCTGTAGAAGTCAACCTGATGGAGAAAAGAGCAACTATGAAAGCTGAGAAGAGAGTATCTTTTAGAGAGGAATCCACACCTTCCACTTCCAATTCAAAGATGGAAAGAATGATGGAAGAAATGATGAAAGAGATGAGCATAATTAAGAGAGCACAAGCAAGTCAAAACCAAAGTGCTCCTCAAAACAGAAACCAAAACCAGAATCAGAATGTTAGAAGGAACCAACCTCCAAACAGAGCTAGGGAAGATGATCAGCAAATCACTCCTCCCTTTCATCAAAACTATGTAAGTGAGGTTGAGGAAACAGATCAAATAATAGAGGAAGATGATATTAACCTATTTGGGGTAGATGATGATGACTTTGAGGTTCATTATGATAAAAAACAAGGTCTTTATACACCTTATGATGACAAAATAGATGATAATGAAAATTGTTGTCAAGACATGGAAAATGCCGTCACCGAACCTCGAAGTGAATATGACCTTAGAAGTAAATCTAGTCAACAAACCCCCAACAACAAAACCTCTGACAAATCCTCACAAAACAACACTGCAACCAAGCCTAAAGTTGTCAAACAAAAGGATAAAACATTGGCTGAAAATTCTGATAAAGGTAAAGGAATAAGCACTCAAGACAATGAAAAACAGAGTGTAGACATTAGTAGTACTAACACTACAGCTAGTACTCCTGTGAATTTTTTTTTATTAAATGTAAACAAAACAAAACAGCAACCTGACATTGCTGATAAAATGGTAGTTAATAAGGCTGAAACAAGTTTTTCAAAGAACCAAATTCCTTTCAGCCTGGAGCAGGAAATCTCAAAGATCAAAATTTATGTTCCCCTCACCGAGTTAGCTGCCCAACATGTATATAGGACCCAAACTTTGAAGGCTTTAAATTTATAAGACAACAATGACACAGTCAATCTTAACGATGACCAACCATAGCTTATTTTTGGTCCAAAGATTGAAGGAAAATATCAAGAGGGACCGTTCCTCCCTTTTATGTGAGTTTTAACGTTCATGACAAGATTTTGCACAACGCTATGCATGACTCAGGGAATTCTCATAATCTAATGCCTAAAGCCGTAATGGAGAGCCTGGGTCTAGAAATCACCAGACCTTATAAAGACCTTTACTCTTTTGATTCTAGCAGAGTAAAATGTTTAGGATTGATCAAGGACCTCTGTGTTAACTTAGCCCAAATTCTAGCCAAATGCTTAGTCATGGATATTGTTGTGGCTGATGTGCCCCCAAAGTATGGTTGTTACTCTCAAGGTCTTGGGGGGCTAAGTTACAGGGGACTATGCAAATGGACATGACCTATGCGACTATCCCTATTTTCAATCAAACTAGAAGACTATACAGGGAATCCAATATGAAATACATAGTCACAAGCCAAGACAGACCACAAAACTCTCCTATCTATTCTGTCAATACAAGCCTCTATTATTTTATCATGTTTAATGATGAAACATTTAGTGAACAAGTCACTTTAACAGAATTAATGGCCGATAGAGAGGAGGAGGTAAATACCAATGAACTGTCAAAACAGTTTGCTGAACCTTTAAACAACAGCAAACCAGATATGGGTCTTGAACTACAAGTCATGTGTCCCTTGCTTCTAAACATTGAGAGTCAAGAATGTATCCCTCAAATAAATGAAAATCTGGGGGAATAAAAACAAATTCAACTTAGTGCTGAGATTCCACAACAACCCTTGACCACGATAGTTGAAGAGGACTCTAACCAAGATGAAACCGAGAAAAGTCCTCTCTGGAGTATTTATTTTGATGGGTCATGCACTAGAACTAATGCTGGTGCAGGTATCTGGATTACTAACACTAAAAACAACCACACAGAATGCATTTCATGCAAATTAAACTTTCAGTGTTCCAATAACATAGCAGAATATGAATCCCTTCTCTTAGGCTTACATCTTTTGAAAAAGTTAGGAGCCAGAAGAATCAATGTATATGGGGATTTTGAATTGATCATTAGGCAAGTCAATGGGGAGTATAACGCAAATCATCCCAGACTTAGAGCCTACCGGAATGATGTCATGGACCTTTTAAAAACATTCGAGGAGTCCAAAGTAATTTTTGTCCCAAGGAAAAGAAACATTGCAGCTCACAATTTAGCCTTTGTAGCTAGGACATGCTTAGTGCCATTTGAAACCAAAGACTGTACAACTGAGATAAAGTTTAGACCAGCAGTGCCTGATAATAAGAAGTATTGGCAGGTGTTTGACAATGAAAAACAAATAGAAGAATTCATGCAATTCAGAAATGAATTCGAACTAAAAAGTTCAGACTCAGACTATGAAACAGACTGCAGTGAAGAAAAATTTCTTGGTGAAGAAGAACCATCTCCTGAGCCTGTCAATATTAACCTATTGTCTAGCAAACTTACGAACGAAACAGAGGAGTTGGAAACTCTCCATGCTAAAGATGAAAGTTTGCCTAGAGGTCTAGCCCCTTTAGAAGAGTTGTTTGATTTTGACGATGTGGCCAAAAAACCAAAACTGGAACCTGTAGAGACTGAAGTGGAGGAGTGCAATATAGGCAGTGAGGAAAAACCAAAAATGATTAAACTGTCTAAAACTTTACCAGCTCACATTAAACTCAAATATACTCAGTTGTTTAAAGAGTTTTCTGATGTTTTTGCGTGGAGTTACGAAGATCTTAAATCCTATGACACTGAAATAATACAACACAAAATTCCCCTTAAAGAAAACCAAAAACCATTCAAACAGAAGCTGCAAAGAATAAACCTTGTTCAGTTGCCTTTGGTTGAGAAGGAGATTAAAGAAATGTATGAAGCTGGTATTATTGTCCCTATTAGATATTCTGAATGGGTATCTAATCTGGTGTCTGTTAGAAAGAAAACTGGAGAAATCAGGCTTTGTATAGACTTTAGAGATTTAAACAAAGCTTTATTAAAAGACAACTACCCTTTACCCAAGATGGATCATATTTTACAAAGGGTGGTAGGGTCTAGAAGAATTTCTTTGCTGGATGGCTATTCAGGTTACAATCAGATCTTGGTTTACCCTGCTGATCAATTAAAGACAACCTTTACTACACCTTGGGGCACTCATGTATGTGAAATGCCCTTTGGTCTAATGAATGTTGGAGCAACTTTCCAAAGAGCCATGGACATAGCATTCTCGGAAGAATTGGGCTTCTTCATCATTATCTATCTTGATGATGTCACTGTGTTTTCAAAAACAGATGAAGAACACTTAGAACATTTGAGAAAATTTTTCGAGAAGTGCAGAAGGTTTGGAATATCTTTAAACCCTAAGAAGACACTATTTGGGCTCCAAGAAGGTAAACTTCTTGGACACATTATTTCAGAAGAGGGTATAAAGATAGATCCAAAGAGGATTGAGGCCATATTGCAAATCTCTCATCCTCGAAACATCAAGGAGTTGCAATCTTTCATTGGGAAGATCAACTTTTTGAGAAGGTTCATCCCTAATTTAGCTGAGCTCCTTAGGAATATCACAAACATGCTAAAAAAGGAGAAAGGGGTAAAATGGACCTTGGAAACAAAGCAATCCTTTGAGATGGTGAAACAAACGTTAACCAAAACACCGGTTCTGATAAGTCCTAATTTTTCAAAAGAATTTTTTATTTTCTCGTTTGCATCAGAACATACCATAGCTGTTGTCCTTTTATAGAAAAACCCACAAGGACAAGAGCAGCCTATTGCATTCTTTAGCAAGGCATTGAGGGATGCCCCTTTGAAGCATAAAATTATGGAGAAGCAAGATTTTGCTTTGGTTAAATCATTGAAAGACTTCAGAGTATACATCCTTCATTCAAATATTATTTCCTTTGTCCCAAATTCAGTTGTTAAATACATTATAACACAGGACCCAGATGTTAAGAGAGGTAAGTGGATTGCTGTTATTCTTGAATATGATTTAGAGATAAAACCCACTAAGCTCATCAAAGGTCAAGGTCTAGCTAGATTAATGGCTGAATCAAATTGTGAAGTTCTTGATATTCATATGATTAATGCTTTAGATAGTCAAGAGGAAATTTCAACTCCCACTGTTGAAAGTCATATTATGAATTCCTCTTAGTATGCTGATATTCTTTATGTTCTGCTTAATTTGAATACACCTCCTAGTTTGACAAAAACAAAGGCAAGGTTCCTAAAATTGAAAGCTGTAAACTATTGCATTATAGATAAACGTCTGTATTGGAAAAATACAAGTGGTCTATTGCTTAAATGTTTGCCTAAGTTTGATGCAGAGAAGGTTAAGTACCAGTTCCATGAAGGAGAGTGTGGAGGTCATTTGTACTGGAAGAAAACAACCAACAAAATTTTGAGGGCTAGTTTCTATTGGCCTACTCTTTTCCATGATGTACACAAGATGATCATAGCCTATCATAAGTGTCAAATTTTTGAAGGCAAAAGAAAATTGCTACCCCTACCTTTGCATCCAATCACTGTTGAAGCCCCTTTTCAACAATGGGGACTTGAATTTATAGGAGAAATTCATCCCCCATATTCTACCCAACATAGTGGATTCTCATTGCCACATACTATTTCACTAAGTGGATAGAAGCCATTCCTTGTAGGTAGGCCAATGATTCAGTTATCATAAAATTTATGGAGACTAATATTCTCTCCAGATTTGGCTGTCCTACCAAGATCATCACTGATAATGCAACAGCATTTGGATCAAAGAAGATGGTTGAGTTCTGTCACAGATATCAGATAACATTGGGGAATTCCACAGCGTATTACCCTCAAGGTAATGGACTTGCAGAATCCTAAAACAAAATTTTAGTGAACATAATCAAGAAACTATTGGACGACAACAAGAAGTCTTGGCACACAATGTTGATTCATGAACTTTGGGCTGACAGATTGAATTTGAAGAAATCCATTGGTATGTCACCCTTTCAGCTTGTGTATGGTACAGATGCAATTTTTCTAAACAGCCTTGGTGTACCAATGATCAAGTTGATTCAAGAGTTGCAGTCTGAAGATAATGACATGATCAGAAGAATAAATCAGACCATTCATCTTCAGCAAACCAGGGAGGAAGTTTATAACAAAGCATTGCAGAAGCAGGACAACATTAAAAAGCTTTTTGACAAAAGAACAAAGGCCAGCAATTTCAAGATTGGGGACAAAGTTTTAAAATGGGACTCAAGGAGGGAAGAGAAGGGCAAGCATGGAAAATTTGACAACCTATGGCTTGGCTCGTACTCTATTAATTTAGCTGCTGGTAACAACACATTTTTCTTGCAGGAGTTGAATGGAGCAGAATTTTTTGGGGGTCCTATCAATGGAAGGATGCTTAAGCATTACTTCTCTTGATCCTTGTTATGTTTTGAAGCCTTTTTATATTTTCCATTATAAATATTTCATCCACCATTGCATTCAAAGTTGTAAAAACAAAAATACAAAAACAATGAAAGGAAAGAAAAGAGGGCAGATTTTGAAAACAAGCAAGCTATAGCCCCATACCAAAAAGAGAGATAATTCTAAAAGTGTGCAAGCTCAAATGCCACTCCTGAAAAACACACTTCTAGTTAGTCGAATTGTTTAATCTTGACTAATTAGCTTTAAATTTTCTGCTGATAGGATAGTGAATTTGATATGCCAAACTGTCTAATCTTGGCTTATCAGTGGTTAGATTAGGATAGAAATGAAAGGTTCAAACATGTTTAAAAACTAAACCTTAGTTTCCAAAGAGAGATGACTCAAATATGTTTTATTTTCTGAGTCAAAAAGATGTAAAAATCTGGTTCTAATTAGCTCAAAATCTAAACCAGAAGAAAATGAAAGACAACTCAATAAGAGTCAAAACAGAGCTGTGAAAAGAGGAAGGAAATGTTTCCAAATTTTCAGATCTTAAGCCTTCCATTTTTTATTTAGTTTGTGTGAAATAAATGTCTATGTGCAGTTTTTCTTTTATGCCATAGACTAGCATCAAGTTAGACTGTTCAATCCTGACTTGAGTGCTTTTCAATTTCTGTTGTAGAAATTAGAGAATAAAGATCTGTTGGATAGTTTAATCCCAACAGATAGTAGAATAGGTAGAGAATCATCTGAACTCAACTATTTAATCTGAGTTCAGGGAGAAATAAGGACTATAATTAGATTAGTTTCCTGCTTTCAAAAGAATAAAATGTTGTGAAAAGAGTTTGCTAATCCAAGTGCACTCTATTGAAGAAAAAATGTTGGATCTGTAGGATTGGGTAGGTAGAAAGTTGTATTGATGAAGATCCATTGCTTTTATGACTGCTAATACATTTTCAGAGAAAAGCATCCCAACACAGGAAGAGCAACCCAATGGATTAGGCAACTGATCAGCCTCCCAGAGAACATTGAAGGATCAGGCACATGGTTAGCCTCCCAGAGAATGCAAGTATGAAAGGTCTTGATGCCTTCAAGAAGGAACCATCCCCAAGTGGAGACACTGTTAGCCACCTATAAAATTTGATTATCCCAAAAGGTGGCTAAATCTATTTTTGAGCCATCAAGGAACAATTTTTCTGACTAAAAACTTTTGGCTCTTGAAGAATTTTCGAAGGCCTCATGCCTCTGTCCAAACCTTCACTGTTGTTCCCATCTTGAAAAACTCTGAAATCCTGTTGTTCCCATCTTGAAGTACTGTTGCAAGCTTATTTTTTCCCTTTCCCTCTCTTCAAGAGCTAACCTCATTTTCTACCCCTTCATTTCCCATGAAAATCCCTTCTTTGCATATTTCTCCCCCTTCCACTTCATAAAAACACTTGATAAGGTTCTGAGACCCCTTCTTAGCCTTATCGAAAACTCATTTCCTTTCAAAATCCTTGAAAAACCTTTAAAAATGCATATTCTCTATGTATAGGACTTAAGCCCCTTTGGCTAAGTCCCTAACCCTTTTTATCCATGCGCCCTGGCGCTAGATCCTGGCACTAAGCCATTCGGGCGCTTATCCGTTAAATAGATATTTCGCCCCGAAAACATTAAAACCTTTGTTTTTATATTTAAAAACTTTGGGTTTTAATTTATTTTACATTTATCCGCCGGTATCATTTTCAAACCATTCCGCACCATCGATCTGATTTGCAGATCGGACGGTGCGGAGTTCGTCTCCCTGTGGTCCCCACCGTCCGAAAGCCGGTTTCCCAAAACTGGCGGTATCCATCGCACTGCCCTTGGGCGAAAAGCTGTTTTCCCCCGATCACCAGCGATTCCATACGCTTGCCGCCACGCGTCCCCTGTACTGTTTTCAAAACCGTCGTTCATTGCGCGTTATCATTCGGACGAGGATGCCGAGCGATATCACGGTGGACCATCCGATCTAAAGCCGCCCATCCGACGACTGTCGCTCGATGAAGATGCCCACCCCTTAATGGGGTCCCGACGCGATGTTAAATCATTTCCCGCCGTCGATCTGATCTGCAGCTCGACGGTTTAGATTTTTTCCCCCTGATTCGATTGCACAGTCAACGATTCTCTATTTTTGACTTCCCCATTCACTCCCGACCGTCGATCTCTGCGCGATCGACGGCCCTGATCTATTCTTTCTTCCGCCCATTCTATGATCTCCCCGATTAATCCCGACCATTGGATGATGCCATCCAATGGCCCTGCTCCTTCCACACGTCCTCTAAAGCAGTCAAACTATATACGCAGGATTTCATAACTTTTGTTTGTATTTTGCAGGGTTTAATGTTTTTCCGCCATGCTGAGGAAAATTCGCAGGCTGAGGGTGACGATCCTCTTGCCTTCGTTTCATCAGGGAAATCATTCACAGGGGTTCTCAATCTCACTTATCATCGGTGTTTTATGAGGCATCGATGCCGTTTTATCTCTGCGCAACCCCGCATATCAGCAATAAAACCATGGATTTAACACTATCAAATGGTATCAGTGCCGAAGACCTAAATGTATCAGAACAGAGGATTAGAGACAGTTTCACGGGTATTACGTCTAAGATGCTTATCAAAAGCCTAATCCCCAAATAAAACACAGTTTACAGAAAACCTAAAGTGTTTTGTCAAGCAGGAATGCCTCCACCGCCACAATCTGAGGCAAATTGATTCCTCAGCTACCATAGTGCTACCTGTTCCTCAAAAGTACTCAATCAAAGGCCGAAGTTATTGATCGAATGAAGATTTTCGCCTCAGCACAGCCGGAATGTTACTTCTGCAAGGAAACTTAATGACAAAATATCAGCAGAGTTACTTCAACATTACACAGAGCCTCAAAGGTCAACAAAATCTCTCACCGAGCTTATTCTTTATATAAAAAACATTTAATACAGATTACATCCATATAAATTTCTCCATTGAGCCCCTCAAAGGCCAAGAAGTCATTTAAATCTATATTAATTGTAAATGGAGAACTTTTATCAGATCTCACCTCCTCATCCTTCTATATATACTTCTTCAGAAGATGAGTGAGGGGTTGGTTGTAGAACTTTGATATACACTTGAGCTTAAACTTCTGATTGTACATAGTATTCACTGGCTCTTGGAGCTCTGCTGGTGATAGATAGGTTAGGCTGAGATGTGTAAATGGTTGTTAAACTAAAGCACTGGACTTAAAGCTGTAACTAGTTTGGAGCATCAATACAAGCTGATTTATGGGATCCTGGTCTATGTTGACGGTGATGTTTCTCTAATTGTAACTTGTTATTTCGTTTCTGTTTTCATTTTGTTTCATATTCTCTTATAAAGAACAACATGCATAGAGTTAGGACCTACTGTACATCAGTAACCTTCTCTGACTGAAAATCTTTATCTGAATGTTTTCGTCCATCTGTGTTATTTAGGAATGATTTAATTCATTTTAAGCATAGGAATGCTGGCGTTCGCTCATCTTATTGTCTTAGCCGAATGTTATTCTTAGATGTTATTTTCAGTGTATGTTTAGTGAAGATGAACTGAGGAAGATATGGTGAGCCCTGGTCCCAGTTTGATCCTACAGACTGCCTGATTGTTTCCCTTGGGATGTGTTAAAAGCTGGCTAGTTTCAAAGTACTTACCAGATCTTAGGACATTCTGTTGTTATCTTTGTTTTTGTCTTGAAAGTAACCAAGTAAAGAATAGCTAGGAGAGGATTTGTGGTGAGTCCGGCCCGCTAGTTTCTACTCCAAAAGTTGCCTTCAAGTTTCCCTTTGTTTTGAGATGTTTTCTATTGAAAGTGTATCAAAGGCTGGATAGTTTCAAAGTACTTACCAGGTCCTAGTTTAATTTTATGTTTTTCTTGAGTCCATGTCAAAGGCTGACTAGTTTAAAAGTACTTATCAGATCCTGGGCTGCTCTTGTTTCTGCATCTGTTCATTTCTCCTTCTTATTGTATCATTCCATTCCATAAATCGATCTTCAAAGAGATCCTTAGACATAGATGACTTGCCCCATGGACCACTCTTGCCTCTTGCTATTCCAATTAAAACCTATTATGACTCCATAGCCCAATGGACTAAAACCTGCAATTTTCTACCTTTTTGACCGAAGCTTACTCTGATTGCCTGCAACTTCTCACCTTTGGAACTTTTTGCACTCAGAACTGTCCACCTTGAACAGTAATCATGCTCAACCATCTAAAAAAAAAACAAACCTTTGGCCTTCATAACTAGCCTAATATCATAACCCCAAACTTCAAAGACAAATCCATCTTTGTACATATTGGAGAGATCCCTCTCCGGATTCAGGAGGGCTATATCCTAGAATCCCAAATTTGGTTGAAACGATGTTGTTTCTGTAATTGGACTCTTTCAATCTTGCTAATAAATTACAGATCCCTAACATACTCTTCTTTATCATGCCATTTATTATAATTTATCATATAAATCCATTTTATAATGATTTATACTCTTATAGATGAATATTATTTATTCTCCTTTATTTTTAATAAATTGATGATTATTATGCATGATTTTATCAATGATGGTTTATTAATATATTTTGTAATATCACTCACCATTTTAGCCTCCAAGATATTTTCCAGATTGAAGATTTGATCTCCAAATCATCATCAAATATTCCAATTCAGAAATTCGCTGGAATAAGAAGTGACAGTTTTGCGGTTAATATTATGGGCAAATGAAAAGGAATCTGGAAAATCCAGAACATGGGTTTTGTCCAAAACGGGCCCAATTAACTTATCCTAAAAATGGTTTGCCCAAATTTGGCATGTATTGAGAGAAAAGCAGGGTTCTTTGAGCATGATTTTCTCATATTTGTTGTTGCGGCCGTCCTCCAAATTTCAGCTGCAAAGCCAAATTCGTCTTGCTCTTGTTGAAAGATTATTGAAAATGTATTGTCTGGATGATCAAGTTGTTGGGAACAATCCAATATTGTTATGGGAGATCATATTTGCTATTTAATTTCTCTTCCTTCTAATTATAAAAGGAGATCATGTATTGTGTATTGGAGAAAAATGAATGGATGATTATTGAATTCCCTTTGTAACACTATAATTCCTTGACTCTTGTGAGCAAAGAGCAATTGATGTAAAAGTTATTCATGTTTTATTAATACAAAGAGGCGTTCTCGTTCCATTTCTCAAGCTCTGCAGTAGCCCAGCGGCGCTTTCACTAGCGGTTGAGGGCCTGGCCCTGGTGGAGCGATCTGCTGTTTGTATTTCTATTCTTTTATTTCTGTTGTGTGAAGTGTGTCTACTATTTATTTCGATTACAGAGTTGATTGACTGCTGTTAGATTGAATACATATCCATTAACGAATTGCATTGCTATTTAATTTGCTGTTCATTTATCCTGCTATCATTCTGAAAGCTTTGCCATTCTGTGTTCGATTCTAAGTTATTATTCTTTGTGATTGATTGATCTGTAGTATTGGCCGAAGATAGATTGAAGTATTGAGATTAGTTAAGTTTGTAATTGCTGTTCCATTTCTAGTTATTGCTTATTTCTGATTCATAGCTTTACTTTAGCAGATAGTTTGGTTACAATTGCTATGTATGCGTATGAATTACAAGATTTTTGTTTCTTTTTAGCCTTTGCAGTTCCTTTCAGTTATCTTTATCAACAAGTAGTTCAAGTTCGATTTCATTTCAATTTATTTAAGATCACCAACTGTAGAGGACAGAGGTTATTTCTCCCAAGTCCCTAGATTGGTTATCCTGCATCGATTTCTAAGGGAAAGAGTTATTGCTACTATATCCTTGATCGATGTTTTGCAGTTTGATTTAATTCAAGTTTCAAAGAATTTCCATTTGTAATTAGGTTCTTTTACAAACGTTTGTTTATTCTCGTATTCAGAGTTTTGTACTACATCTTCACAGCATTACTCTTAGACAATTGCAGCCTCAGACAGAGTACACTCTTGAAATAAAAAGTTGCTCCCGGATTGATAATTAATGTGAGATAAATAGGTGTTAAAAAAATACCTTTTATGCCTCAACATTTTGGCGTCGTTGCTAGGGAGAGTGTATGCCATTTAGAAAGAGTGATGCATATTTATTTTTTTCTGCTTGGGAAGAATTGGGTATTAAAGACGGAAGATAAGAACCTGCGCACCGAGCAATAAACACACTTATTCACTGGCCCGCTTCACAGCAGAATTAAGTGAAAGCTTAAGGTATAAATGAATGCTTGCATTTTTTTTGAATTTTAGAGGTAGAAATTTAAAAAAAAAAATCTTGTAATTCCACTCGAGTGGTGATGTAAGCACCACCCATTTCACTAACCAATTGATAGGAAAATTGGAAGGAGGATCCTTAAAGAAAAACCTGAAGAACATCTTCTATTATGGTAAGAAATGGCTCACATTGCAACTTTTGAATTCCCTATCAAAGATCTAGGAGAAGTGACACAAATGCACATAATTCCCTCATTGTCTCTACCAAATTTTCATGGTTTGACAAATGAAGATCTAGATACATTCTTATTTGAGTTCGAAATACTTTGTAGAGGATATGATTATTGTACTAACGACCAAAGATTGAAAGTGTTTCCTCTTACTCTAAAAGGAGCAGCTCTCCGATGGTTCATGAGCCTAGGTGGGAACTGCATCAAAACATGGGAGGACATGAAGAACATATTCTTGAAGAATTACCAAGACTATTGCAAATCCAATGAAGATATTTTCGGTATGACACAAAAGGAAGATGAAATCTTGGAGGACTATGTAGAGCGATTTCGATACAACCTTCAAAAATCAAAGCATAAGCATTTGGAAAAAGAGATCTTGAAAACACTCCTTCTTAAAGGAATCAAAGATGATTTTTTAGAACTCTTAAATCTAATAGGAAAAGGTGATGTTTTTCACTTATCATATGAAGATGTTTGTGAATTGTGCATAAGGTATTCAAGAGGAATTTCTAAGGCTGATAATAATTCTAGAGAAGTTTCTTCTTTATTTTCTAAATTTACTACAAGAACAAGAGACATAAGAGCTGAAATCAATGTTTTATTTGAAAAATTTAAAGTTGATTTTATTAGCTCTCTAAATTCACAATTGAATGTTTTTCAGGTTCAGAGAAATCAATAATTTGATGAAGTGTTTTGCCCTCATTACCAAAAGGAGCATCCCATAGATACTCACTCTTCCTTATCTAATTTGGAAGTAGCATATCAAAGAGATGGGGAAGCTGCAACAAGGTCAAAACCATGGAAATTATGGTCTACATGTATGGTTCAAAACACTTCCTCTCCATTCTCTTACTTGCATAATTCGTTATGGAATACTCACATGTTAGGGCAGCCATGCCAATCTCAATATAACCACCACCAATCTTGTTTACAAGATTGGCATGGTTCACCTTATGATTGCATGACTACTCTTCCTCATCTTGTAGCACAAAAACATATTCCAACTCTTCTACAACACCTTGTTTGCCTATCAAAATCATCCAATCAACCCAATCAACTACATCATCAAAAGGCTCCATTCCCTACACAATCTCCTGCTCAACTCATTCTACACCCTCACCATAATAAACCAGTACAACATGCTTACAGTGTTGAACTGCAAAATTCACCTACCCTTCCCACCCATTCTATCTTACATGTACCATTGGAAAAAACTTACACTGAGACTCATAATGTATCAAATCCAAAAATTGTATAAGTTATAAAAGAAAATGAGGTTTCTTCTAGTTTGCACCAACAAACCATTTTAAAAGCTCAAGAACTTCATGATATGATGGCTATGGGAAATCAAGGAAGTAAATAATATATTGAAGATTGGTTTCACTCCATCATTTGTTTGCAACATCACTCCATACTTCAATAATTTTTGGCACCATCTTTTCAAGGGAAGTTGGCTTCTCATATCCTAATTTTTATTAACATATATTTTTCAAATTTGGGTATGTACTTAATTGAAGCCTTATTTCAGAAATGGCTCCACTGAAAATAATCTTATACGTAATCATATTCATTTTCCAATTCAGAGTAGGATAGTGGAGAAATAAATAAAAGAGGAAATAAAACAAATACATTTTTTTTATTTATTTTTGTAAAAATAGTTGTTTCTTTGTTGCAACACGCTGTGAAATTAACATTGATGATAAATATTTTAATTTATTTGTATATGTAGATGAATTATATTGCAAATAACCATTCTACAAACACTTATATTCATTTTTATCATCAATATGGAAAAATTGCTTGAATATCATTTTTTTGGCTTGCGGGCTTGATGAAATTCCTGAAAACAAAGTTGGGACAGTCATGTTTTTTGGGACCAAAAATGAATATTTTTAAAACTTGTTTCTATCCTAATTATCCCTTGATTTCTAATTTCTAACCCAATTTGAATCACTCTATTTGGATTTGAAACGAAAAAGTTAGAACCAAAACATTGACAGGGTGTCTAGTAGGCAGCTCAACAACAGAGTTGGGACAGTCATTTTTTGGAGGCCTAAATGATTATATTTTTAAAACCCGTTTCTATGGTAGATTACTCTATGAATATATCTTACAACGCAATTTTAATCACTCAATTTTGATATCGTATGAGGAATTTATCACCAAAATACTGATTGCCTATCATAAATTTGCACTCTTGAAACTATGTTTTCTCGGCTGTTCCCTAGCATATTTAACTCATAAATTCTTCATGTCTTCAAAAAATGTTTCTATTGGAGATCAATAAATGAATATAATTTAAGCTCCAATTTGAATCAGTTCAATCCGCTATTAAACGAATAATTTATGCTTGAAATACCAACTGTTGGTCTGAGCTGAAAAATCGAAAATGACTCTATTATGCAGGGTGTTCTAAGTAAATTTAGCATACCATTACATGGAATTTTTAAAACCTGTTTCTATTGGAAATAAACCTTTGAATTATCTCTCAATTGGATTTGGAATCACTCGAATCAGACAAAAAACAAATAAGTTATGATTGAAACACCGCAGGTTAGCATGATTGGCCATTGCTCTCTCGCAGGTAATAAATTAATTTTATTTTTTCATGGATTTGTTCTACAGAGTAACTAATTGTTAGTTTTTTGCATAATTCTTGGATTAAGGGAGCCTGTACACCTCTCTTTCTTCATGATTTAATGTTTTATTGTAGGTAAAGACTCATTTTTTTGCAGGTCATACGAGAACAAAGAAGGTCAATTTATGGACGAGTGATTCTTGAAAGAAATTTTAGTAAAACAAGGGCATTTCATCCAGTTCATTACCTAACAGATTTATAACGAGAAGAAATGAAGAATTGGTTTCCATTTCCTGATTCATGTTACTGCTGCCAAAACATTTGTTAAAGAGATCATTTTTTTTCCCATGAATAGATTGATATTCCTTTAGGAAATAACATCATAGCTGTTGTAACTTAATAAAGTGTTGTTTCTTTTCTGATTTCTTTTATGTTTTTGTGTTTTAGGTGTTGATCCCTTCAAATTTCAATTTGTGCTCTAGTGGTAGTTGAAAAATAAGTACCCCACCATGCAAGTTTCAAACGCAGAAGGAAATTCTTCGGTAGCACCAATTCTGTATTAAAAAAAAAAAATTACTTTTTCTTAAAACCTGTACATAAAGTTTGTTTTCTTTTACTTTGCTTGTTTTTCTGTATAGAATTTTATTTTTTGAACCATTCTTACTTTGCTTGTGAATTTTTGTTGTTCCTTCTTTCAAAAGGAACAACAGTTTTGCTATGGATGTTTTTTCTATTCCTTTCCAAAGGAACAGTGTTGTTCCTTTTGAAAAGAACAACAGTATTGTTGTGAGCATTTTTGTTGTTCATTTCCAAAGGAACATCCTTTCGAAAGGAACAATAGCATTTTCGCAGATTGTTTTACTATTCCTTTCCAAAGGAACAACACTTTTTGAGTGCATTTTTCTTATTTGTGAACAACTTTTTGAGGATTTTTTTTTGAATTTTTCATGACTTTTTGAAAAGCAAACATACAATTTATGGAAGGATACATAAATTAGAGTTTACTGTAATCAACAAATCAAAAGAAATCGTCATTTTAAAAAAAATTGTTTAGTAATGATAAGAAAAAGGAAAAATGGACATAATCAATAACATGATTTTGTTGTCTTATTACCACTAAATTCATATGATCGATTATATTTATCATGTTGGTTCTTTCCCATATTTTATAACTTTCTTTGATTTTTACTTATGGAGTAGGAACAATGGCATACTCTTTTCTATTGAGCTGTTCAGACTTCTTCCACCATCCCTACTCTTAAGGAGTGATGAGCCATCTTTTATGAATAAATAGGAAAGTGCTATATGAAAAGAAAAATATTTACATATTTCATTAATAATTTTATAATTTGACAGATGGAGGATAGGGGGTCTCATTAAGAGCTAGCCTACCATGTTCATAAGGAAGCAAGTGAAGTGGCATTCCCATCATGGCCACCAAACCAGGGATATGGTCCAATGGACAATTGAAAAAATTAAAGAAGTCCTTGGAACAGGAGGTCTCATCACGAGCCGGCTTGCCCATTTTTCACTTCTTCCCAGTGAATGGCATTGTGATTTATCTGGTCACCAAGCCAGCACAATGGCCTCCGTTATGACAATTAACAAGCACTTCCTCAGCATAAATAAAGGACAATGGTTCCAAGGGTGAGAGAGCAACTCTGTCAAGGTTATGGACACCTGTGGGCAACAGAGCTCTGCTAATGGTATTGGAGTCACATTTATACACATCAATAGTAATATTAAACCATTTTTCCTATATCTCTATTTAAATATCAGATGAAAGTGTGAATCCTTAACCTTTGATTTTGAACCTATTATACATGAAAATCATCATAAATCGATCACACTAGATTAAGTGGGTAATAAACGCATTTTTACTTATGTTTATCTTAAGTTGTCTCTTCTCCTTATCCTTGAATCATTAAAAAACGCTTCTATATATGTTTACGATTTATCATATGCATGAATTTCAGTATATGTTATAATTTCATTGATTGTATCATAAGTATGTATGCATTTCCATGCTGTAGAATTGCTGTGCAATATGCTTCTTTTCTATTTTGCTGATTTGCCACAATATTGATACTGCATTTTTACATAATTTTTTTCTTCTTGAACTTTTTTGCATGCATCTTATCTGTTGCCATTCCAAACTGAAACTGTGGATTCAAGAAAATTGCATACAGAATTGTGATTTTTTTACATGAGAACAACAAGTACAGGGGGAAATTATATCCGTAGCACGACCACACTATTGCAATTAATAGCGAAGGCTCGTGAACGCGTACAATTCTTCAGACATGATGTGCTTGCATGGCTTCCACCTTTTGCATCACTTTCAGTATCTACTCAGCCTACATCAGCTTCAACAAAGGCTAGTCCCTACATGTAATTCCACATTTTTCAGAGGTAACACTTGAGGTAAAATAGCATAATTTTCTGATTTATTATGAATTTAGGAGAATTTCATAAAAATCCATTGAGCATTATTTATCATCATTCATTCAACATCTTTACCACTTCCCATTTTTTTAGACATGTCTCATCTTTCAGTTTGGGGGAGGGTTGATCTCCTTCATTTATTTCTTTTGACCATGTCAGTAATATTCTTTATCATCCATGGATATTCTTATTCATTCTCAACACCTCCCTTATTCCATGTTGTTTTACACCAAGCATAGATTTCAACAGATTGTAGCAACCACCTCTCTTTTTTTTCTAGCATTGCATGAGAACATGCTAATTCTTCAGTTTGGGGGAGGAATTGCTACACATGATGGATGTTTTCTACTTTCTTTCTCATTTAAGGCATACAATTTCATTTTTATACAGTGCAAAAATTGATTTGCATATATCTTTAAAACTATGAACTGAATTCTTGTGATTTCTGGATAACAAGGAGGTATCATTAAAATACACAAACCCAGATAATTTCACGCTAAATTAGTTCATAAAATTTCAAAAATTATGCACTATCACCTACAACCATTTTTTATATCTCATGATCCGTGCATCAAAACGATCTGATTTTTGAGAAAATGGTTAATGAAGTTTGTTGTTACTTATGTCACATTTTTCTGCAACTTCATATACATATAGTTGAATGTCAACTGTAAAAATTGTTATGCCTTTATCAAGATTGCTAAAATTGAATTTTCATTATTTGAGGAAAAATTCATTTGTTCCATCCATTTCATGAGTTGGGATGAACAATTTTCTTTGCTTGGTTAACACATAGGTTTTGTCTTTGGGTTGCACGAGAACATGCAATATATTCAGTTCTGGGTTGCATGAGGACATGCAATATATTCAGTTTGGGGGTATGTTGGGCCGTGAATACGACCACTTTTTAACACTTATTTCATCCATTTTTACTCTTCTTTATCATGTCATTTATTATAATTTATCATATAAATCCATTTTATAATGATTTATACTCTTATGGATGAATATTGTTTATTTTCATTTATTTTTAATAAATTGATGATTATTATGCATGATTTTATCAATGATGGTTTATTAATATATTTTGTAATATCACTCACCATTTTAACCTCCAAGATATTTACCAGATTGAAGATTTGATCTCCAAATCATCATCAAATATTCCAACTTAGAAATTCGTTGGAATAAGAAGTGACAGTTTTTTGGTTAAGATTATGGGCAAATGAAGAAGAATCTGGAAAATCCGGAACATGGGTTTTGTCCAGAACGGGCCCAGTTAACTTTAATTCGGAACGGTTTGCCCAAATTTGTCTTGTATTGAGAGAAACGCAGATTTCTTTGAGCACGATTTTCTCACATTTGTTGTTGCAGTCGTCCTCCAAATCTGAGCTGCAAAGCCAAATTTGCCTTGCTCTTGTTGAAAGATTATTGAAAATGTATTTTCTGGATGATCAAGTTGTTGGGAACAATCCAATATTGTTATGGGAGATCATATTTTCTATTTAATTTCTCTTCCTTCTGATTATAAAAGGAGAGCATGTATTGTGTATTGGAGAACAATGAATGGATGATTATTGAATTCCCTTTGTAACACTATAATTCTTTGAATCTTGTGAGAAAAGAGAAACTGATGTAAAATCTATTCATGTTTTATTAATAAAAAGAGGCATTCTCGTTCCATTTCTCAAGCTCTGCAGTAGCCCAGCGACGCTTTCACCGACGGTTGAGGGCCCGGCCCTGGTGGAGCGATCCGCTGTTTGTATTTCTGTTCTTTTATTTCTGTTGTGTGAAGTGTGTCCACTGTTTATTTTGATTACAGAGTTGATTGACTACTGTTAGATTGAATACAGATCCATTAACGAATTGCATTGCTATTTAATTTGTTGTTCATTTATCCTGCTATCATTATGAAAGCTTTGTCGTTCTGTATTCGATTCTAAGTTATTATTCTTTGTGATTGATTGATCTGCAGTATTGGTCGGCGATAGATTGAAGTATTGAGATTAGTTAAGTTTGTAATTGTTGTTCAAATTATATTACTGTTCCATTTCTAGTTATTGCTTATTTATGATTCATAGCTTTACTTTAGCAGATGGTTTGGTTACAATTACTATGTATGCGTAGGAGTTACAAGATTGTTTTTCCTTTTTAGCCTTTGCAGTTCCTTTCAGTTATCTTTATCAGCAAGTAGTTCGAGTTCGATTTCATTTCGATTTTTTTAAGATCACCAATTGTAGAGGATAGAGGTTATTGCTACCAAGTCCCCAGATTGGTTATCTTGCATCGATTTCTAAGGGAAAGAGTTATTGCTACTGTATCCCCGATCGATGTTTTGCAGTTTGATTTAATTCAAGTTTCGGAGCATTTCCATTTGTAATTAGGTTCCTTTACAAGCGTTTGTTTATTCTCGTATTCAGATTTCTGTACTACATCTTCACATCATTACTCTTAGACAATTGCAGCCTCAGAGAAAGTACACTCTTAAAATAAAAGGTCACTCCCGGATTGATAATTAATGTGAGATAAATAGGTGTTAAAAATATACCTTTTTATACCTCGACATCAACTACTATCAATATATGAGGCTAAGAATTGATAATGGAAAAGTATGAAGTGGTGGAAAACTTATTTTTACATGCTCCTCAAGGTTCTAAAACTAATGCAACAAGATATAAATGACACGGTTATCTATGTGCTTCGGAACATGTTGTGACATGTATTTCATTTGATAAGGAAAATATGTTTATAACTAAATGAGTTATTCTTTTGGAATTACTTCCCACCTCTAGCAAGGAGTCTCTAGACCTAATATTTTCCTACTAGGGTATATATTCAACATTATTTCTTGGGCAGGCAAGCAAATGAATTTTCTCTCCTAATGATAATAAAGGAAAAACACTTGTAAATTTGAAAATTTTTACAAAATCACACCAAAATTTTTACAACATGGTTCCTAGAATAGATTTGCAAGCAACAACTAACAATTTTGTAAAGCTCTAAATTTCTAGAGGGTCCCGGATGGAATCTTGATCAACACAGATCTAAATTCTAGACAAACACTTACCTTGCAGACATACCCTTACTTTGTGCTTCAGGATTATTTATGGAAAGGATGAAAAGATGTAAACATGTACCCATCTAAAACAGAGACAACAACTCGGGTAGTATCTAGAAATATATCCTATATGCATTTACATAACCCAGAGGATGGATAAGTGCGTGACAACTTCGATAGGGAGAATATGAAAAAAATATTGAGGAATTAGCTTCCTTCTTATATGGTATAATGAGTTTCCTTCCATTGGGGTTAGAAGTTATATTTTACGAGTGATCTAGATCATTCCGGATTGAATATTGATCAACACAGATCGAAATGCCAGACAAACCCTTACCATGCAGAAATACCCTTACTTTGTGCTTTAGGCTACTTTCTGGCAAAGATGAAAACATTGTACCCATCTAAAATAAATACAACGACTGGGTAAGTATCGAGAAAGACATCCTCTATGCATTAACATAACCCAAAGGGTGATGGTGGCTTTCATTTGCACCTTGCAAAATATACTTAAGTACAAAATTTGACATAAGAGATGAGTGGTAGAAGATAGTTAATTACATACATAGAAGGAATGTTCCCTTTAATGGAAGTTTTTATAAAAATATATGTCCAATGCTATGGATGTGGAAATCTAGAGACAAATATTCTAATATTAAAGACACAAATGATATCCCTGTGATGCACTGCATGTGGGTATTGTTAGTGTTAGTTTGTTCAGCCTATCACCCATGATCAAATGGGCTCTTATCATGTCTTGTTAGGTCCTCAAAGTCAATTTTTTGTCATTTCATTAGGTATTCAAGTAAAAATTTGGTCACTGGGTTGTATGTCTAGGGCTATTTCCACTCCTTTTAAAAAAAATTACATGTTGGTACTTGTCATAAATCAGTTGAGTGTACCATAAAATAAAATATCATCATCATCACTACTTCAGTCAACATCATCATGATTTCATTCAGCTCAATGTCTCCATTAAGTCATTAAGGTTTCAATCGTCCAAAATCTGTCATTCTATACATAAAATACAACAAAGTAGGAGTGGTAAAAGGTAAATTTGTTCAATGAATTTGGTTTCGAATGTAATTTATGTTTAATATTAATAAGTTTCAAATTCCAAAGCTGCATAAGCAAGTTTCAAAGCTACAAATTTTCAAAGCAAAGTGAAAATCATGAGGTGGGCCACCCTACCTCTTTGAATTTGTAAGTCAAATAAACCCTTCCCATAGTCATTTTGCCTTTCCCCACATCCAAATACACTCCCTGAAGCCCTCATACCCTCCAAATTTTAATCCGTAAGATTATACATCCAAACCCTATACCCTACACCACACCACTATCCGTACGTTGTGTTTTTGGCAGCCTCCTAGACGAAGACCTGTAATGAAATTCCCTAGGTCCACTCCTACCCTAATTCCCTTCCATTACACTTTCTAAACCGTCCTAACACCCTTCCCTACTTCCATAATATTTTCCATCCCCATTTCTCTCTCCTAACCCCTCCATCCTACTCCATTTCTCTGTTCCCCTATTTTTCAGTATTAGGGTTTTCCCCTTACAAAGTATATATGGAGGGAGATAAGAGGCCTTACAACAATAGAGGAAAAATTTCAAAATATGAAATAATAAAAACACATGATATGGTGTCCTCTCCACTTTCCAAGAATTTCCAAATTCCAAGAAATCATAGCTTCACCTTTCCAAGTTATGGGTTGCCTAGGGTTTATAGTGCACACATGAAAATTGTTTCTTCAAAATGTGTTTCTGACCAAATAGAGATGAATTGTCAAAAAGTGAAAGACGTTTTTGTTCATCATAGATCGAGGAAACAAAAACTCCTTCATTTTATACATAAGTATTATTATTTGGGATAAATGACAAAAATATAGTTGCTAGAGGAGGTTTTATACACCTCTAGACAAATTGACTTCAAGACAGTTTTCGGGGGTTTGGAAAACAAATTTGCAGTACTTGGTGACTCCATTGTGTAGAAAAAAGCCTAATATTTCCAATTTTACCTTCAAGTATTGATTTTGACCTAGGGAAGGCCTTCACGTTTCCTTTTTCCCCAGCTCAATACACTTTCTCCAAGCATAGTGCGCTTTCTCCAGTTTTTGAGTGATCAAAGTTAAACTTTAATTATGAAAAAAAGGGAAATTATTTTTGCAAAATAGAGGAGGTTTGGGTTCAAAACATGCCAAATAAAAAAAACCTCTCTCATTTTTTCAAAACATTTCATGGTTAGAGTTATATTGCTCCATCTTTGAGGCCTCATTTTGCAAAAAACCAAGAAATTTTGCACAATTTTGGTTCAAAAAGTGCAGCATGGGCCACACTATGATTTTTTTGGGGGGGTCCATTGGATGAAAAATCAGAATTTTTGGATTCCTCTTGATGATTACATCAATCATAGTCAGTGTTTCAGCCATGTCAGCCACTTTTGGGGGGTCAAAATGCCCAAAAACATGCAAAAAATCACCTTTCTGCCCTATTTTTGGAGGCCACACTATTCTTTCTTAGTACTCTTGGGAGAATGAATAATTGGAGGGATAGGAGCCACCGTTTTGAGTGCTTGATGTTCCTATAATGTATTTTACATTCAGGGCTTTCCATATCATCTTTCAGATCAGGATTTGGACCTCGAGAAGGCCTCCAAAAGCCACTTCTACCAATTTCACGACACTTTCTCCATAAGGCATTTTTCACAGTTAGTTTGACCTAGTTTGACTTTTTACGTATGTATTTGATGAATGATTATGTCATGAGATGTAATTGAGCTGGTAAATATTGAAATAGGGTATATACATGTTTTTTAATGTAATTTTGGTCAAATTTATCTAGTTTAGTATGATGAGATGAATTGGTTGACCTCCACTAGACATTAGGGTTTTGTTGAGCATATCATGTAATTAGCTCCACAAATGATAGCTTAGACCTCTAAGAGAGGGGAGATATTTTTTTGGTCTATATCTATCATTTTCAGAGTCATTCGACTAGTTGGACATCATAGGATTGTAATATTGTAGCTTATACTTTCACTTTCATATTCAGAAATCAAAGGATGCAGTTACAACTATTATCTAGGAATTCATGTGCAGTAAGTTTATGATCATGCATTTTCTCTGTTATAGTATTTAATGAATGATATATATATCCTCTTTCATATCTTGTATCTTCAATCTCTTTCCTTACATAATCTTATGGCAGAATTCTATTAATTTAGTTCTGTTTATATGGAAATGTCATTTTGTGTTTCATGCTTCCAGTTTAATGAATTCATGAATGAACATGCTCATTAAATCATACTACCCTATTAGACTCACCACTATACCTAAAAAACCCTAAACACATCATATATCCACTTCTACCTTTATCCTTTATAGTTTTGGAGCTGTAAACCCTTTGATACCTAGACTTATCTATTTGGTCTCATCCTTGATAGAACATCAAACCCTAAAAATATCAAAACCTACCTGAGCCTATCATATCTAGCCTAATATCCTTCATATCACAATCAATCCTTGATTGTGATCTCATAGAGAGAGCCCTCTCAGCCTGGTAGGGCTAGCTACTAGGTCGAAGTGTTATATGGTTACCTTTGTCAGTCTCCTTTTCAACCTTCAGAGAATTGGTGGAGTGATAACATTCTGGCGCTGTTGCCAGGGAACGAAATGCCATATCTTCTTGGGAAAAAATGAAAAAGGATCAGATCTGATTGCTGATGGTGAACAATGATCAGGCACAAGAAGGTTGTGCATCTTTCACCTGGTGACTCCAGTGTTGAAGAATCCAAAGGTTCATAATTTTCATGGCGAATCCACTTTTCAAGAACCGGTAGTCTAAAGAACTTCTTGTTGACTTCGTTGTTGTCAAAATGGATTCAACTGCTCGAAGGTATGCTCCTATGAATCGAGCTCATATTCCTCGATTTTCGAATTAGATTCCTTCTATAGATTAGAAAATAGGGTTGCCAAAATTTAAAGGTCAGGATGGAGAAGATGTTAGTTTTCATTTGGTCAAATTTATTTTTCATATTCACATACTAAATATTGAGTTTCCTGATGATTGCATGATAAAGATGATTATGGCTAACTTTGAGGAAAGAGCGATATCATGGTATGAAGGTATAACATCTGCAAGTTTATGTTCTCTGAAATATTTTCATTTAGTTTTCTTTCCACATTATCAAAGCTCAAATTCTTCCTTGTTGATGATTGGCTATTGTGAGATTTCTAAAAATTTCATTGTGTTTCTTGAAAATTTGTATGGGGATGAAGAGTGTCTAGATGATGAGGTCATAGAAGCCCTTTATGACTCCCCACCCCCCCCCCCCCAACAAGAATCAATAGCTTGTCATTTGTATGGCCAATGTTAACTGCTATAAAACTCAAGTTTCTCCTCTATCTGAAGATGAAATAGATCATCTCTTGAAAAATCATGTTACAACCCTAACTAATTTAGGTTTATAGTGTTCACATAGTTAAGAATTTGTTAGTGAAACTTCTTACATTATTGAAAATGAAAATTTGAGTTTAAATGATGACAGTAATGAGACTGATGAAACTATACAGGAAGTTGTTGTGAGTAACCCAATTTGTGATGATGATTTCCTTCAAGAAGATCAGCTAACATATACTATTGTCTTTCATGAAGAGGATAAGCTTGTCATGTTTAACAATCTTGAAGAATGTTTTTTGTTAAAGGATGATTTAGACTATGAATTTGAGGAGTATGAGCTTAAGATAGATAGTATGCTAGAGATAGAATCAGATTTTCTCATGCTTGAGGAATTTATAGCCAACACTTAGGTTCCAGAGAGTCATACTTCCCTATTCCTTCCTATGGATCAACAACCAAGTATTATTTCAGATCAAAATGAAGGGTGTGCTTATGTTTTTTTCGGATCTCAAGACAAGGTAACATTTCAAATTATTGAAGATCATTACACTGATTTTCTATAGTCAATAGGGATGTATTTTCGTGAATTTAAGGATCACGAGGAAATTTTCAGTGGAAAATCGGAGTTGCCTATCTTTTGTTTTTTCTGTTTTCTCGAGGAAAGTGAGAGCATAATTCAAATAAGTAGCCATCTGCTGGATTGGTTACACTGGAAGGATCACTTCGCATGATTGTACATATGTCTTCAGCAGGAAGGTGGTTGTCATCAGGATTTGAATGCCCTCAAGTCTCGGTGATATGCTTCCATCAATAAGTTTTGCAAGTTTTGTTTGAGTAAGAGTCAAAGTCAGTTTAGTTTTGAGTCGGTTTTCATTATTAAGTCTCATATTTTGATTTTGACTCCATGCCCAATGGTTAGGCTACTTGGTCTACGATGTTCTTGACACCTCTAAGGAGCTGCCATCCCCATCTAGAGCCAATGTTAGTATCAGACTGTTTAGCCTATCACCAGTGATCAAATGGGCTCTTATCATATCTTGTTAGGTCCTTAAAGTCAATTTTTTGTCATTTCATTAGGTATTTAAGTAAAAATTTGGTCACTGGGTAGTATGTCTAGGGCTATTTCCACTCCTTTAAGAAAAAATTACATGTTGGTCCTTGACATCTCTCAGTTGAGTGTACCTTCAAATAAAATATCATCATCATCACTACTTCAGTCAACATAATCATGATTTCATTCAGCTCAGTGTCTCCATTAAGTCATTCGGGGTTCAGTCATCCAAAATCTGTCATTCCATACATAAAATATGGAAAAGTACGAGTGCTAAAAGGTAAATTTTTTCAATGAATCTGGTTTCAAATGTAATTTAAGTTTCAAATTATGTAATAAGTTTCAAATTCCAAAGTTGCATAAGCAAGTTTCAAAGCTACAAGTTTTCAATGAAAAGTGAAAATCATGAGGTGGGCCACCCTACCTCTTTGAATTTGTAAGTTAAATAAACCATTCCCATAGTCATTTTCCCTTTCCCCACATCTACATACACTCCCTGAAGCTTCTACATCCGAATCCTAGACCCTACACCACACCACTATCCCTACGTTGTGTTTTTGGCAGCCTCCTAGACCTAGACATGTAATAACATTAACTAGGTCTACTCCTACCCTAATTCCCTTCCATTACACTTCCTAAAACGTCCTAACACCCTTCCCTACTTCCATGATTTTTCCCATCGCCATTCCCCTCTCATAACCCCTCCATCCTACTCAATTTCTCCATTCCCCTATTTTTCACTATTAAGGTTTTCCCCTTGCGAAGTACATATGAAGGGAGGTAAGAGGCCTTACAAAAAGGGAGGCAAAATGTCAAGATATGAACCAATCAACACACATGAGATGATTTCATCTCCACTTTCCAAGAAGTGCCAAATTCCAAGAAATCATAGCTTCACGTTTCCAAGTTATGAGATGCCTAGGGTTTACAGTGCACACATGAACAATTTTTCTTCAAAATGTGTTTCTGACCAAATAGAGATGAATTTTGGAAAAGTGAAAGAGGTTTTTGTCCATCATAGACCAAGGAAAAAAATATCCTTCAATTTATACACAGGTATTATGATTTTGGATAAATGCCAAAAATACAATTGCCACAAGAGGTTTTCTGCACTTCTGGACAACTTGACTTCAAGACATGTTTTCAGGGGTTTGGAGAAGGTGTTTCTAGTGCTTGATGACTCCACTGTGTATCAAAAATCCTAATATTTCCAATGGTACCTTAATATATTTATTTTGACCTTGGGAAGGCCTTCACATTTCCTTTTTCCCCATATCACTATGCATTCTCCCGGCACGCCACGCTTTCTCCAGGTTTTGAGTGATTAAATTAAAAATTTTATTTTGACCAAATGGGAATGTATTTTTGAAAAATGGAGGAGGTTTTGGTTCAAATCATGCCAAAGAACAAAAACCTCTCTCAGTTTTACAAAAAAAAAATTATGGTTAGAGAGATATTTCTCCATCTTGGAGGCATATGTTTGCAAAAAACCCAGAAATGTTACATAGTTTTGGTCCAAAAAGCGCAGCGTGGGCCACACTATGCCTTTTTTGGGGGGGTCCATTGGATGAAAAATAATAATTTTTGGATTCCTCTTGATGATTACATCAATCCTAGTTAGCGGTTAAGCCATGTTAGCCACTTTTTGGGGGTCAAAATTCCCAAAAACATTCAAAACATCACCTTTCTGCCTTGTTTTTGGAGGCCATGCTACACTTTCTGCGTACTCTTGGGAGAATGAAGATTTGGAGGTCTAAGAGCCACCTTTTTTAGTGCTTAATGAGCCCATCATGTAGTATACATCCAGGGATTTCTATATCATCTTTCATATCAGTATTTGGACCTTGGGAAGCCCTCTAAAAGCCACTTCTACCAATTTTGGTACACTTTCTCCAGATTTTGCTATGCTTTCTCCAAAAGGCATTTTTCACAATCAGTTTGACCTTGTTTTAATTTTTACCTATGTAATTGAAGAATGATGATTTCATGAGGTGTAATTGGGCTGGTAAATAGTGAATTAGGGTAGATACATGTTTGTTAATGTAATTTTGGTCAAATGTATCTAGTTTCCTATGATGAGGTGAATTGGTTGACCTCCATTAGACATTAGGGTTTTGTTGAGAATATCATGTAATCAACTCCACAACTGACGGATTTGACCCCTGAGAGAGGGGAGATGTTGTTTTGGTATATATCTATCATTTTTAGAGTCATTTTACTAGTTGGACATGAGAGGATTGCAATCTTGTAGCTTGTACTTTCACTTTCATATTCAGAAATCAAAGGATGTAGTTGCAACTATTATCTATGAATTCATGTGCAGTGAGTTTATGATCTTGTATTTTCTCTGTTATAGTACTTAATGAATGATATATAGCTCCTCTTTCATATCTTGTACCTTCAGTGGCTTTCCTTACAGAATCTTATGGCAGAATTCTATTAATTTAGCTTTGTTTATATGGAAATGCCATTTTGTGTTTCATGCTTCCATTTTAATGAATTCATGAATGAACATGCTCATTAAATCCTTCTACCTTTTCAGACTTGACGCTATACCTAGAAACCCCTAAATCCATCATAGACCCACTTCTATGTTGCTCTTTTATATTTTTGCAGCTGTAAACCCTTTGATACCTAGACCTAGCTACTTGGTCTCATCCCTAGTCCAACATTAAACCCTAAAACTCTCAAAACCTTCCTGAGCCTATCATATCTAGACTAATATCCTTCATATCACCGTCAATCCTTGACTGTGATCTCATAGAGAGAGCCCTCTTAGCCTGGTAGGGCTAGTTACTAGTTCAAAGTGGTCTATTGTTACCTTTTTCAGACTCCTTTTTAGCCTTCAGAGAACTAGTGGAGTGCTAACAGGTATGGAAGTGGTTTTTCTCTTGTGGATAAATGGAAAAATAGAACCCTTTTCCGCGTTGAAGACGATTAATATTCTATTCATGATAAAATTCAACTCCATTATAGGTTGATATCACCTGGAGAATGTGCTCATTACAAACCTAGAACATGACAGTAATATTTTGGCAAAAAATTGAATAGAAAAGGAAAGAGGTTTCATAAACCTACCTATCCTTTCATGTTTCACATTGAGCCAATAGAACATCAGGTTTGTACGGAATTTCACATTTGTAGTGGCTCAAAGAAACATACAAACATAACCAATCCTTGCATGCTTCACATTGAGCCATTAAAACATCAGGGTTGTATGACATTTGACATTTTCAATGGCTCAAATAAACAAACAAACAAAAAGGCAGTTCATTAAATTACACATATTGGAGGTCGGAAGATCAAAGCCACGGAAGACAAAAATGGAAGCGAAATATTTTCACAAGAAATCTTGTTGAGTTACATGACCACCCTATCCGGAGTGAACCCTCCAGTTGCGGCGTTGTATTAAAAGTGGAAGAAATAGTTCGGCTTGAAAGGACATGGTTGTGGGTATTCATAACTTCTTTCATTGTGACAGGACTTGAGACCACTAATGTAGCTTTCATTATGAGAGAGAAACATGAGAGGGTTGTATTTCATAGCTAGGTGGAAGAGAGATTCGTAGGGATTATTGAGTTAGTTGGGTAGTTAGCATAGTAAATGAAGGCAATGGATCCAATGGCCTTAAACATTTCAATCATCTAACATTAGATCTGATGGTCCAGACAGGTACATAGTGGTAGATGGGGAAGTTGTTTTCAAAGGGGAACACCTTGCAGTGTAATTAGAGAGAAAGTTATTTACTAACCATTCTCATATATTTTTACATTTCTTTTTTGTTTTTCAAGTTTTTTGTGATCCTTCAGGCTTGACTTATGGCTTGAGGAGCCACGTCCCAAGGGCATCTAATTTTTCAAAGTCACCCGGGGATCGCACCTGTCTTGGGCCACACCAACCTTAAGCTGAATGGATTTTTTAACATGTGTCCTCCCCATAACATAGGGCACAACCACCATCCAAGAAGTTTGATCCTCGGTCGCCTTGCTAACGAGGCCCATCCTCAACCATTACTTGTGTTTTTCTTTTTTTCATTTGATTTTTGATCTAACACTTTGATAACTAATAACTAATAAACAATGGCAATTTGTGTGTAAGATTATTGAGAAATAAAATCTCCTACTATACTTTCAAAGTCACTAATTCTAGAAAGAGATCTTCAAGGTTTGCTTTACCTTTGTTTTAAATTTTAGTTGAAATTATTTTTTTACTTAATTAAATATAATTATGCTGAAATGGTTGAATTATTTATTTTATTTGTGTGTACCTTAAATAATTTAGGTACTTAATATCCTTATTATATATTTCATTATGTATATTTTATAACTTCATTATATTTATGTATTTTTGGATTTAATAAAATAAACATGTGACAATTACGCATTGATAATTGATATAGTCAAAGCTTTATGCAACCGTTTCTCTATGTAATTTAAATTTAATTTAATTAAATATTATTAATAGAGGGTAAATTATAGGTTAGAGTATGTATTTTTTTGTTTTAAATTTGAGATATTCCATAAATATAAAATTATGTATTCTAAAAATATATTTTTTAATTATAAAATAATTATTTTAAATATATAAAATGATAATAATTTTTATTTTATTTGCTAAAAAAATAATATTAATTTTAGGTAATCTAATTTATAAAGAAAATGGTTTTTTTCATGATATGTTTTCTAGTTAAAATTAATTTGAAATCAAAAAGATTTTTAAAAATTTGAATTTAAGTTGTTTAATATGTAAAATTTAAGTGCTCCAAAATTTTAAAAATGTTAAATTTATTTATACATTCAAAAAAATATTTTATTTCACCTATAAATTAAACTAAACCTTAATTTTATATCATTTATAAACCTTAAACATGGTTAGTTAATTTTAAAACCTCTATACACTACATTTGAAATCTTTTATTGAGTACTAACATATTTGTCAACTACTTTAAATAAATTATTATTATATTATTAAATAATATATAATATAAATGAAAATAATTTTATTTTGTTTACTTATATATACATATTTTGTTATATAAATTGTATACCATTTTTATTTTCAAATTCATTTTAATAAAAAAATAATTATTTACGATATATTTTAAAATTTAATTATCCATAGAATAATCATTTAAAATATTTTTATAAAATAATAATTTTAAATATATAAAACGCTGACCATTCTTACTTTACTTACCATATGAAAATCGACTTAATGTAATTGGTTTCTCCATTATTTACATGTTTGTTTCATTTTTTAATTTAATCATTTTAATTTTCAAACTATTTATATTTATATTTATATTTTTTTAAATTTTATAATTAAAACTTAAATTTATATATACTATAATATTTTTTTATTTATATAATATTTTAATTATTTATTTTAAATCATTATAAATAATGTATTTGATTTTAATTCTTTGTTATTTGTAAATTTAAAATAAAATTATATATTTTAAATAAAAACAATTATTTACATAAAAATTATCTTTAATTGAATCTTATAATGTTTTTGGTTCCTTATGGTAAAGTCTTTTATAGTAACTTGATGAAATCAGCTCTTATTAAGACTTTAATGATTTTATTTTATGAGTTTGAAAATATTTCATGGGGTGAAAAGTAATCATTGCTATTAATGAAATAATAAAATTTGTCATCTTGTAAGGGATGATTAGTTGTCACAAGAATTATCATGACTAGAGAGAAATGTCATGGGTGGAAGACCATTTAGAAAACAAGATTGTGGGAGAGAAAGACAATCAATTATGGTCCAAGAAAGGACACTAACACATAAAAAGAAAAAGTCTCCATATTACAAGTGATTCCCTACCACAAGAATTATAATGAGTCGAGAGAAATATTATGGGTGGAAGACGATTTAGAAAATAAGATTGTGGGATAGAAAGGAAATTTGGAAAAATGAGGTTCCAGTGGGAGATAAAGATTGGACCTGCATAGTTAAATATTTCAATAGGTGGATTCTTCCATTATTTTTTCATAAATTTTTTATGTATATATTTATGTAAATAAATAAACATATGGCAGGTTTAGCATGGTATAGGAGGCTCCTTCCATTATGTTTTCATAAAAGGTTTATGAATATATTTATGTAAATAAATAAACATATGTGGTAGGTTTAGCATGGTCATGGGTTAACACTAAGATAAGGTTCTTAGGTTACCCCTCAACTAGCATGAGTCCCTACCAAGTGAGAGAGTCTAGAAACCTAGAAACCATGATTCTTGAACACTAAATTATGTGCATTAGGACCATCCATCCACACACACACATATACAAAGATTAAAATATAAATGTTATAAATGAAATTACATCAAGTTGCCCAACACTTTCACAAGAAATTACTAGGATTGTAGGAGATATATATAACATAGTATAGAATTGGTGCTCTTATAACTAAACATTTAAAAAAAAAAATCACAATTATAGCTCTCAATATAAATGCACTCGTACAAATGTATATTATAAACAAAAATAATATCAATTTATGTCTATCCTCAAACATGCTTAAATAGTTATAGTTAACTGTCATAAAAGATCTGAAGAGTCAATTAAGGAAATCCTTAACATTAAGATAAATTAAACCTCGACCCAGAGAATAACTCAAGTAACATTCCACCCAAATCTATTTTATGCATGTACTGGTATAATTGAAGTTTTCGACCCAGTTCGACCTAATTTCTTTGTACTAGGGTAAGTCCTGTAACAAAATCCAAGAAGAAGAAAAAGAATAAATTCTTGAGTACGTGAAAACATTTAGAAGCTAAAATGCTAAATTCTTACTCCTTTTAAAGCTTCAGATAATTCAGGTATTGATATGTGAGTAACGAAGTAAAAAATATTAAACTATGAAGAAGTAGAGAAAGGAAAATGATTAAGGGATTTATGTGGAAACATGAATAAAGGGTGTGATTTGCAAATTTTACCTAAGAAAGAAGCTACAATGGAAAAAATTCTCAGACCTATGAAAAAACAATTTATTTTTCAGTTTAGGAACCTTGAAAAGCGAGTAAAAGATAAAATATGGAATACTTTGAAACAAAACCCAAGAATATAAGACCTTACCATTTTTATGGTGCTTTGTTGGGGGAGGGTGGGAGGAGACCAACAAAGAAACTATTGAAACCCCAGCCATGCAAAGACAGAGTAAGCGTCAACACATGCGTTACAAGCAATGATAATCAAATTATTAATTGGTTCACTTAGGGTTAATGAAAATTGAGGGGTCGCAGAAGAAATACCTGACCAAAACATCACATCTTCTATAAAAACTCTATAGCCATGACCCTAAACCTTCAACATTATGGGAGAAGAACTTGAGGAAGAAATTTTGAGAATAGGATTTTCGTCTCCCTCAAAAGGAATAGAAAATTATTTGGCTCTAAGAAATAAAGTTTAACCCTCTGTGTAAAATCATAGATATATGAAAAACAATGTTTTTCAAAGAATGTTAGCAGACTATAAAGAAGGAAGCTTCTTACCACAAATCGATAGCTTACAAGGAAAATTAAAACCTTTGTATGCCTCCATAGATGTCATGGAACTCATATGTTGGTTGGTAAAAAGCTTCTAAAACACCATGGTAACCATAGAATGAGTGATGGTCGTAGCCTGACAAGTTTCCCACAACTAAAGCACCAGGGAAATAAGGAAATGAACCTTAGGTATCTAGAGCTCTAGTGGCAGAACCTTTGAGTGCAAATGATGCCTAGGTCAGATGAGGGGGTGGGGTGGTTACCTTAACCGCTGAGGAGAGGATTTGACCATCATCAGATTGATGAAAATAAATCTTAATTGTTCATTTCCAATCCTTCACATGGGTGAGGTGTGGTGGATGAGGTGCAATGTGTGTCTAGAGACTATTCATGTATCACAGTGTGACCCATTTTTAATATATTTTCAACATATATAAATTTGAAAGGCACCGGGGGTGGAATAACATGATTTAAACATAGGAAAACATATATAAGACTTAGCCAAGGTTGTCTTACCTTGAGCAGTGCTCATGAGTGTTGTTAATAGATGTTGATAATAAATCAACTACGGTTTGATACTTGTAAGAATCAATGAATATATATATATATATATATATATATATATATATATATATATATATATATATATAAAGAGTATACCTGATAGGTTTCATTACCCAACAATCATTTTTAATACATATTTCTAAGATCATCACACTTCGTATCTATTCGAACTGAAAGATACAAAAAGTTAATTTAACTTATACATAAGGTTAAAAGAAAATAATAACTATAAATATATTTGTTTTCCCTTGATGTAATATGTTACTTAAAATAAAATAAAATTGATGTAATATGTTACTTTAAAAAAAATAAAATTGTTGTATGAGTGTTACTTACATTACCTCTCTTGCCATGTGATATTGATCTTGGATTTAGTACACTTATCCAATCAATCATGGGTTAATGCTTCCTCCATGAATACCATAAGGTTAATTTTTTTTATTAATATGATATAAAAAAAACAATTGCTTTTAATAGTTTATGACTTAGTAAACTATAAATAATGTTTTATAATTTAATATAAAATTTTAGTATTATTTAATTTTAATTTTAATTTTATAAAAGAGGTTCTTTTGGTTTTGGTTAAACGGTGATGAGGTGGTTGCTATAGCACTCATCCCAGGTTCAATTCTCTTCCCTAATAAAAATGATGTATCTAGACATGTTAATGAAGATAAAGTTTAAAAAAAAAAAAACAAGAGAAAAATGAAAGATACTACCAAACTTACAAAAAAAAAAAAGTAATAATATAAAAGAGATTATTTGTTTAAAAAATTATTGTCTTTTCAAAAAACTTACGAAAATAACTCAAAGTCATTTATGTGAAAACATATCAAAAAATTTAATAAAAATAAAAACTATAGTTTCTAAATAACTCTAGATACCCTAGATACTTAATTTTCTTAGAAAAATAATAATAAATCACTTACCTTTTTCAATAATAATTATTTCATAACAATTAAATTATAATAAATTTATTGTTTATTTTAAAAATATTAATATATTTTTTTATTATAATAAAATTTCCCTTATAAATCACTAATTCTCAAAGTTAAAAAAAATCCATTTTCAAACTTTAAAAAATCCATTTTCCTTTAATTTTTCTTCACACTGCGCTTCGCATTCAAAAATCTGAGAATCTTTCCCACTTTTTTTCAAGTTAGAACCTCCTCAACCCGTGTTTAACTTTGTCTTTTCCTTCTGTTACAATCTTTTCAATGAAGAGGTTAGCACTCATAAAATGTTTATCACAAAAGTTAAACACGAAAATCTAAAACGTCATGAGAGAAAATTTTGAATCAATCAAATCAATGTGCCCGCCCAAACGCAAATTCCATTCAAAGTAAAACTCAATAAAGTGAATGTATACACAATTATTATAATTTGTTTATAAGAAACTTTGGTCTTTTTGTGCTCTTTCTCCAAGAAACTCTATGTGTTCGAGCATTTGCTATTAGTTATTTATTAAGAATTTGACCGAGATGGCATGCTGTGGGTGTGGATGCCAATGGTCGGGCGAGTGGCATGCTGGTCATTTGGAACCCGCTAATGGTCAATCTTAAAGCTTATAAATTTTTTGGTGGCATTTTTCTACATGGATCCTTCAGAGGGGTTTCTGAACAGATTTCTCTTATTAATCTTTATGTTCCATGTCATAATCAAGCTGCGTTCTGGGAGAGGTTGAACCAATCTGAGATACTAAAAATTGCAAATTTTATGGTGATGGGTGATTTCAACTCGACATTCGCTGCTAATGAATCATCAGGGACACGATCGCGTTTGGACCCACTTGCAGAGAAAATTGGGCAAATTTTCTATGATTCGGGAAAGATGGACGTTAGGCCCTCTCCATTGGTCCCGACTCGGACAAACATACGCCTTGGAAATGATTTCATTGGTAAGCGGCTTGATCGTGCCATGATAAAGGTATCACTTATTCAAATTCTGGGAAACATGAGGTCGAGAGTGATATTAACTTCCCTATCTGATCATATGATAGTCATACTTTCATGGTGCCATGAACCTAAGGCTGCCGGGGTGCCTTTTAATTTAACTGCGTTTGGCTGCAGGATCCCACCTTTAACAGTTTAGTGGTTGATTTCTAGAGGAAGGATGATTCTGGTGATGGTTTAATGGGATGGGAAAATTTTTCGGGCAAGCTTAGATGCCTAAAGACCATTGTGAAGAAATAGCAAAGGGAAAATATTGAGGCTTTAATGCTGGAGTTGCAGAATATTGATGGAAAATTATCACAAATCTATAAGGAGATGATGGTTGTTCCTCCGGATATACAAGTTTATTCTAGCCTTGATAGGTTGGAAGCACGAAAACTGGAAGTATTAAAAATCCAGGAGACACCTTGGAAACTTAAAAGTAGAATCCAATTGTTGAAGAAGGGAGATTTGAATAAATTTTTTTTTTCATAAATGTGCAAATGGACGTAGGAATAAGAATTCTATATGGGGGATAAGGGTTGTGGATGGATCAACGAAACACCCAACAAAAGATATACAGCTTGAAGCGCTCAAATACTTTTCTGATTTTTATAACGCTGACATGGAGATTGATCATCAATGCCAAACGTGGGTTCTTGAGCAAATGCCTATGACATGTTTTATCAAGATGAAAATTATATTATGGAGGTGCCAGTAACAAAAGGGAAATTGAAGTAGTTCTAAAATCGTTTGCTCATGATAAAAGTCCTGGGCTGGACGACTGCCCAGCTGAATTTTATCTTCATTTTTATGAATTGTTGGAGGATGAATTGCTTGCGATGGTTGAGTAGGTTATTGTGTTGGGGTTTGTACCAGGGGATATGAATTCCACTTTCCTGACCATTATTCCTAAGATTTCTGATCCTATATAT
Source organism: Pinus albicaulis (assembly GCA_034641835.2). Lineage (NCBI taxonomy): Eukaryota > Viridiplantae > Streptophyta > Pinopsida > Pinales > Pinaceae > Pinus > Pinus albicaulis. The sequence continues at coordinate 783,670,054 of CM076581.1, forward strand.
TTTGCATACATTAGACCAATCACATTATGCAACGTGGTGTACAATATTACCTCCAAAATTAGTGCAAATAGAATCTGGGGGACTTTATCTTCATTCATATCAAAGGAGCAATATGGATTCTTAAAAGGTAGGTCTATTCACGATGTCGTGGCTATTGTGCAGGAGGCGATGCACTCGATACATGAACCTAAGAAGGAGGCTCTTATCATGAAGATTTCCATTCACAAGGCATATGACTTTGCTGACTGGCCTTTTATTAGACTTATTATCCTCAAGGTGGGATTATCAATTTCATCTATCAGATGGATAATGGCTTGTATATCTTTTGTTAGATATGTTGTCCTTATAAATCATCTACTGATGGACTTCTTCTTGGTTGAAAGGGGACTCAAGCAAGGAAGTGTGCTTTCACCGCTTATTTTTATTCTTATTATGGATGGTTTTAGTAATTTATTGAGGATGGAAAAAAATGTTGGATTTTTCGAAAGTCTCTCCTTTTCTCCATCAATGTGCATTACTCACTCTCTGTTTGTGGATGATTTGCTGGGCTTTGGGAAACTAATTAGAAATCAGTGGTTTTATTTTCACTTTATGCTCATCCGATTTGGAGCAGCTACTGGGCTATGCATTCATAGAGATAAATCCTTCTTAATTTATGACTTGGGTGACATGGATGAAATAAATTTCATTGCTGGTTTTATGGGGGTTCAAAATAATCATATTATGATGGGGTTTACATATCTTGGTTTCAGACTTAAGCCATGTGCATATAAGATAAGGGATTGGACCTAGTTGATTGACAAAATTAAAAAAAAAAGATCATGAATTGGACAAACAAGTGGCTTTCACTTGGTGGCAGATACATTATGGTTCAAGCAGTTTTATCCCAATTTGTTGTCTAATAGACACACTTGTATTATCTCCCAGTATGTATGGTTGATAAATTCAATGCTATTATTGCAAATTTTATATGGGCAGGAGCCACGGATTGCAGGAAAATACACCTCTGTAAATTGGTTCATATCTCTATTCCGAAAAAATTTGGGGGCTGGGGCCTTTTAAACCTGAGGGTGTTCACAAACACGTTACTTGTAATGTCCTTGTGGCGGTTTTTGAAGGGTGATGGAGTCTGGTCTTAAATAATATATCACAATTATGTTGTTGGGGATCCTATACTTGCACTGTACCGGGGAGGATCATGGTATATAAAAAAAGCGTCTCAGATTTGGCGTAGCTTCACAAAAGTTATGCTCATGCTGGAACAGAGGTTGGTATCGCACTTTGGAAATGACCAGAATATTATGCTTGGTATTGACAGGTTCTTGGGAATGGAAGGTGACTTTTGTATTGATCCACACTTATTGCACCGACTAAACCATAGAGATATATTTTCTTTATCCCAACTCATTTCTTGCTAGAATTTAGGGGCTCCGATTTGGAAATCGGCAGAGATGTTGGGCTTGCAAGGAGGGGAGGCAAGCAAATGGGAAAGATTAAAATAAAGTTTACAGTCAATGGTTTTTTCCTTCAAAGGTGTAGGGGATGAATTGGTATGGGGTGGACAGTGTCATAAAGGAGGTTTACAAGTAAAGGACATTTATATGCACTAAATCATGGAGCAAATCACTGATGTTTCCCTGTCTCCTTTTCATATGGCATGTCATTGGAATCTACCTACCAAGATTTGTTATTCGGTTGGCTTCTTTGGAAAAACAAAGTTCTTACATGGGTTTTTCTTATGAAGCGAGGTTTTCAAGGGCCGGGGAGATGCCCGCTATACCTTAAAAATGAGGACACTACTATACACTTATTTTTTATTGCATATTTTCTCATATAATTTGGCAGCTATTTACTTTTTTACTAGGGGACTTGTCTTGGAGACCTACTGATAGCTTACAGAGTATCATGGTATGGGGGGCTTCAAAGTGCTCTTATAAATCTCTACATTTTTTATGTTTTCTGGGAGATATGGTGTGCTCAGAATCGCATAATTTTTGAAGATATTCCTATCAGTCTATCTATTATTCATGGAAACATTATGCGATGGATGAATGGCCATTCTTTGCTTCCCCAGGGCTTGGTGGATCTATCTATCCAGAACCATCCTCATCAAATTGACCTTCCTGTGACATATTTTGATGGGGCACAGAGGGATGGGATATGTGGTTGTGGGGCTTGGATAAAGCTCTTGGAGAATGAGCGGTATCATATATGTTGGAATGGAGGTGTAGGTTCAAATAATAAGGCTGAGACTATGTCTTTGTGGAGCGGGATCATGATTGCATATCATCTCAACTTATCCTCTATTCACATTTATGGAGATTCAAAACTCACTATTGATGGCATTGCTCGCAGTGGTAGAATGCACTGTCAGAATCTAATAGGGTGGATTCAACGGATAAAGTACCTATTGACAAAGTTCCAGTCTTTCTTGTTGCAGCATATCTACAAGGAAAACAACTCGCATGCTGATTCATTGTCAAAAAAGGCATGTTGGAACATTTTGGAGCTATTTAGATCACTCATTACAGGGATTCAAAGTTGGTGGAATCCTTTGTTTTTCATTTGCCTTAAATTTAATTTTGGACCCGCTGCGATCAAGCGAGCTAGCTATATCCACTACAAGGAAAAGACCCTCTAGTGGATGTTTTTGAGGAACCCCACAGAAAAATACCCCATGCATCCGTTTCTAGCAGAGGTTACTAGAGGAGGTTGGCGGGTGGAGGGTTTTGCGAATGTTTTCCTCTCGGTGTGCTTATCATTACACGTCGCCCCAGTGCTCTAAAACCGAGAAAGCACCAGTGTAGACCAAAACATTGGCACATCAGACACCATGTACTCTGTACACACCCGCCTGGTGCGTCTTATTATTATATAGCACCGATGCGTCACAACTCTTCCATGCCAGTGCATTATAAAACATCGCGCCAAAACCAAAACCACCCAGTGCAGTAGAAATAAACCGCACCAGTGCATCATAATACATCGCGCAAAAACACAAACCGACCGGTGTGTTTGTAAGAAACAGAACCGTTGTGCCTATAAACAACACACACTAGTAAAGGGTTAAATTAAAAAAAATTATGGCAAAATAACCTGGATTTTTCAGTTTTATAGTGCTCCTGAGCTCTCAATTACCGGTGCGCACCCTACCATAGAATGCACCGGTGCGCACAAAACATTGGAACACCGGAAAACTTGCGCAACGTACACACACATCAGGGGCTCCTATTAATGTAACACACCGCTGCTTCACCGCACTTCCGCGTCGGTGCATCATAAAACACCACGCTAAAAAAGAAATGCGTCGGTGCATTCTTATCCAAGAGCACTGGTGCGCCTATAAACCGCACACACTGGAATAGCATTACATAAAAAAAAATTTAAGGCCAAAAAATCGGTACTTTATGACTATTCCGCACCGATGCTTTACGGATATTCTGCCTCAGTGCATCATTAAAATTTCGCACCAAAACTGAAACATCCTGGTGCGGTGTTAGGGAACCGCCCCGGTGCATTATAAAAAACGCGCTAAATTTGACACAGCCCGGTGCGGTTGTGGGTAAGCATACCGGTGCACCTATAAAACCCGCGCATCGGAACAAGGTTAAATAAAAAAAAAAATTACGGCCAAAAAACTTCATTTTTCACTTTCCTCAGTGCTCTAGAGCTCTCAAGCACCGGTGCCATTTCCCCTTGTCTGAGACGCCCTGGCATCAGTGCTCTCATTGCACCCATTGCACGCACTGTTGCTCTGCATTGGCCACCAATATCTAGCTTGCATTTTGAAAAATGGTGGGAAAAATTTCTTTTGCAAAGTTTACAACCAATATGCCTCCTCGATGACAAAATGTATAGGTATTTTTCTATTTTTTCCACAATTAAGCCTTTTAGCGGATTAGAAATTGAATTAACCTTAAAAATAACCATTAAAAAATAAAAGGAAAAAAATTTGTCGCGCGGTGCGCCGGAGTTGTTTGGCTCGCACCGGATGGCGGTGCTGCTTGTAAAATTTACAGGCTGCACCACCACCGGTGCTAATGGTATCCACACCATTTCCGGGGCGCTACTAAAAGGCGCCTCAAATAATTTTAAAATAAAAGGCGGTGCACTTATTTATCCAGGTGCACTGTTGACCACGTGAATCACAGTGCGGTACTTTGACGAAATTATCCACCCCGGTATATGTCAGTGCACCGTATTCTGGATTTCGAGAGGGTAAAGGGTGCGGCTGGGTAAAAGACCGCACCGCCGACTATGTAATTGTCATGAAGTCGGTGCGCTGACACGACTATACGTGCCAAGGCATATATTTCAGTCAGCGCACCACTATTATGAACTTTTATAAAGTTAACGGTGCTTGAAAAATAGACAGTTGCACCGAGGCCGGTGCATTGTATATCATTAGGGGCACCGGGACTGGTGCTCTACATTCTTAAGACGCACCGCGACTAGTACGTGACTATTTTTATGGCGCACCGACTTGTCTGTTTGTTTTTTTTTCAAAAAAAAATATATGTATATTCATAAATACATGTCTATTTTTATAAAAAAATAATTTAATATGGCAATAATTCAGAGAGAAGAGGAGGAACAGCAACAACAACAGGCTGAACAATATGACATGATTCGCCAATGGGAGGCTCGAGAGAGAGAGAGAGATTCATACCCTTGTCTTATTAATGCAGATACCCAGGAGATCCTTAGGCAGGTAGGTCTCCTCAAGTTCTATGAGGAGGCTACTTCCCTAAAGTCCCATGGTGTGTTTTTGAGATATGTTATCTGCAGGTGGAATGCCCACCTATAGGCTTTCCAGGTTGGTCCTGACCAGTGGTATACACCCACTGAGGAGGATATTTATTTTATTACAGTAATATCGAGGAGAGGGGTGGATTTTCCCTCATTCATAGACGTGCCAGCTGGTTGTGTAGCAAGAAGTAAGTTAGTTTACTCCCAGAGATACATTGGAGCACATGTACTGTCTCCTTTAGAGTTTCAGGTACCTGGAGGTCAGTTACATATAGGTGCTTTTGGTAGACAGGATGTGTAGTGCCTCTCCCTTATCATTTTGACCATTTCGCACAACACCAATGAAGGGCAATGCATTAATTTCTCACTTTTATATTATGTTGACACTTTAGTACAGTAGCCACGACTTGTCAGGTGGTCTGCCATTTTTTTGCGGCAGTTTTGTACGGCCTTAGATAGATGTCGTGCTCATGCACAAAGGAGGGTCAACTTCCCTTTTTCTTCAGAGCTGTTTTGTTTATTTTTTGAGAGGTTTCTAGAGATGAGACCTAGTTTTGTTCGACAGCCTCGTAGGCTGATGTTTGAGGCCTAGATGCACATGTGGGGGTAGATGATGCCCAAGAGGGGAGACACTTTGTTTCCAGCCAGGATATCACATGATTCGCTGGACTTACTAGCCAGTGTTGATGGGATGCATCCCTTCATTATGGTCCCATGTCCTTATGTTGGCTTAGATTGGCGAGGGTGTCCCAACATCCTCTTCACAGCTGATGAGCCGCCAGATGATAGAGGTAATATTACTGTTTTATTTATATTTATTCTAACATGTTCTTTAACTTGTTTTTATTAAATTGTGTAATGAAATTGTCTAATTATTTTTGTGTACTTGTATATATTTTGCAGACATTGGCTCTTTTGATGGCGAGGAGATGTTGGATCCACCACATGATCCAGGTGTGGATCCTAATGATGATGATCAGGATATGGCTGATGCCGAGGATGATCATGATGAGGATGAGACCAGTGCAACAGAGAGACATGCTCCTGCTCCACATGGTGCACCGATGCCGCCTTTTGCTAGGCGTGGTTGACATGAGACCAAATATAGAATGGAGTTGGCCAACCAACTCTGTGCATTCATTGTTGATGCGGGTATCAGGCCCGCTCATTACAGAGACATATGGGCCGATGATAAGCTGTTATGGATGCGGAGAGGCATGCCGTGTGACATGTATGGCCTAATGCGGCATGTTGTAGGATCTACGACAGCTGTTACGCGACTGAGGAGGACTGTCCGTAGCTATAGGCGTAGTCGAGCTGCAACACGTGATGGACAATCCACGAGCATCTACTCACATGCATCTCATGATCATTCACCTCACGACGCGCATGATGAGCATGACGCTCCACTGGCAGCGTCTGACAGTCATCATGGAGATGAGGCTGGACCATTGGCCACGTCCAGTCAGCAGCCTGCAGCTGCATCCATCATTACTAGTCATGATCATGAGCAGGCTGGACCATCGACCGTCGAGGCTGCACTATTGACTGAGCAGGCCTCCACTACTACTGCTCATATTGATGTTGTACTACCAACAGTGGATGCATCCATTAGTACTAGTGATCATGATCATGAGTAGGCTCGACCATCGACTGGCGAGGTTGCACCCAGATTTACTGAGCAGGCATCCACTTGTAGTACTGATATTGATGTTGTTTTACTACCACCAGCGCCTGATCCATGAAATTTATATTATAGTTGTATATTTTTAACATTATTCAGTTATATATATATATATATATATATATATATATATATATGGTCCATGTATTTTATGTTCATGTTGCAATTGTAATTAATTTTCATGTTGGTGATCATCATGATGTGGCGCATATTGTTAGGTCATGTTAGATATGTTCATTTAATGTTTAGCTTGCAGATAGATGTTGTTAGGTCCCTATATTACTAGTATAGTCCCTTATTGTTGTTAGTCTAACCCCCTTATTTTTATTATTGTACCCCTGTAACCCCCATATTGTTATTATTGTGCCCTTAAATTATTATTGTTAGGTCAGCTATGATTACATTGTGGCCCCACTAGGATTACATTATGGCCCCATGGACTCCTATATATAGAAAAGAGGTTTTGTAATTTGTATCATCCAAGAATTGTTCATTGATGTAATCTATTGGAGGTTGCCCCCTGGAAGTGGCTTATTTCTAAGGTGTTGATATCTCTTTTCTTCTATTTTTAGAGCTGATTTCACAACATTTGGTATCAGAGGTTTGGATTCTAGGGTTTCACTGCTCCAAACAGGTCATCGTGGAATTTTAGCCATAACTTTTTTTATATGAAGTTTCAGAAGCTAAAATTTTTAGGGTGTGAAGCTGAAATCCTGACGAACATCTTCAAAACATTTCAAAGCTTGGTTCGCAATATTTTCGGAGATATGATCTGTGGAAGTTAGGTATTTTTGCAGGCTCCTCAATTCAATATAAACAGGTCATCGTGGCATTTGCGCTATAAATTTTTTTCTACAAAGGTTCATAATCTGAAATTGTTAGGGCACGAATCTGAAATCCTGAGGAAACTTGTTGAAAATTCAGAGCTTGGTTCGCAACATTTTCGGAGATATGATATGTGGAAGGTAGTGCTTCTTCAGGCTCCTGAATTTCATCTCAAAGAGGTGATTGTGGGAAAATCTTCATAACTCTCTCTCTGAGCATCGGATTGGAGTGCAGTAAAAAGTGGTCGCAATTACACGGACAATAGTTTCTTTGATATCAATTTCAGAGCTAAAAGATGAAACAGTGACACGTGGAAAGTCGTACAAGTTCGCTCTACTGAACCAGTCCATAATTAGGTCATTGTGGGCGATTGGACATAACTTTGCCTTGGAGATTCCAAATCAAGTCAGACTTGTGGCATTCAAAAGATAATTTAGAAGGCTACCTCAGTGCCCAATTTCAGATATTGAAGAGCTGCAATCACAAATATTATCAAATTTCAATATCGAGATTCTCAAAAGCAAGAAAAAGGTGTGTATTTTTTTTTACGAATTGCATAAGTCTTGTTTGAAGAATCAATTTGAATTGATTCCAAGGGCATATTGTAGAATATATATCAGTATTGGGTGAAACAAAAATGCCCCGTAAAAATAATTCAACACCCATTAGGACTTCGGAAGGCTCTACTATGACTCATGAAGATGAAGAATTGCAACATGATCTATCAAAATTACAAGAGCAAGTGCACCAAATTTCGCTCTCGCAAAAAGCAACAAAAAATGAAATGGATGTTTTGAAGAAAGGCATGGAAGAAAATATGGATGGTTTGAAGAAATGTGTAGAATCTAAGATAGATGGCATGGAATCTAAGATGGATGACATGGAAGCTAAGATCGATGAAAAAATGAAAGACAACATGGAAAACATGAAGAATGATCTAAAAGCAGACATGGAAGGTTTGAAAAAGTTGATACAAGAAATGTTTCCTAATGGTGAAAATATAGTAGAGGAAACTCATGATGAGAACAAAATAAATGTTAATCATGACTTCATAAACTCTAATGTTAGCGGGAAGAACCACCATATTCCAAAAATGGATATGAGGAAGTTTGATGGAAAGGATCATGTAACATGGATACTACAGATGGAGCAATATTTCGATCTCCATAATGTGCAAAACACACAAAAGGTACGCATTGCAACTTTACATTTAGAACAAAATACATTTGTATGGTATCGATGGCTTTGCTCCCGTAAAAAAATTGTCACTTGGTCAATTTTTACGGAGGAAATGATAGAAAATTATGAGGATACAAAGAGCAACACCTTCTTTAGCCAATTGATAAATCTCAAACAAAAGGGTTTAGTGGGGGAGCACATTGAGGACTTCCAAAAATTGAATATAATGGTAACTGATATTCCAGAGGAACACAGGATTGATCTCTTCATAGGTACTTTAAAGGATAACATCCAACATGAAGTTCGCGTTTTGGAACCTGATTCATTGGAGAAGGCATTCAGTTGGCAAGAAAAATTGAATGTAAAATTATGGCGACAAGGAAGCCTACCACTCACTTCTATAAAGATGGAAGTGTTGCTACTCCTAGATTTCCACAACCTACAAGGTTGACACCACAACAATTGGAAGAAAAAAAAGCAAAAGGGCTTTGCTACAGTTGTGATAGAAAATACACTAAAGGTCATAAGTGTGCTGAGAAGAAATTATTTTACATAGATTGTGAAGAGGAAGAAGAAAATGAACAAGAAGAGGATATACACCATGAACCAGCCCTAGAAGAGGAAGAAATGAATCCGACCATATCGTGTAATGCACTGGCAGGAATTACCACTCCTCAAACTCTCAAGATAGAAAGAAAAATCAAGAAGAAAAAGGTAATAGTGTTGATTGATTCAGGTAGCACCCATAATTTTATTCATTGTAAGGTAGCCAAGGAATTAAATTGTTTCCTATACCCAACACCAAAATTTCAAGTGATGGTTGCAAATGGAGGAACTATAAATTGCTCTAGAAAATGCCATAATATCAAGCTAACCATGGGGGAATATGTATTGACTAGTCCAATGCTTTCCATTCCTATGGGAGGTGCCGATGTTGTACTAGGAGTACAATGGTTACAATCTTTGGGGACGGTAGCTTTTAATTTTCAAGAACTTTTTTTGAAATTTTTTTCAGAAGGAAAAGAAGTCGAATTACGGGGTATTGAAGGGAAGCCGGGAAGGATAATAAGCTCTAATGTCATGACAAAGCTTCTAAAGAAAGAACAACGAGGCGTAATTGCACAATTATGCTCACTAGAAGTTCCAACATCAAACTCATCTATTTCTGCAGATCTCCAACAAGTCTTGGACAATCATTCCAAGGTGTTTGAAACTCCCAAAGGACTCCCACCTATTCGTGATCATGATCATGCTATTCACTTGATTCCAGGAAGTGTTCCTCCAAACATCAGGCCTTATAGATATCCTTACTTCCAAAAGAGCGAAATTGAACGTATGATTGCAGAAATGTTAGAGGCGGGTATAATTCAACCTAGTCAAAGTTCTTTCTCTGCTCCTGTAGTATTAGTACACAAGAAGGATGGATCATGGCGCATGTGTCCAGATTATAGGGAGCTCAATAAGCTCACCATTAAAGATAAATTTCCCATTTCTGTGATTGATGAATTATTGGATGAATTACATGGAGCAATTTATTTTACCAAGTTGGATCTTCATTTAGGATATCATCAAATTAGAATGAAGATTGAAGATATTCCAAAAACAACATTTCGAACTCATGAAGGTCATGCCTTTTGGCCTTACCAATGCACCTTCTACATTTCAAGGGTTGATGAATTCCATTTTCAAACAATTCATTAGAAAATTTGTGCTAGTATTTTTTGATGATATACTAATCTATAGCAGGTCTTGGAAGGATCATGTTGAACATGTTGACAGGGTGCTCAAACTATTGCAGGAGAAATAATTATATGAAAAAACATCCAAATGTTTCTTTGGAGTACAAGAGGTGCAATATCTGGGTCATATTGTATCTCACGAGGGTGTTAAGGTAGACCCTAACAAAATTAAAGCCATTAAGGAATGGAAAGGCCCCACAACCATAAAGTAGTTGCGAGGATTTCTTGGGTTAACAGGGTATTATCACAAGTTTGTGAAGAATTATGGGAGAATAGCAGCACCTCTAACAACATTATTGAAGAGTGATGCATTTTCACGGAATCCTGAAGCAACTAAGGCCTTTGAACATCTTAAAGAGGCAATGTGCCTAGCACCGGTCTTAGCTACACTAGACTTCAAAAAAACCTTTATTGTGGAATGTGATGCCTCAGGAAATGGAATTGGTGTTGTTTTAATGCAGGAAGGAAGACCCATTGCTTTTGAAACTCGTCCAATCAAAGGAAAGTATTTACAGAAACCTATTTATGAGAAGGAAATGTTAGCAATACTACATGCACTAAAGAAATGGCGAACTTACCTAATGGGAAGACACTTCAAGGTAAAAACTGATCATGATAGTCTTAAACACTTTTTGGAACAAAGACTATCGTCAGAAGAACAACAAAAATGGGTCACAAAGATGCTGGGTTATGACTTTGAAATAATCTACAAAAAAGGAAAGCTGAATGTTGTTGCAGATGCACTCTCAAGAAAGAATGAAGAGGTGGAAGCATTGCTTTGTGCCATTTCTATTATCCAACCAGATTGGATAACCTAAGCAAGAGATGAATGGAAGAAGGACAAAGATGTATGGACACTCATTCAAAAGTTGCAGCAAGATCCTAGTACATCTGATACATTTAGTTGGAAAAATGATTTTTTATGGTACAAAGATCGCTTATATCTTTGTAAGAATTCCCAACTAAAACAAAAGATTCTTCTGGAATTGCACACTTCTCCTTTAGGAGGACACTCAGGATTTTTAAAAACTTACCACAGGGTGAAGAAAGAATTTTTTTGGAATGGCCTTAAATCTGATATTCAAAAGTTTGTGGCGGAATGTTTGGTTTGCCAGCAGAATAAAGTGGAGACAATTAAGACCCCGTGACTTCTACAACCTTTATCCATTCCAAGTCAACGTTGGGAGGAGATTTCAATGGATTTTATCACAGGTTTACCTAAGTCCGAAGGAAAGAGTGTCATCATGGTGGTAGTTGATAGACTTACCAAGTATGCACACTTTTGTGCATTATCTCATCCATTTAAAGCAAGTACACTTGCTACTACATTTATGGACACAATTCAAAAGCTACATGGAAACCCAAGGGTTATTGTGAGCGACAGAGATCCCATTTTTACCGGAAATTTTTGGACGCAGTTATTTTCTTGTTTGGGTACTCAATTAGCTCATAGCTCATCTTATCATCCTCAATCTGATGGTCAAAATGAGATAGTAAATAAATTTTTGGAAGGATATCTTCGTTGTTTTGTATCTGATAAACAAACACAATGGGTCAAGTGGTTACCTCTTGTTATTGCCTAAATCTACCTCAGGCTGAAAGAAGGCAGAGTTCAGGGTAACATCAAACCACACTCAGTCTGCTAGCTAGCCCTACCAGAACAGGAGAGGGCTCTCTCTAGGTCAATCTCAGCAAAAATAATCAGAGGGGCTTGAGATGACTTGAAATAAAGGCTAATTTTAGGCTAGGTATATAGGTGAAAGGATTTGATTTTGATTTTGGGGGTTTTTGTTGGAATCAAGGGAAAGGTAGTTTTGGGTTCGGGGATGAGGCCTAGTTTTTGCAGAGTTCTAATTGGGGCAAGGAAGGAAATTGTTTTGATGCTTTAGATTGAATGAATGGATGGATCATACTGGTGAGGAGCTGAAGAGGGCAAGAGGGTCTCAAGAGTCCTCCTCAAACAGATGAAAACATGGAAAACTAAACAAAACTGAAGGCAGAGAAAAGCAAGTTAATGAATTCCACCTTTAAACACTGATTTGTTTAATTTAAGAAGAAGAGAGAAGGGAAAATGATACACATAAACATCAATGAACTTACAGTTACATAGAGAAACACACCATCAAAACACAGAACCACATGGATCCCAAAGAGTGCTGCAAACCCTGGTCTATTCCTTTGCCAAAAGTGCAGAGATGAAATGTACAATGAAGTGCCAAGCAATCCCAAGTGTCCAACCCTGAAAATGACTAAGAAAATACATTATATAGACAAGCCTAACCCATTCCCATGCCTCTAGGGGTCGAGCTCATCATTCTAGGAGTTGTTTCAACCATATCTAAACTAGGAACTAGAAAATAGGCAATGAAACAACTTGCCTCTATATGCTAGGAAACTGATCCATTCACTTACATTTCACCTTTTGGTGAATGAATATTCTAGAATGAGTAAAAATGTGAAAAAATTACATCATTGTCATGAAATTACATCAAGGTACATCAAGAGTTACATGAAAAAGTGAAACTGGTCAAAACTAGACGAAATTCTGAGCTGCTGAGTGAAAAATAGGCCAAATTCCTCTATGCGCCGCGCCTGGAATCTCGATGCGTAGCACAAGTTTGGAGCTGATTTTGAGGCCCTTCCCGAAGTCAAAAATGAGTGTAGAATAGCTTGTTGGAAATCCATGCCTGTCTGCTTTCCAACCCGAGTGGAATTTCTGGATTTTGTTGCAATTTTCCCCTCAAAAAGTTCAATCTCCCAACACTGCTTCCTGTGTGTGCAAAAAGTGGCAGAAAGGTCATTTTTAGGGTGTTTTTGACCCTTTAGGCAACCTATAACTTGATGAAATCCTTAGGTAATCCATGAGCATGCATAAATTTTGATAAAAAATCCAAAAATGCAAAGTTTTCCCCCTGAAGAGCTACCAATTATAAGCGCGCGCCAAGTGGCGCTACGCATCGGGCAGGAAAATCTGTTTTTAGGCACAAAAATTCAAAATTGACAAAATTTTTCCCAAATTTATTGGAATTTGGGCTGAAGGTCCCTCATCAAGTACTATGCTCAGCCAAAGAAGCTTCGACTAAAATTTGGAGCCTATCATGCCTTTTGCGACGCTTTAGTGCCCTTCTTAGCCTTGCCTTCAGGATTTTGATCCTCGCTTTGCAAACATGATTGCACACCCAATAATGGTTTTTCATGTGTCCGAGTATGTTCTTCTCCTTGTTTTCCTTCTCCAACAGCTTCTCAAGATGAGTGTTGACCCTCTCAAGCCAATTCTCTCTATCAGCCTCAATCTCACGCTCAATGGGTGTCATCTCGGATGGGCTTCTTCGGGCAGCTTGCCAGTTCTCACAGATGTTTTGCAACTCCATGATCATCTGCTCATCCTCCAACTGTTTGTTCCGCTGCTCCAGATATTTTATGATCCATTGAGCTCTCTGCAACTTGTCAGTCAATGTGTCTATCTCAGCTTTCTACTCCTGAATGATCTCTCTCAACTTTGAGCTTGGAGAGCTCAAATCCTCATCAATCAATATGAAATCAGTATCACGGCCTCTTGAAGGGCCCTCATCCTGCATCAGCCTCTTACCTCTGTCCTGTACTTGTACCTGTGCCGCTGATGATGGCAACGAGACCCCTTCTACCCCGGGTGGAGATAGTACTTGTCGGGTTGCTGCAAATAATACTCTCGTGCCTCTCTAATAAGTGACATACACTGGCACACTGATAGGATCTATCTCGTGACCTTCAAACTGATGTGAAGGTTCACCTGGCTCATGAAAAATCTCCGGAGGATGCTGAGGGGCTATGAAGAAGTCACAGGAAATGAAATCTTCCCATGCAATGCCCTGCAATCCAAGATAATGTACAACAATGATCTTGATGAGTGCATAGTGATAAATACTGTTGTACTACTGCTCGGGAGTCTTCTTCTGCACAAGAGTGGTCATTCTCTCGATGTTTCGGCACATGAAATATAGAATTTTCATCATCCTCACTCTCATGAAATGCATCAATAACCTGATGTGGTAAGCATAGAGGCGTGAAAATTGGCCCTGACAACTGAAGTATCTGATAATGAGTCTCATCAAAGGCGCATAGGATTCTTTTAGGAACCGGAATGGGAATACTCTGTTGAGCTGTCTCACATAGCTAGGCCTGATATATGGTTCATAATGCACTCTATCCACCTATTGTCTTTTGTTCCAGTGTTCACCCACATTCGGTATTCCTGTTGCTTGAGAGATGGTTTCCAGTGTCAAAGAGAAATTTACACTAGCAAGAGTTACCTGACCATCATGAAAATGTAAAACAACCAAACGAGCCAACTCCTGATGATGCTGAATCCGAGCAATCATCTCACAGTACTGATAGCATGACTGCTCTCGAAAACATGCCATGGCAAGTGGGCAGGCCTGCAACTGAGTCAATGAGGTGGGCTCTTTTCTCACATGTTTGCCACCTTTACAAGGCCTTCTCGGTGCATGTAGCTCAGTGGTAGAATCACTGTCTTGTTCATATGAAGTTTCAGTGTCTGTCTCCATGGTGTTACAAGTCTATGCCAAGTGTATGTTTGACTTGTATGATGAAAATGAGAATTTGGTGTCTTTGTCTCCAATTGCCAAATGTGTGCCAAGTAGGAAGGGACTGTGGGAAATATGGACAGTGGGAAAAAAATGGTTCAATCCAGTGAAATTTGAAGTATGAAGACAATCACTTGACTGTTTGGGGAATTTGAGATTTTTGGAATTTTATAAGTGATATGAGAGAGGGAGAGTGATAGGGAATGGTAGGGTTTAGGGATAGGGATAATAGGACATAGGAGTGAATGACCTTGGGATGTAAGAGGATGATGTATTGAGGAGATAACAAAGAATGGGGTATGTGGCACAAACTTATTTTAAAATACCAATTTCAAACCCTAAGAGAGAATTTTTTTTTAACAAAAGGATAGGGTTTAACCTTTGACATTACAAATTCTCCAACCAATCTTTGAAAACACACCAAACACCGATCAATGGAAAATTACAAGATGATTTGACTTACTTGGAGCAGAGGGGCCAAGAAATTTTGAATTTCATTTGAAGGCAATGAGAAAACTTGGTGTCGGCTCTGTGCGCCGTGCGAAAAACCCAGTGTGCTGCGACCGGGATGATTTGCACGGTGAAAAACATTTATGTGCGTCGTGACCATTGTGTGCGCCGCGACCTCCAACCAATGCGCCGCGCAAGTAATTCACCATAGTCTTGGCTTCTCACAAACTATTTCGCTCTTCCACAACTTTATTTGGCTTTCACTCTTGTCTTAGCGTGCAAATGAAGTTTGAATTTGGAAAGATCTTATAAATATAAAGGAATTTTGATTTTTCATTTTGACAAACCCACTTTCTAATGTTGCAGAACTTTGGCACTTTGCACTTTTTAATATAAACTCTGTTTTGCTTCCACTTTCATTTTTTGGCTGAATGACGAAACTCTTGGCTGTTTTTTGCAGAGATGGCTAGCATGTAATTTGTAAAAGGCGAATAGGGCTGCGCCTGAAGAATTTCACAACTGAAGAAACTTTGAAAATTACATGGAATTTATTACAAAAGACAAAATTGACGATTTTTCTTCAAAACAAAGTTTTGAAGAAAAGTCATGATCTAACATTATGACGATGAAATTTTGAAACGAAAACTTATTTTGAACCTCCCTCATGTGCCTGCTAGAATTTATTGGACACTTTGAAGACTAAATTAATGAAACCCTAAACCTAATGAGACTGAAAACCCTAAAAAGACTCTTTGCCCACCAAAAGACCAAACATTGACTGTCAATGACTGGAAATGATTTTGATGAACTTTGATGAAAAAATACGAACAAGCAGGTACATGACATGAGAGATATAAGTGACAAGACCCTTCCGTCAGATGATCCATGTTCCTAACGAAATGCAGCTAACTAAACTGAATGAGACACCTAAAATGAAATGCAACAAAAGAGATTTTGATCTCTGACGGAGGATTGAAGAGACCAACTCTAACATTGGCTCCAATGTGGATGGTAGCTCCTTGGAGGTGCCAAGAACTACAGATTTCTGGGAGAGTAGGAAGTACCTTCGTCCATTGGGCTATGGAGTCCATAACTTCGAAAAATAAACACAAGACTCTTGACTCATTTATTGACTGAAAATTTGACTCAAACTGACTCAATTTTGAAACTGAAATGACTGAAAAATGTGACTCGACAAACTCAAAACAAAGATGACATCCAACTTCAGAATTATAGCCTTCACTTCGGGCCCCAAACTGAAGAAAAGATCACAGCACACACTTGCAATGAAACTGAAATAAATGGTATGTACAGTGACAATGTAAACCGCAAAAAACATCTTAGAAATGATACCGCTTGAGCAGCCGACCATTGATCGGCCCTTCTGGACAATTTTCCCCGTTCATCTCCTTCAGAAGAAAATCATTTTGACCCCGATATGCAGCAATTTTAAATGGTCCTTTCCAGAGATTTTCGAACTTACCATGCTTACCCTTTTCCTCATTCCTTGCATCCCATTTCAGCACCACTTCTTCCAATTGAAATTTGTCTGCCTTTTCTTTTCTATCATAGATTTTATTAATTCTCTCCTGCAGCTTGAATGTGTTTTGAGAAACTTCTTCCCTCGTCTACTACAAATGGATCATTTGATTTATTCTTCTTTGCATATGATCATCTTCACTACCAGCTTCCTGTAGAGGTTTGACCACCGGAACTGCGAGAGAGATAGGAAACACTGTATCAACTCCATAAACTAACTCAAATGGGGACATACCAATGGATTTCTTCTGACTCACTCGATCTGCCCAAAGTGCATTGACTAACTTCTTATGCCAACTTTTCTTGTTTATTTCCAGCAACTTTTTAATGATTTTGACCAAAGATTTGTTGGAAGACTCCGCCAATCTGTTGCCTTGCGGATGATAAGCGGTTGAGTGTCCCAAAATGATATGATACTTGTCACAAAACTCAATCATCCTTTTTGATTTGAAAGTTGTTGCATTATCAGTGATTAACATATTCGGGCAACCAAAACGAGACAAAATGTTATTCTCAAGGAAAGAAATTATTACCGAATCCATAGCTTGCCTGGTGGGAATTGCTTCAATCCATTTCGTGAAATAATCTATCGCTGTTAGGATCCATCTATGCTGACCTGAAGAAGCGGGATGAATTTCGCCAATGAAATCCAAACCCCACTACTGAAAAGGAGCACTTACCTAAATGGGCTTAAGCGGCAAAGGCTGTAATTTCTGCCTCCCTTCAAAAATCTGACATTCATGACAGCTTTTGACAATCTTATACACATTAGTAAACAATTTTAGCCAATAATATCCCACTCTCAAAATCTTATTGGCCGTTTTTTTCCAAAAAAGGTGACCCCCGCAATCTCCCTTCTGAAAATCCTCCATAACCTGCTTTGCTTCTTCTTCCACCAAATAGTTTAACAAAACACCACTAGGATCTTTCCAATAGAGTGAATTATTCAAAACAAAAAACTTAGCAGCCTTCAATTTTAGAGTTCTACTTTTGTTTCTAGCCATGCCGGGCGGTGATGACAAATTTTGAAGCAAATATACAATATCTGAATACCAAGGAGAAAGCACAAAGATTTCTGATACCTGAACTGATGAACTTTCCTCATTCTCCTCAGACATAGTAGAAATGAGATTGATGTCCAAGGCATGCAAATTGGACTCAGCCATTAGCTTAGCCAGCCCTTGTCCTTTGCTAATCTTTGTAGGCTTTATCTCCACATCATACTCCAACAAGGTTGAAATCCATCTGCCTCGTCTCCCTTCTGGATCTGTTTGCACTAAAACATCCTTTACAGCAGTGTTAGGAACATAAGAAATACTATGAGAATGCAAAATATATACTCGAAAATATTTCAACGCCTTCACAAGAGCAAGAGCTTGCTTTTCAATGATGTTATATTTCAAGGCTGCATCTCTTATAGTGCGGCTGAAAAAAGCAATTGGTTTTTCATGCCCATCTCTTTTCTGCATTAATAATGTTGCCATAGTATGATCCAAACAAAATGAAAACAAAATAAAATCCTGAGTGTAATCCGGGTTGATCAAAACAGGAGCTGAAGAAAGAACCAATTTCACTAGATTGAAAGACTTTACCGCCTCCTCAGACCATTTTACTACGCTATCCTTCTTAAGCATGTTTGTAATCTCTCTTAAATTTTCAGCAAGGTTAGGCACAAAGTGGTGTAAAAAATTCATCTTACCATTAAAAGACTGAATCTCCTTCTTATTCCTGGGAAGATCAATTTGATGAATAGCTTCAACTCGTGCTGGGTCAATACGGATGCCATCTTTTGAGATAATATGACCAAGAAGTTTTCCCTCATCCATGGCAAACAAACTCTTCTTCGGATTGAGTGACACACCATACTTTCTGCATCGCTGAAAAACAATCTTTAGATGGTAAAGGTGCTCTTCTTCAGAATTGGAAAAGAATGTCAAATCATCAAGATACACAACTAGAAAAACATCTTTCTCATTCACAAATGCCATGTCCATCACACGCTGAAATTTCGCACCAGCATTCTTCAAACCGAAAGGCATTTTAGCGTAATGGAAAGTTCCCCACGGAGTGGTGAATGCTGTTTTGTCTCTATCATCCTCATGGACCAGAATTTGGTTATACCTGAAATAACCATCGAGTAGTGACATACGAGATGCTCCAACTACTCGCTGCAATATGTGATCCATTTTGGGAAATGGATAATTTTCTTTCAAAGAAACCTTGTTCGAATTCCTAAAATCAATGCACAAACGAATCTCACCTGTCTTCTTACGTACGAGCATGAAATTGGAAATCCAATCGGAAAATATTATAGGAACAATGATACCAGCCTTGTATAATCGATTCACCTCTTTCTCAATTGAGGGCAGCAACTTCGGATTTATCCTTCTCAACTTCTACCAGAAGGGCTTTTGATTTGGCTTGATAGGAATGGTGTGCTTAATTATATTTGTATCATACGTCTTCAAATCTGAATAGTCCCAAGAAAATACATCAGCAAAAGAAGACAAAAAACTAACATATTTTGCTTTTACCTCCGGTGGCAATGTTTTGGACAACTTCACCATCTTTGGATTCTCAACTGATCTAATGTTCAAGTCTTCAACTCCCTTTTCGGTTGGCTGCAAGGTTGGCTTTCTAGCTACGTCATCTTGATCAAAAATTTCTTCTAAAGGTATCAAACCCTTAGGAATGACATTATCCTTCAGCTGCAATACTTCCATCTGATTTATTTGCACATCAGTCTCACCATCATCATGTTCCATGTCAATTGAAGTCTCTTTGAATTTGCCTTTGTTTTGCAAAAATTCATCAATCTCATCATCATCTTGGAATACTTGCCAATGCCTTTGGTTGTCCGGGACAGTTGGACGATGTTTCACATGAATTTAAAACTTGTTACTTGAGTTCATCGGGATCTTCAAATTACTTGTTGCCTTAGCAAGTGCATCTGCAATACCATTCTGAATACGAGGGGTACAAGTCAAATTATAGTCTGAAAACAATTTCAAGATATCAAGAACAACATTTCGGTAAGCCCGCATTCGAGGATGCTTAGCTTGAAATTCACCCTCCACTTGCTGAATTACCAACTCGGAGTTGCCATACATTGCAATCCTCTTAGCATTCAACTTTCTAAGTATTTTCAGACCAGAAATCAAAGCTTCGTATTTTGCCTCATTATTCGAACAATCAAAAGCTAATTTGTAAGAACAAACCCTCACATTATTTGGTACCTTGTTTGGGTCGGAAAAAGGGCTACGTACCCAAATACCAATTCCAGCACCATCACTCCCAACTGCACCATTGAAATCCATATTCCATAAACCATCTTCATCTTCTTCCAAGTGCTGAAATTGTGTTTGCTCTATTATTTCTGCTTGTTGTCCGTCAATTTTCTGCTGCTGTTGGAAGGTTGATTGCTTAGCAGAAGTCTCAAGTTCTTGCCTCTCTTTCATCAAAACTTCTATGAAATTTTCTGTGATCTCCGAAATGTCCTCTGCTTCAACTAACTGACTATTTACATCATTGAAACTATCTGAATACAAAACAAAAGACTCTAAATCTGTATGTACATAATTAATCGGATGATTCACTGGTTTCTCCTTGCTGGTGATCATATACTTCATTTTTTGCTCCCAATATAATCTTCTCATCTGAATGAACATAGGAGTGGTAGCATAGGAGAAATCAAGCTGTAATTTTCCCTTCAACTTCGCTCCCCAAGATCTGGAAAGAAGCATGCAAAATCTAGGAGGAATGTCCGCCACAACCACATCCATTAGAAAATTCTTAGTTGGAATCTAATATAAACTAACCACCAAATCTTTGATGAGCCCAATGCATCTTACTTTGCTGGAATCGAAAGAATAAAGATCATGATATTTCCTAGAGATGTCTAATCCCAATTTCTCCATGATTTCCCTCGGCATGAGATTATGGGAAGCTCCAGAATCAAACATGGCATTATGCAACACAAAATCATGCAATCTAAGACTGATATAAAAAGGAGGCACATCACTATCGGGAGACTCACCCTCCAATGCTAGACCAAAGATAAACTCAAGTTGATCATCTTCCACATTCACCATATCAGACATTGGATCAAAATTCAAAATTTTAGATACTTGACCCTTGTAGCTGCTATTTCTCATCAACTCAGTCGAAGGAATGGAAACCTTTAACTTAGAAATCTCACTCTCTAAGTTAAAGACTGAAGTTTTTTCTACCTCTTTGGCTGGAGCATCCTTCTTTTCAACTTTCTCCTTCGATACAATTGGCTGATTAGATATTTCATTTGTTGATGGAGACTTACTAGTAGTAGGATCAGCTACCTCTTTTCCCTTCTTCTATGCAATGGGTGCATCATTCTTTGGTGCTGAAACTTCCTTTCTATTTTGGATTGGGTTGATAGGCACATCTCTATTTCTAAGTGAATATTGTCGCTGTTGGGCAGAAAAAGCATTCATATAACCTCTCTAATACTCATCCGACTCTTCTTCAAGAGCCGTGTCATTTGCCAAAATAAAATTTTCATCCTTATGTTCAACTGAGTTTTCTGCATACTCCTCATCTTCAGTGATAAAGGTTGGCATATCATCAGGGGTAAAAAAGTGATTTTCTTCTTCGATTACATTGTCTTCATCATCTGATTCCAGGCCAACAAAATTTTGCTGCAAAGGAGTCTTTACTTGCTGTTGTGCCGGCGGTTCTTGTGCTCGCTGCTCTCGTTGTTTGATCCGGAATTATGGTTGCTGCTGTCCACAGAAATTGGGATTTCTGATCTGTGGTTCAGGCTTATCAAGTGTTAGTCTTTCAATCATCTTTTCCACCTTACGAAGTACTTGATCTGAAGTAGAAGCTTCTTCCTTTATTGCGACTTTATTTTATGCTCTCAATCTAGCTCTCTCGTCATTCAAATTAGCTTCAACACTCACTGCAATTTTCTGCATCTCCTCCAAAGTGGGCAGATCTCTTTCTCGTAATGAATAGGTCATGTATGGATCAAAACCATCCGGAAATTTAAGCAAATATGACTTCCTAGATGGCCTTAAATCATTAGGAATTGCATTATAATCCGCATTGAATCTGATGCAATAGTCTTGGACTAACTCACCTATGTTGCACTTGATCTTGGTATATTCAGAAGTGATCTGAAGAGGATCTTTCTTTACTTCCCACTGATCTAAAAATTGTCTCTGCAGCTCAACCAATGTAGCAATACTTCTAGGCTGCAAAGCTCTGAACCATTTTCTCACCTCACCTCAAAAAGTTTGCACAAACAATCTCATGGTCACATTTTCTTCATCAATTTCATGAAGATCAAATAAGTCTGCCATTCTATCAATATTCTGCTGAGAAGGAACACTTTGAGGAGTGCCATCAAACAATGGGATCTTACTTTGATAATCAGCGGGCATGGCATCCAAGTTTTGAGGCAAGACAAGGGGTGCGAATCGAGTAGCCATTGCTCTTGGTGGATTTATAATCTGTCTTGGAGAAACAGGTGGAGTAGGAGCAGTAGATGTATGAGGTGTATGTGGTGTGGATGGAGGTGATACTACTATAGATTGTTGATCAAAAGTAGATGGTTGCACGGGAATGGTAGGAATGAAAGGAGGCTGGGTATGAACTTGTGAATCGGAAGTACCTGCTGATGGCCCAAGAGTTTCAGATGCAGACTCTAAAAACTCAGGAATATTTTTTGCCACAATGGAGTTTTGAATATTCAAAATATAACTATCAATGGATCTATTACAATAGAAAATTTGGCGGGAATTCCGACGGCCAATTCATCGCTATTCCGACACATAGTCGTCGCAAGAGTGACAGTTCGAGGGCGGGCAAAACGTGGTTTACCATACCGTCGCAGTTCCGACGCAATTAAAAAGTGTCCCACTATCGACACTTTTTCCGTCGCTTCCAAACAAGCATCACTCTTCCGACGTTTCCCAATCCATCGCACTTCCGACCTTTGTAAACTATCGCACTTCCCACAAAATGTGGTCCGAGGTTTTGAACGTCGCTCTTTCGACGTCTGTAAACTCTCACAATTACGACGAAATGTGGTCTGACGTTTTGAACGTCGCTCTTATGACGTTTGTAAACTGTCGCAATTCCAACGCAGTGTGGTCCGACGTTTTGGATGTCACTCTTCCGACAGTTGTAAACTGCCACAATTCCGACGAAATGTGGTCCGACGTTTTGGACGTCGCTTTTCCGACATTTGTAAACTGTTGCAATTCTGACGAAATGTGGTCCGACGTTTTGAACGTCGCTTGTCCGACGTTTTTATACTATCGCTCTTTCGACGTTTCTAATCTATCGCGATTCCAACGCTTACAAGGTGTCAGTATAGCGACGGAAGGTTCAATTTTAAAAAAAAATTGAAACTTTAAAAGAGGAAAAACGTTGTTTTGAATATATTATATGAAGTAAAATAGTCCATGAAGTCATTACATTTTCACATCTGAAGATTGGAACCCAAATATCCATCCATAAAAGTGGAAGTCCCACCCCAGACAGTGATAGAAAAATACCCCATGTCACATACAGGGACTTGATATAAAACCCAGTAACGGTCCACATGGAGATTATCGACAAATCTGAGAAAGCATCCAAATATGCCTGAGGCATCTATAAGAAAGTGAAATAGCAGTATGTAGAATAGTAAAACAGCAGATAGAGTACCGACGTCCATTGTTCCAAATACAAATTAAAGTACCCAAAATCCCTGAACAGAGAAAAACGCTAGTCATGTGAGGAGTGTGATATGTCCCAAATATAAAAATACCATGAGACCATATCAATAAACCAGCAACATAGACCAGCATCGCTAGTTTTGAAGGCAGAGTGATAAACATTAATCATTTTTTTTTCACAAGAGAAAAAACGTTGTTTTGAATATATTATATGAAGTAAAACAGTCCATGAAGTCATTACATTTTCACATCCGAAGATTGGAACCCAAATATCCATCCATAAAAGTGGAAGTCCCACCCCAGACAGTGATAGAAAAATACCCCATGTCACATACAGGGACTTGATATAAAACCTAGTAACAGTCCACATGGAGATTATCGACAATCTGAGAAAGCATCCAAATATGCCCGAGGCATCTATAAGAAAGTGAAATAGCAGTATGTAGAATAGTAAAGCAACAGATAGAGTACCGACGCTCATTGTTCCAAATACAAATTAAAGTACCCAAAATCCTTGAACAGAGAAAAACGCTAATCATGTGAGGAGTGTGATATGTCCAAAATATAAAAATACCATCATACCATATCAATAAACCAACAACATAGACCAGCATCACTAGTTTTGAAGGCAAAGTGATAAACATTAATCATTTTTTTTTCACAAGAGAAAAAATGTTGTTTTGAATATATTATATGAAGTAAAACAGTCCATGAAAAATGTTGTTTTACAGACACATGAATCCTGTAAAAAGTCTCTAGCATCAATTCATCATCTAGCAAGCCACAAAGAAATTTCTCCAACAACACTTTACAAAGAAATTTCTCCAACAACACTTTATTCTGAAAAAGTCAATGTTACTGCAAAGTATATGAATCCACACTTACTACTCCAATTGATGGAGTATTTATACAAAAAATCATACAAAATATCTCATAAAAAATTGAGATATTATCTAGGATAACTAATAAGTATTTTACAACAATATAGAGACAGATGGTCTCGTAGATAAGAAAAATGATAACTGATGTTGTGCTATTTCCTTCTTTTAAGAATGTGCTGGAGGCAGGCCCTATATCTTGGCTTGCTGCTGTCCTCTTTAGTAATTCTATGTTGATTATTTCATTTCACTGATACTCTTTAACTGCTTTGATACTCTTTGACCTTTGTTCATCCTTTTATCCTTTTTATCATGATATACTGTGGTAAATAGGCAAAAATTTATGTAAGGATAATTTTTTACAAAAGTTCCATCATTTCTTCCCACCATTGAACTTCTGGCACTCTGGTCCTTTGCAACTTTCTTAGTGTTTCATCGGCCTCAGTACATCTGAAGAAATCAGGCTGATTTGGGAACAAATGATTTACTTCATGCTCAAGATAAAATAAATTCTCCAATCTGTCATGAAGGTTTTTCCCTGTAGGCAATGCTGCTGTTGATGAACTGGTTGAAGAACTAGCTTGTTGAAGAACTAGCTTGATTATCAACATATATGTCCAATTTTTCAACATAACTATCAAGCTCCATTAGCTTATCTTCTGCAACTATAGGACTGGGAAATCCTCTATTGAACAAAATATTCAATATTTCTCTGAAGGCAATGATTTCTTCTTGCATATCTGAGCACCTTCGTTCTAAATTCTGTATCAGATTTCTTTTAGTAAAAACTGTCTTTATTTCCAAAATTGTTCTGGTCCTGTCCTGAATACCAATTTCTGCAAGTTGATTCTTAGTCTGAGTATTCAAAAAATGTATAAGTCTATTGGCCTCTTCTGGCATATTTCCCAACTCTTGTCTTGATATCTCAATCTCATCCAGAGCCAATTTAACTAAGTTATTCTGTTCATCCATTATTTGAATTGAGGACCAAACATCCTTTATTGATTGAATGATATTATCCCAAAGAATATCATTTATTTCTTTTAAAGGTTTCTCCAATGTGAGATCCTTTTCCAATGCTTTCACTGTTTTTTCTAATTTGTTCACTTCTCTTGTTTTATCAGCAACACTCATTTTTGAAAGATCATATTTATGTTCTAGAGTGGCCAATTGTTCCTTTGTTTTGTGAAGCTCTATGGCCTGAATGTTCATATCTTCCATTGACTTTGTTAATTCATCAGTGTTCAAATTTGCGGTGTTGCTCTGTGACAATTCTGCTGGCTGACCTGTTGTTGCTGTACCTGTCACTACTCCTGCTGTAGATACTAGAATATTTGCCTGCTTATCTTTTAATGCATTCTCAAGCTCTTTTTCAGTTGCAGTAAGTTGCTCATTCAATTTTAAGAGAAAATCCATTAGTTCTTCCTCGGAATTTTGTTTGATGATTTCTGCAGTCTGTGGATGTCTTGAGGCCGGTAACTTTAATTGTTTTCTCAGAGCTGCAATATCATCATCTTTTCTCTTGATCAAAGCTTTAATACCTTTCACATCTTTAGGATTATGACCCAAACCAATGATTATTTCCTCTAAAGTTTTGATTCTATTATCCTTAGCCTGGGAGAAGGCTTTTTCAAGCTGCAACTGTGTATTAGTATTATACAAAGAATCCTGCAACTTATGGGTCATCATTGATTTATCCGGCAGAGTAGAATAAATCATATCACATGTTTTCTTGTGTAGCTCAATTTGATCTAAAGGATGGATATCCTTTGCTAAGACTTCAAAATTAGTCCTAACGTAATCTGCAGCTATCTGAGGCTGCTACACCTTGGGCTTCAAATGGCTCATTAACATCTTACCCTGTTGGATGCCATAAGCTGACATCAATCTTTCTTGATTTTTCAGAGCCATCTTCAAAAATTGGTTGTACACTTGAAGTCTAAGTGGATCGTTCCTGGCCTTTATATTGATGAATGTTCTTTTGATGTCCCAGGCAGTTTTTACTGGAGGTTTGAAAGAAGATATTTCTGCACTTTGTTGCCTCTGTATTCCCTGTTTTTGAAAATTAGTGGATGTCCCACTACCTGTACCTGTTTGCTGACTGTCTTCTCTTCCCTGGTTGTCAGGGATTTCCTGAAATGATTCATCTTCTAGAAGGGGAGTTAATTTTTGCCTTTTAACATCTTGCTGTTCAGAAGAGCCACCAATAGGAGTAGTTGTTTCAGCCTCTCTCTTTTTTCCCTTTTCTATATTCAGAGGAGTTTGTAAAATAGAAATTTCTGGCTCACTGATCTGAGTAGGAGGAATTTGTCCTTGACCTTGTTCTTTAGAAGTCTCTGGTTGCATTGTCATTATGAATTTTTCAATTATTTGTATATCAGGCTCCTTTTCTTTTCCTTTAGATTCTACTGCTACTGTACTAATCTCCTGCAAATTTTGTTGTAAAGTCTTGGCTGAAGAAGATCCCTGCACCTGTCCAAAAGATTCTAGGTCAAGTATCTTTTCAAGATCTTTCATTACATTTTCAACATTGACCTGCTCACTATCTTTTTCAACCAATGTCGCTTTTGTCCATTCATCCATGTTAGCATATTGTTCTATTTCTGGGATTCTTTGATGGATGTATGGTGATAGTTTATTTTTCATTCTTCTATCACAGATAAAGTTGTTTGGATCATAAGGCACCCAGTAGAAACTCTTTTGTATTCTGAGATAGTCTTCTAAAATCCTTTCGGCTTCCTTTCCATCTTCCCTAGAGTTACAAATGAAGGGACCTAATTGGCTCTTGATCCTGAGTTGAGCCTTTTTCTTTGCATTGCAAAAATGAATTATATCTGAATTATTCATCTGCCTGAAATATTCTAATGCAAAGAGTCTCATTAGGACATACTTGGGCAGTTTGAATGGGCATAATTCACATCCATATATCTTGATCTCTGTGTAGTTTTGATATAGGTACCAGTCACCTATCTTGTAATGCTTTGAGAGCTGAAGGATTTTCTTGATTTCATTGTTAATTCTAGGAGGAGAGACTCCTGTCAACAAGGTAGTTGCAGGATGAACAAAAAGTTCGACAAACTCATTATAGGAATAAGGAGAATCAGAGGAATTGTGAGTAATGGCAGACCAAAAGATGACTAACCTAGGATTCCCTTTGGCATCAAGTTTCTTAACATAAAAAGGGAAATTTTCTGACTGAAAGTAAATCATGAGATGATATATGACAGAAGAATACTTAAATACTCTCTCATTCTCAAATCTCATGAGCTGATCATGGATTTTGTCAGCAATATAAGATGCAAAATCGTACTTGACAGCAGGAGGCTGTCCAGGGGTAAAAATGGATAACAATACTAGGGTTAACTGATCAACATACTCACTAGTATTGAAGCCCATTATGGAAGATATCATGTTTAAAATAATTCTACCCTCATCAGTAAAGAAAGTATAACCATAAGGGGGAGGGTTTTTAGGCTGATGCTCTGGTAACATGAAGGTTTGGCATAGGTGGTTTAACTCTTCATGGGATAACTTAGTAGATTTCTCAAGTAATTCAGCCATGGACAGGGGAGTGAGAACTTGACTAGGTTGGAATTGTAGCATTTCATTTATGGACTGAGCAGTTATTGGGAAAAGGACATTTTGACTTGGGGATAAAACTGCTCGTTGGTTCGGATCATAATTTGCGTAGCAATAATGGATTAAATCAGGAAAAATATGGACTGAGGGGAGAAGGTACATAGGAAGATTTGATTCCCAAAGTCCAAAGATGTCATAACCATTCAAATAATTGTCTCTGCAGCGGCAAAATATTTGAAGAGGATTCTCACTGAGATGCAAGTCCTTAATTTGAAAATCCATATCGGCTAAAGGAAAATAATCCAAGTCCTTGTGAGGGGCATTGATGGGCACGACATTCAGAGCTATAGGAACCTCCATTTCTGGTTCTTGTGGATTTAGAAATGGAATTTCAGGGTTTTTGTAGAAAAGGGGCACAATTACCAGTTTTGGGAATATAATTGCAGTTCTGGGAACGAAAAAGACCAAACTGAACTTCTTTTCAGACCTTAGTGCAGAATTAAAACTAAAACTAGGATTTTTTACAGAGTTTAGCAGGGAATTGGAATAAATACCTATTTATGGGAAATGAAACATGTTTAAACAGGCGCTGGTTATGACAGAAGAACCCTGAAATACTCGGCTTCAATTCTCTTCAGCAAGGTAACGGTCAGCAAGCGTTAACAGTTGGTTTTTGAATTTTGTTGCATGGAAGATTGGCTAGCGCACGGAACAATGAAAATGACGCAGACGTAATTTGTTTTATTTACAAAGTCAAAAGGGTGGCGGGTTTTGATTGATGATGTCATCATGTACGATGGTTTCGTCACAGAGGGATAGGAGCGGATCTTTGTTTGGGCCGCTCGCGCAGTGGAAATCCAGACCCGAAAAAGATTAGGGCGAATTTGATAAGAAATTCGCGTCACAACTCTCCCTTCGTACGCCAGCCCAACTTCGGACCCGAAAAAGATTAGGGCGAAATTCATTTAGTTTTTGCGTCACAAAATTGGCCGACGTCAGCAGGCTATTTTGGAACACGAATTTGGTTTGAATTATGGTTTATCGCCGTTTGAAGTCCGGCGGGCTCGACTTCAGAACAATTTTGTTTGATCCCATCTTATAAAATTTGTGTTGGTTTTCTTTGATAATACACATATTTATAATAAATCATGGGAATACCACACTATTAAACATGTGGAAAAGTTATATAAATTATTGAGAACAATCATTTTTATGTAAAAATATCCAAATGTGCTTTTGGGAAATAAGAATTCGAGTATTTGGTTCATATTGTTTTAAAGGAAGGAGTGAAGTTGGAGCCTCAAAAGATGCATGCTATTACAAAATGACCTATTCCTAAGAAAATCAAGGTTCTTAGAAGATTTTTTAGACTTACATGATATTATTGATCATTTGTTAAGAATTATGCATTCATTTCAAGTCCACTCACATATCTCTTGAAAAAAATATCATTTATATGGAATTATGAGGCTACTTTGGCATTCTCTCTTTTAATGGATGCCATGTCAAGTCTACACCAACATCGGTTGCACCTACTTTTGGTAAAACATTCATAGTAGAGTGTGAGGCACTAGGACAAGGAATTTACGTAACATTAACACAATAAGGGATATCATTGGCTTTTAAAAGAAAGGAATTCAAATAAAATATTTGGTGAAATCTACGTATGAAAAATAAATGGAAGCAATATTACATGCAATAAAAAATGGGGATAGTATATCATTGGGAGGTACTTTAAAGTCAAGATATACCATGATAGCATAAATTATTTTTTGAAGCTATGATTTTCATTAGAAGATTAACAAAAATGAGGAGAAAAAAATGCAAAGTTTTAATTTTGAGATAATCTGCAAAAAGGGTAAGGAAAATTTAGTACATGATGCTCTTTCTAAAATAGAAGAGGCCTCAAATTTATATCCAATTACATTTCTATTCCTAGGTGGCTAGAAGAAGCTTGCCATAATGGAAAAATGACAATAGTACTAAACAAAAACTAAAATTTATAAAGGATGGGATGAACTCTATGGAGAATTGGGAGTGAAAGAGAGATATACTTTGGTGCAAATGTAGAATATTTTTATGCACGCAAGCATATTTGAATAAAAAAATATTAAGGGAGTCCCATGTCTCTCTGATGGTAGGATGCAAGGTTCCTTAAAACATCTCAAAGGATAAAAAAATATATTTTTGGAAGGAATGAAGAAAGATATTCAAAATTTTGTAAGAGAAGGCCAGGTTTGCATAATAAATAAAAGAGAGATAGTAAAATCTCTAGGGTTACTTCAACCATTTCACATACATATTCAAAGACTAGAAGATATATCAATAGAATTTATTACAGGGTTACTGAAATATAAAGGTAAGTATTACATTTTTGTGGTCATTTATATAGACAAATTTTGTAGATTTTTTTGTAGAGCTCAAAGTACATAAACAACAAGCCAAGTGGCAGAAGTGTCCATGAAAGAAATTCATAGTCTTCATGGTTTTCCTAAAGTAATAGTAACAAGAAACTTTTGGAAATAATTATTTAATATGAGTGGAGAAACACTAGCTGCCATGAGTTCTACATATCAAGCACAATCAAATGGTCAAACAAAAATAGTTAACAAATGTTTTTAAGGTTATCTACAATGTTACTCTTTAGAAAAGAAATCTTAATGGATGAAGTGGGTTTCTCAAGGAAGAATGGTAATATGATACTATCATACTACCTATCACACATCTACTAAAATTTCCCCATTTAAGGCCCTTTATGGATATCCAACTCCTAGTACCTCATACTTTTTGCAAGATAAGTCCAAAGTATAGGAAACATAGTCACATATGGAAAATACTAAAGAAACTTTGAAAATTATTATGGAAAACCTTCAAATGACATGAAACATGATAAAACAACAAGGGGAACAACATTGAAGTGAAAGATAATTTGAGGAGGGTAATTGGGTATTTTTTAGATTATAGCATTATAAGCAATCTTCATTCAAGAAAAAAAAGAATAAAGAATTAGCTCAAAAATGCAATGTGGAAAAATTCGAAGTCGGGATTAAATCGGCAAGGGTCCAAAAGTTGAAATACTCGATAAAGTCGGGATTTTTTTGAAAAATTTGGCAAAAAGTCGGCAAAACTTAAAAAATACAAAAATATTCATTTTTGGAAAAAATCCTGATTTTTTCAAAAAAAAAAAAAAAATATTAAAGAAACTGCCTCACTCAAATTTTTTTCGAAAAAGTCGGAAAAAAGTCGGGACTTCGAGGATAAAATTGCGACTTTTTCAGGGACGAAAAAGTCGGCAAAAAGTCGGCCAACAAAGTCGGCTCTGGGAAAAATTCGGGATTTTTTCAAAAAATCGGGACTTTTTGCCGACTTTTTCCACACTGCAAAACTGTTATGGCCCTAAATAATTATTCATATGATTTCACAAGTGGTATAGAAGTTATATTTTCCTTCTTCTTGCATTCATAAGGTTTTTCATGTATCTTGCCTAAAAAAGGTTTTGGGAAAAAATATGCCAATGTAAATAGAACTTCCAAAATTAGATGAAGAATGAAAGTTGATTCTTGAACTACAAAAAGTTATAGATAAACATTCTGTATCTCTTTGACATATAACCATTATGAAGCACCTAATCAAGTGGAAGAATATTCCTCTAGAAGAAGGTACATGGTAAAATGATCAATTCGTGATGAAATACCCACGGCTAAAGGGTTCGTTTGAAGTTTTGACAAAGGTTTTGTTATATGTTTTATATAACGCGCGGCGAAATAGTTTTATTGTTTGTTAAGGTCCCACACAGTGATCAAATTTGAAGGGTAGGTCTGAATTTCAATTAGAAGGGCATATATCTATGTCGCCCTTCCATAATGAAAAGCTTTAAAAAAAAAACTTTTCAATTGACCACAATAAATTATTTTTACATTTCATTTTCAGAAAGACAAAACCATCGATCTTTATATTAATAAAAGACTGTTACATATACAACAATGAAGAAGGCTCCATCTTTCATTGCTTAAATATCTCATTGGAAATGTCAACATAAGTCTTGAAGACACTATTATAAGAGTTTGGATACATACCACTGGGATATAGGAGATTCTTATGTGTCAGATTGTGTAATGAAATTTTGACTTTGTCTCACAAGGAGCAGCAACATGGAGGTCTGGATTTTTCTTATAGAACTTTTTTATTATTATTTGAAACGTTATTTATAGATATGAAGACAACAATGAAATTATGAGCATGGTGGACAATTATTCAAGCTCATGATGCCAAACCATGATGATGTAAGTTTGGAATTTAACATTTGTACATGTTAAAGACAAATAGTCAAAATCACTGACAACTTAGTATGCCATAATTAATAATCATTCCCTGTTCACTTTTGTTAATAGGTTTATGTCACACGATGATGCAGGGGCATTAGGCACTAGCCAACAATGTAGGAGGTTTTGTCCACATGTTGTGGCTAGGAGGGTTCAGAAACATTTGAGTTGTAACAGCTAGGTGTCAATACCTCAGCTGACTATATTACTTAGACTAGTTAGAGTTGTAGGAGTCGAACAGTTTTAGTTAGTTGAATTATTATAATTAGACCTTTTGATTTCTAGAACGGTCCTCTCAGAGGAACCGAAGAGCCATATGTTATGTATATAAATTTTAATTCCTCGGATGAATAAAAGTAGAGAGGGAAGAGGAGAGTAGAGAGGGGATTTCTGCAATAAACCTCTGTGTGTGAACAATTGTTTCCAGTTAAATGATTTCCAAGCTTAGTTTCCATTGAATTATCTTGAACTTCTAATTGTGAATAATTGTTTAACTGTGAGGTGATTGGGTACTGATAATTCCATTATTCTATCTTTGAATTCCCGTAAATTGTTGGATAACCCTGTGAACTCACCCCACTCGAAGGCGAGGTCTGTGTAGAGAACTGGGGTCGTGAACACTGTTCAAATATAAAAATCACACTTAATAAAGAGACAATATTTTTGTGCTTTCGGAACCTGACCCGAGGATTGGACATGAGTTAACAAACAAAAGGATAGCGGAACCAGACTTGCACCCGTGGTCAAGCCCTGTACCAAAACCACAAGCAGAATCACAAAAGCGGGTGGCCCATATCGCACCGCTTTTGCGGAGTAGGCGGTATTTCCTATTTGTGAGTGATTCCATAGGGAATGCGACATGTGGCGAAGTGACCCCCGGAAAACCACCATTTAACCCTCGCCATCGCATGTTAAAGCCCGACGTTGGAAGCCGAGCGAAATTGCCAAGAGTCGTTGATTTGGAGAAGGGCCATCGGACGGTGGTCGCACGTTGAACTTGCCCAGAGGTTAACTAAGGTGTGCGGAGGATAGCTAGGTACGATACGAGTGTTTGATTGGTTATTGATATATATAGGTGGGGCCGAAGTATAATGAAATTGTTTAATTAAACAATTGGCGGATAATTAGCATAGGTCTGGAGCATGATTGTTGTAAGGCTGGGTGGTGAAATATAGAGCCGAAAGTTCATTACAAGTTATTTATTTAAAAATAAACATGGAGTATAAATACAAAGTGTTGAAATTTAATCATTGGTTATAAGGCTTGGAGATAATATAAAGTCGGGAATATAAATTAAAGTCCAACCATTGTGGATAGTATTTATTTATCAAATTATATGAATTTGATAAATAAACCCGAAGAAAGAAGAAGTCAATTAAGACTCAGGCTGGAGGAAAAGAACGGGGTAAACCAAGGGAAAATGTTGACAGAGCGATTGTAGACACACTAGCTCTCCTTAGGGGTCCAATTTCAGTTTTGTTGCGTCACACGATGATCTCTCTTCTCTGGCATTTACTTGTATTGAAGATCACTATTCTAGGAATAAGGAGTTATTTTCTCCAAAAATAACCCTAGCCAAACATTGACAATGCATCGAGGATATCTTTCTATGCTTCATAAGCACATTTGTTCTACTTCTAAATCATGTCTTGGAAGTGGTTGTTGTGCTGGAAATTATTCACCAGTTGGTTTCATACCAAAGTATTTTTCACATTTTCGGCATCCAATACATGAAAAAGATAATGGTTTAAAACAACATAAATATTTGAAATTTTGCAAGAATTGTCTGGCACACTTTGAATATGAATTTTGAAGTCAAGTGCATGATGCTGTATAGGATCAAGTGTCATTTGAATACCAAATGTTTCACAAGAAACTTCTCAACATGCTACCCTGCAGTAAGGATTAAATGACAATATTGCATCAACTATTTCCATAATAAAAGTGCACCTCGGCTATAAGACTAAACAACTACAAATGTTGTAGATCTAACAAGACCACACAATCAAATGTATTCCACAAGGCCAATACTGTATGAAAAATGAAAAGGAGTTTGCAACCAAAAATACCTTAGGCAACTAATTAAATTAGATACACCAAACCATCAGTAAAAAGGAAAACTAGCTTACTTGGCCCCAATATTTTCAACCGAGTCCTCTAATTCAACCAATAAAAAGGCCAAAACCATAGCATTGAGATACATTTCATTACACTGTCAATAACGATAAAATTTGACTCAACCATAACCCTTTCCTTTTATTGTTGTGAAAAGCTTTATGCATTACTTTAATATTGAATTATGAACTATAAAGGAACTTACAAAATGTGACATTACGAACCTGGTCAAGCGCACGAGAAAAAATATCTTGGACATGACCCTGGTTGAGAAGTTTTATTGCTCATGATGCAAGAGGATTTGTACCTGCACTGCCAAGTCAATCAAAATCCATCATTATCTATACAATAAATACAAGTAATTGATGTAGTATTTTTTACTCTAAGATGCATTCTTATGATAATGTTAGAACATATGTTGAAAATTTCAAAACGTACCTGAATAAGCTCCTCTTCGTTTCAAGAACAATTTATTGGAGTCGCATGAACTTGGAACAAGCCTCCCACGATCTTAAAGAGTAGCAACTAAGTCAACAGTGACTTTTTTGTTGCTACACTAGATCGAGGGAGGTTTGCTCCAAGATTAAATCGCTCCAATAAATTATTCTCTACTAAAAAGAGCCAACCACGTGAAGGTGGAAGCTCTTATGGCTCCTCCCCCCCCCCTCACATCACTCTCAATTCCCCAATACCCAATCTATATTTCATTTTTTACTTTCATGAGCATAAAAAAAAAATTTCAATAACTAATAAAAAAACAATTCAACAAAAAGTACGCAAGGAAACATTGCAATTAATGCTTGACATAAAAATAGTATGATAAATGAGTTTTTTATATAACGCAAAAAACGTTCAAGTATGGTAACGTTTGTCTTATAATAATACAATATTTTACATTATCGAATTTTCTTTTTCTTCTTCCTATTTTTAAAGCTCCTAATTACATCATTAATATCATCATGCGCTGCTCCTATTTTGTGCCTTTCGACCCGCACTGCTGACCTAGTTGCGTAGTCACGATGTCTGGTCTCATCCAGTGACGGGGCATTGCCTACAAAAACAGATAATATTAAATTTTAATTATCAGTTTTTAAATATCATTGAACTAGTTCGGTAATATTAATAAAAAAAATTGCAATGAGATTATTTACCTGGTGCACCAGTTGTCGCCGTTGAGACTATTGCCCTGTCTTCCTCTCTGGTGGTAAGATCCTCAAGGGAAACATTCTCTGTAATTTAAACAAAAAACGTTATAAGGACAACCATCAAGGTATAATTAGAAAAAATTATAAGTGGAAATTAATTACCGTCACAGCCCTCACTGATAGTAGCATTGTCGGCCTGGTCCCTACTACAATGATCAGGTTGCACGTGAGGATCATCTACATTTGGCTCTAAAAATGTGTTATTTGTGTCGTCGGTAGTGTTGCTCCCTTGATTTAAACAAAGTTGTTAGACATTAAATTTATAGATGAAAACAAACATATTGAAAGGTTAATGTTTTACCTTATCAGGCATTCTGGATCTTGGGACCTGCCCCAAGCTTATGCGACGTTCAACTATGGCTTGATAGCCGAAATGGAAAGCGATATTTTTATCTTCCTCTGTTGTTTCTGTTCTGAAGTCATCACCCTACATTACATATGTCTGTGTATTTTTAATCATATTTGATAGGATTACAAAAACGTTGGAAGGCGATACAATTAATTATAAGATGTTTAGCTACTTAATTACAATTCTTGCTGCCAATTTCAAGTAGCCGCCCTGGCCTAGCTTGTGATGGCCCTTTTTTTCAATCCTAGCTTTGGTTGCCTTTGAGGTGTCAGGAAACCTAGCATCAAAATATTAAAGTCAGATATGATGTAGCACACTTTTATTTTAGACATAGAGAAAATTAAAGCTATTGAATTAAAGTTGTAATTTACCTTGCGGGTCTAGTTGGCATTTTTCCTTCTTTCTTTGCCCTTTTCTCTTTTCCGTCATGGATGAGTGCTCTCCACTCACTCTCTGGAAATGTGAGAGGACGCTCATATCTAGGTTTAAATTGCAATTGCGTCCTATAGGTGTCCCTAGTATATTTCAAATATTTGCCGGCTACTCGAGCCACCGCTGTTCTATCAAATGTGCCGACCCCAAAAAGGGCTTCTAGATAATCTAGAAGTTCTTTTTTTAGGTTCGAATTCTAGGAATTCCACCCTGTGCATATGGTTGGGCCAAAAATTACCAACGCATGGCTCTCTAGAATCCTGTATAACTCATTGTTTCCTACACAGAAAAGAAAAAAAGAAGAAGATATTATCATTAATTTAAAAATAAAAAAGCATGATAAATATGTTTTAGATAAAGTACATGAAAAAGTTAAAATATTAAAATTTACCTGGGAGTTGTACATGCTTTATAGGGACACCTTCATCGTTCACCAACAACGTGCCATTAATGGTCCCTGTGGAGCTGACACGTGTAGCTCCAAGAAATGCAATAATGTAGTTGGCCATATCAGCCTCATCATTGCCAACACGTTCAACGGTTGGCTGGGTGTCTACTTGGGCATGGTGTGTTTCTTGGCTGGCACCTAAAGGAGTAGAAGGTGTATGAGAGGTTGTTGGGCAATCTCTTGCCCTTGTGTCCCACTACCACCAACACCGGATTTAGCAAGTGCCAGAAAACGCTACATACAAAAGAACTTTTTGTTAGTTTAGTCAATGTAAAAATTTAAAATCAAACTATCACAATTCATCTCATGTAGAACAAAAAAAATATCCTTTTGAATTTTTATTATTACCTGATATCTTTCTAGCTGGCTCATAAGTTT
The DNA here is from genome assembly GCA_034641835.2 of Pinus albicaulis. Lineage (NCBI taxonomy): Eukaryota > Viridiplantae > Streptophyta > Pinopsida > Pinales > Pinaceae > Pinus > Pinus albicaulis. The sequence continues at coordinate 783,707,209 of CM076581.1, forward strand.
TTTTATCCTCTCTTCTGTTTCAGGTGTTTGAGGCGCGTCTATAAAAGTGTTAAATTCCGACCTTGCATCTCGTGCCTTTTTTCGCAACAAGAACACTAGAGATAGGGATGAAGAAAGCTCTTCCTCAAAGAGGGAATCATCAGGCGTACCATGGCTAGGTTTCTACATATTTGAACAAAATTAATATTATTTCAATTATGTAAATAACTAAAATACCTTAAGATAGAGCAATGCTGGCACTTTACATGTTCTTCCGCTGGCCTCTTTCCGCGATCATCCCGTCTCTGGGTTGTTCCTGCACTGCTCTCATCAGTCTGCCACATTGCAATAAAAATTATAAATGTAAAAACTTTAAAACAATATCTAACTTGAAAACACAAAATGAAAACTGAAATAATTTCTAATCAGACACCGGACGACAGAGTTAGAATTTCAAATATGCCTTGCATTGAATTCAGTCCTGGAAACATGTCATTGCACATTAAGGCACCCAAACAAGAGACGAGTTAACAATGAAGACCTTATTGAATATATTGTTGGAGCAACTTCTAGTAAACTTGTTGTGAAGACCTTGAGGACATTTTTGGAGCAACATTGTTGAAGCTGGTGGTATAGCATTGTTGGAGACGATCTTGAAGGGCCTTGAAGTGAAGCTTTTGGAGCAACTATTGAAAAATCCTTAGAGCATTTAAGTAAGGCACTTTCTATCTTCCATCACCTTTTTCCTTTCAATATCCTTTAAACAATTTTGTTGATATTTAAGGTTTGAAATCACGTTATAATTCCTTGATTATATGTGTTTGGGGACTAGAATAATTTCACACTAAACCATGCAAACTTAAAAGTAACTTAACAGATCCATAAAGTAATAATAATCATAATTTCTAATTTCCTATTGTACAATATGATGCAAATTATTCAAACATGAAGCAATGAAGACATGCAATGTCTGAATTTCAAGATTGATGAACCAATACAAGAAGTTAGAAACTACAACTTTGATTCAATACTTTGTGTCCTAACTCTAGGAAGGAATCTAGTTTGTAGTACATAACATGCATTGTGTATTATCAATTCTTAATTGACAACAACTAAAGGTCATCTACCTCATCAATTCCTTCCCATTTTGTGTTTTTATGTTATATTCCTTATAAAAGTGTCAAATTTCTCTCAAAGTAAGTAACCACTGAATAAAAGAAAAAATAGTTGAGATATGATTGAGAAATGGTCATTTATTTCTTGAAAGGATCTTCACAATTTCTTTGGTTGTTTTTCATCTCAAGAAACAAGAAATGACCTAAGAAACTATCGTGATGTAATATAACAAACAACACGGTGCAATGGCCATTTCAAAGCCAAATGATGTCTATTGAGGACATGGCCTTTATTTGGTTCCTGTTTCATAGGAGTTTCGGGTATAAATGGAACTTTGTTGTACCCTTTCCAGTAGTAAAAAGGGAAAACCTTATTTTTCCATGGGAAATAATTTACCTTTCCTTTTTCAAGATAATCTAAATCACAAAAAATATGAACTATACTGCACACATTCTTGGATAATGTGCAAGTGGAAAAGGAATACCCTACACAAGTGATGCACACATGTACATTTGAACACTAATAGATTTTTGTAGTTGAAATGCAATGCTTGTTTTCATTTAAATGTAGGATTTTTAAAGCAGGGAGAAATAATGGCTGCCAAATTAATAAGAGTTTCTTTGGGAAAAATTTAAATCTTGTATTGGGTGATGAAGATAATAGAGGGTATTGAATCTTTATTCTTGACATCTAGAGAGAACCCTACAGCCTAACACAATCTAATGGAATTGACCAAAAAAACCCAAATAGAGTCAACCCTACTATAGGAGGAAGGGCCTGCAGTAAAAACTTACCATTTTGCAAGAGATGAGGGCGAATGCTGTTCTGCAAGAGTTGAGGGCGAATGCAGGGCGAATGTTGTTCTGCAAGAGCTGAGGGTGAATGCAAGGTGAATGCTATTCTGCAAGAGCTCAGGACGAATGCTGAGGGCGAATGTTGTTCTGCAAGAGCTCAGGGCGAATGCTGTTCTGTAAGAGCTGAGGGAGAATGCTGAGGGTGAATGCTGTTCTGCAAGAGCGGAGGGCGAATGCGCGCGTGATATCAAACATTAATGTAGCACACATGTACATTTGAACACTAATAGATTTTTGTAGTTGAAATGCAATGCTTGTTTTCATTTAAATGTAGGGTTTTTAAAGCAGGGAGAAATAATGGCTGCCAAATTAATAAGCGTTTCTTTAGGAAAAATTTAAATCTAGTATTGGGTGATGAAGATAATAGAGGGTATTGAATCTTGATTCTTGACATCTAGAGAGAACTCTACAGCCTAACACAATCCAATGGAATTGACCAAAAAAACCCAAATAGAGTCAACCCTACTATAGGAGTAAGGGCCTGCAGTAAGAACTTACCATTTTGCAAGAGCTGAGGGCGAATGCTGTTCTGCAAGAGCTGAGGGCGAACGCTGAGGGAAAATGCTGAGGGAAAATTCTGTTCTGCAAGAGCTAAGGGTGAATGTTGTTCTGCAAGAGTAGAGGGCGAATGCGCACGTGATATTAGACGTTAATGTAGCTATTGCGACAGATACGAAACAATAAAATCATTTTTATGTAGCGCGCATATAAGTTTCGTATTTGTATTTAGCACACATATAAGTGTCGTTATACCGACGGCGGAAAAGGCGTCGCTATTGCGATGAAGGCCTCCATACGTCGCAATTACGACACTTAGACATTGTGTCGCACTTGCGACGTTTAGAGGCAGTCGTCGCAATAGCGACGCGTTGGGCCATAGTGTCGCAATTGCAACGTCTTCCTCCAAACGTCGCAATTATGACACTTTTCTAAGTGTCGGTATTGCGACACTTTTCTATAAACGTCAGTATAGCGACGGTTTCGGGCGGGATGGAAAAAATTTGGGGAAATTTCCGACATTTGGTCAAAAGCATCGGAACCAAGTGTCAGAATTTCCGCCAAATGTAGTAGTGTTAGCCTGTTCAATTTCAAGATACTTGATAAACTCGGGATTTATGACAGTAGAAACAATCACACTTTCAGACTTAGTCTCAAACAACGACAACTCAAATTTCTCGTCAAATTCAATATCTTCAAGGTATTCAAAGACAGCGGGACATGAATGAGATTTGAAAAGAGGAATCACGAGACTTTCTCGACGAAGGATTCTTGAAATCAGATTGGGATTCTCATACACTGGAGGTGGATCGGGATCCAGATTTTCTCTAGTATGTCTTCTGGAAGCCAGTGTGTTGGATTAATTTCAAAATCAAAGGGACAAAACCAACTTTTTCAGCCTATCAAATTCTAGACTCATCACCCAAAAGTCCAGAACGATCTGTTATACTGGGGCAATTCACAAGTCAAGTGTCACGTTCACAAGCTAGACCGGAGATTGACTGAAGTAGCGTTTATCTACTTTCTCTAATGCAAAGCAAGAGCGTTTTGAAGGCTACCTGGCATAACTTCAGGCTCCGTCTGTAGCTTATAAAACAAATAACACCAACAATCAAACCATTTTCTTCCCCAGTATGGTTGCCACTATGTTATTTCCTAAATCTACCTCATGCTGAAAGAAGGCAGAGTTCACGGTAACATCAAACCACGCTCAGTCTGGTAGCTAGCCCTACCAGAACAGGAGAGGGCTCTCTCCGGGTCAATCTCAGCAAAAATAATCAAAGGGGCTTGAGATGACTTGAAATAAAGGCTAATTTTAGGCTAGGTATATAGGTGAAAGGATTTGATTTTGATTTTGGGGGTTTTTGTTGGAATCAAGGGAAAGACAGTTTTGGGTTCGGGGATGAGGCCTAGTTTTTGCAGAGTTCTGATTGGGGCAAGGAAGGCAATTGTTTTGATGCTTTAGATTGAATTAATGGATGGATCAGACCGGTGAGGAGCTAAAGAGGGAAAGAGGGTCTCAAGAGTCCTCCTCAAATAGATGAAAACATGGAAAACTAAACAAAACTGAAGGCAGAGCAAAGCAAGTTAATGAATTCCACCTTTAAACACTGATTTGTTTAATTTAATAAGAAGAGAGAAGGGAAAATGATACACATAAACATCAAGGAACTTACAGTTACATAGAGAAACACACCATCAAAACACAGAGCCACATGGATCCCAAAGAGTGCTGCAAACCCTAGTCTATTCCTTTTCCAAAAGTGCAGAGATGAAATGTACAATGAAGTGCCAAGTAATCCCAAGTGTCCAACCCTGAGAATGACTGAGAAAATACATCTTGGTGAATGAATCTTCTGGAATGAGTAAAAATGTGCCAAAATTACATCATGGTCATGAAATTACATCAAGGTACATCAAGAGTTACATGAAAAAATGAAACTGGCCAAAACTAGGTGAAATTCTGAGCCGTTGAGTGAAAAATAGGCCAAATTCCTCTATGCGCCGCGCCTGGAATCTCTATGTGTAGCACAAGTTTGGAGCTGATTTTGAGGCCCTTCCTGAAGTCCAAATTGAGAACAGGATAGCTCGTTAGAAAGCCCTGCCTGTCTACTTTCCAAACCAAGTGGAATTTATAGATTTGGTTGCCATTAGACCCTCCAAAAATCAATTATCCCAACACTGCTTCCTGTGCGTGCAAAAAGTGGCAGGAAGGCCATTTTTAGGGTGTTTTTGACCCTTTAGGCAACCCAGAACTTGATAAAATTCTTAGTTAATCCATGAGCATGCATAAATTTTGATAAAAAATTCAAAAATGCAAATTTTTCCCCCTGAAGAGCTGCCAATTATAAGGGCGCACCAAGTGGTGCTACGCATCGGGCAGGAAAATCTGTTTTGTGACCAAAAAATTCAAAATTAACAAAAAATTTCCCAAATTTATTGAAATTTGGGCTGAAGGTCCCTCATCAAGTTCTATTCTCAGCCAAAGAAGCTTCGGCCAAAATTTGGAGCCTATCATTCCTTTTGCGACGCTTCAGTGCCCTCCTTAGCCTTGCCTTCAGGATTTTGATCCTCCGCTTTGCAAACATGATTGCGGGCCCAATAGTGATTCTTCATGTGCCTGAGCATGTTATTCTCCTTTTTTTCCTTCTAACAGATTCTCAAGATGAATTTTGACCCTCTCAAGCCAAGCATCTCTATCAGCCTCAATCTCCCGCTCAATAGGTGTCATCTCGGATGGGCTTCTTCGGGCAGCTTGTCGGTTCTCACGGATGTTTTGCAACTCCATGATCGTCTGCTGATCCTCCAACTATTTGTTCCACTGATCCAGATAGTTTATGATCCATTGAGCTCTCTGCAAATTTTCGGTCAATGTTTCGATCTCAGCCTTCTGTTCCTGAATGATCTCTCTCATTTTTGAGCTCGGAGAGCTCAAATCCTCATCAATCAATATGAAATCAGTATCATGGCCTCCTGAAGGGCCCTCATCCTGCATAGGCCTCTTACTTCTGTCCTGTACCTGTACCTGTGCTGCTGATGACGGCAACGAGACCCCTTCCACCCTGGGTGGAGATAGTACTCGTCGGGCTACTGCAAATAATACTCTCGTGCCTCTCTGATAAGTGACATACACTGGCACACTGATAGGCTCTGTCTCGGGACCTTCAAGCTGATGTGAAAATTCACCTGCATCATGAACAATCTCTGGAGGAGGCTGAGGGGCTGTGAAGAAGTCATGGGAAATGAAATCTTCCCATGCAATGCCCTACAATCCAAGCTGATGTACAACAATGATCTTGATGAGAGCATAGTGATAAATACTGTTGTACTGCTGCTCGGGAGTCTTCTTCTGCACAAGAGTGGTCATTCTCTCGATGTTTTTGCACATGAAATATGGAATTTTAATCATCCTCACTCTCGTGAAATGCATCAATAACTTGATGTGGTAGGCATAGAGTTGTGAAAACCGGCCCTCACAACTGAAGTATCTGATAATGAGTCTCATTTAAGGCACATAGGATTCCTTCAGAAACCGGAATGGGAATAACCTGCTGAGCTGTCTCACATAGCTAGGCCTGATGTATGGTTCATAATGCACTCTTTCCACCTTCTGTCTTTTGTTCCACTCTTCACCTACATTCGGTATTCCTGTTTCCTGAGAAATGGTTTCTGGTGTCAAGGTGAAATTTACACCAGTAAGAGTTACCTGACCATCATGCAGATGTAAAACAAACAACCGAGCCAACTCCTGATGATGATGAATCTGAGAAATCATCTCACAATAATGATAACATGACTGCTCTTGAAAACATGCCATGGCAAGTGGGCAGGCCTGCAACTGAGTCAATGAGGTGGGCTCTTCTCTCACATGTTTTCCACCTTTACGAGGCCTTCTCAGTGCATGTAGCTCAGTGATAGAATCACTGTCTCGTTCATATGATGAATTAACGTCCATCTCCATGGTGCTGAAATTCTATGTCAAGTATATGCTGATTTGTATGAGGTGAAAATAAGAATTTGGTGTCTTTGTCTTGATTGCCAAATGTGCCAAATGGGAAGGGACTATGGGAAATATGCACAGTGGGAAAAAGTGGTTCAATCAAGTGAAATTTGAAGTATGAAGACAGTCACTTGACTGTTTGGGGAATTTGGGATTTTGGGAATTTTATACGTGATATGAGAGAGGGAGAGTGATAGGGAATGGTAGGGTTTAGGGATAGGGATAATAGGACTCAGGAGTGAATGACCTTGGGATGTAAGAGGATGATGTATTGAGGAGATAATAGAGAATGGGGTATGTGGCACAAACTTATTTTAAAATACCAATTTCAAACCCTAAGAGAGCAATTTTTTTTTAACAAAAGGATAGGGTTTAACCTTTGACATTACAAATTCTCCAACCAATCTTTGAAACCACACCAAACACCGATCAATGGAAAATTACAAGATGATTTGACTTACTTGGCGCGGAGGGGCCAAGAAATTTGGAATTTCGTTGAAGGCAATGAGAAAACTTGGTGTCGGCTCTGTGCGCCGCACGCACAACCCAGTGCATCGCGACCAGTATGTGCGCCGCGACCGGTATGATTTGCGTGGTGAAAAACGTTTATGCGTGTCGCGACCACTGTGTGCGCTGCGACCTCCAACCAATGCGCCACGCAATTAATTCACCATAGTCTCGGCTTCTCACAAACTATTTCGCTCTTCCACAACTTGACTTGGTTTTCACTCTTGTCTTAGCATGCAAATGGAGTTTGAATTTGGAAAGATCTTATAAATATCAAGGAATTTTGATTTTTCATTTTGACAAACCCACTTTCAACAAACTGCAGAGAACTGGCCTTTCTTTATACAAACTATTTTCTCTTTTTTTGATTTTTGTAGAGTAGAAACTCTTGGCTATTTTTTGCAGGGATGGCTAGTGTTGGATTTGGCAAAGGTGACCAGGGATGCGCCTGAAGATCTTCATAACTGAAAAACTTTGAAAATTACATGGCATTTATTACAAAAAACAAAATTGACGATTTTTCTTCAAAACAGAGTTTTGAAGAAGAATCATGACCTAACATTATGACGATGAAATTTTTGAAATGACAACTTATTTTGAACCTCCCTCATGTGCCTACTGGCATTATTGTACACTTTGAAGACTAAATTAACGAAACCCTAAACCTAATGAGACTGAAAACCGTCTAAAGACTCTTTGCCCACCAAAAGACCAAACATTGAATGTCAATGACTGGAAATGATTTTGATGGAATTTGATGAACAGACCTGAGCCAGAAGGTATGAGACATGAGGGATATGAGCGAAAATACCCTTCCGTTAGATGATCCATGTTCCTAATGGAATGCAGCTGACTAGACTGAATGAGATGCCTAAAATGAAATGCAACAAAAGAGATTTTGATCTCTGACGGAGGGATGAAGAGACCAACTCTAAGACCTCTCACTGAATGGTGGCATAACACTTCCTTCCATACTGCAGCAAAAATGACCCCATTTATGGCACTTTATGGATATCATCCACCATCCATCACATCATCTTTAAGAGAAAATTATAAGGTTCAAGAAGTGGAAGATCACATCAAGCATCAATAAGAAGTTATCCAAGTCTTAAAGGATAACCTAAATTTGGAACAAAATCGAATGAAACAATAGGCAGATCAACATCGCAGTGAGCGAAGTTTTGATGTAGGAGTTTGGGTATTTTTACGGCTACAAACATACAAACAAATGTCCCTCAAGAAATATAAGAAGTATAATAAATTATTGCCAAAGTAATATGTTCCTTACAAGGTGTTGCAAAATATTGGTACTATGGCATGTAAATTGGAGTTTCGTGCTTCCTCTTGAGTGCATCCATTTTCACATGTTTCATCCTTAAATAAGGTTATAGGTGAAAATCTTCCAGTTCAAACAATATTGCCAGAACTTGATGAGGAAGGAAAAATCATATTGGAACCTCAAGCGGTCATAGAAACAAGAACTCGACAGCTACAGAACCGATCAATTTCAAAGTATCTCATCAAGTGGAATAACTTACCCACTGAAGATTCTACATGGGAGGATGAGAATTTTATACAAAAGCACCCAGAGCTACTCAAGCGTTGAGGACAACACTTTTTTGAAGGAGAGGGGCATGTTAGGTCCCTATGTTACTAGTATAGTCCCTTATTGTTGTTAGTGTAACCCCCTTGTTGTTATTATTGTACCCTTGTAACCCCCATTTTGTTATTATTATGCCCTTAAATTATTATTGTTAGGTCAGCTAGGATTACATTATGGCCCACTAGGATTACATTATGGCCCCATGGACTCCTATATATAGAAAGGAGGTTTTGTAAATTGTATCATTAAAGAATTGTTCATTTATGTAATGTATTGGAGGTTGCCCCCTCGAAGTGGCTCATTTCTAAGGCGTTGGTATCTCTTTTCTTCTATTTTTGGAGCTGGTTTCACAACAGATGTGTATATGTGATAGCATGAGTTATTTGACATATTGAGATGTATATTTGATGTTTGTGTTGTGATGATCTTAATATATAATGTTAATTTGATGTTTGAATGTGTTTAAGCCGAATATGATGTTTGTACGATGGTTATCATGATCGTGATGATGTTTATTAATTAATTTAATATTAAATGACCATGATATTTATTAAATATTATGTCGTGATTGTAATTGTAATTTAAATTTTAATTGCATGTAAAATTGTATTTGTATTTGTACTTATTGGAATTTAAGCTGTAATTGTATGTAAAATATTTATTAATGTAAAATTTTAATTTTAATTGTAATATTTACTCTATTCTGAAATGATTGTAATTGTATATATGAAAAATTGTAAAATTGTAATTCTAATTCTAATTGTATGTAAATTCTAAAATTGTAATTGTATTTGTAATTGTAATTTTAAAGCTAGATTGTATGTAAAATATTTATAAAATTTTAATTGAATTGTATGTAAAATATTTTTATAATTGTAATTGTAATTGTAAATGTAATTCTATGTAAAATTGTAAATGTAATTGTATGTAAAATTCTAAAATTGTATTTTTATTTGTAATTGTAATTTTAATTGAATTGTAAGTAAAATATTTGTAAAATTGTAATTGTAATTGTAAATGTAATTCTATGTAAAATTGTAAATGTAATTGTATGTAAAATTAAAATTGTATTTGTAATTCTAATCCTAATCCTAATTCATGTATGTGAAAATAATATAAAATTGCAATTGTAATTATTGTACTTTTAATTGTAATTATATATAAAATATTTGTAAAATTTTAATTCTATTATTGTGAAAATTTTAATTGTATTAATGTGAAATGATTTTATTAAACTATTTAAATTTGTAAATTTGCAAATAATTGTAAAATAACAAATCTAGAATAATACGAATTTTTGTAAAATAATAAAGTTTAGAAAACAATGAAAATAAATTCATGTACTTTATAATTATTATTATTTTATTATGATCTTACATACAAAAAAAAAAAACTTTATACAGTTTGGTGCGCTTATCATCCTAACACGCACTGGTGCGTCATATAAATAAGACGCACCGGTACGTCACAAATCTTCCGCACCGGTAACGAATAAACGCAAATAAAAAAACGCAACTCTATTTTCTTTAAGTGAAATAAAAGTGGCAATTTGAAAAATGGGTGGCAAAATATTTTTGAAAATCTAATTTCATAAAATGTTTCTTTAAATACTAAACACTTTTTATTATTTCACTATTTTTGCTAAAAGTTTCAGCCAGATATTTGCAGGAAACAAACCTGGAGCAAGAGAGTAGGAGGGCACTGTGGAGCAGCGAAATATGTTCGAACATAAGGATTCAGACAATCAGAAACCAAACCTTTGGTGATTCAAACCCTGTATCATAGAATTTGAAACCATCTCGTGATTAAATTTGATTATTTTTTTTACTTTTTTTTTGCAGTTTTATCCATTTTTACCCTAAACCCTTCATTTGTTTGTTTTTGCCCTTTCTTCTCCCTGGTTCTGTGATTTCAGAATTAGAGTTTTTCATTTTAGATTGATGTCCAACCCACGGGATGACTTGCATAGTCAAATCCCAATCCATTCAGCCATTGCGTGAATTTTTGAAAAAATGGATTTTTCTTTATCGATACGCCCTGCGTACTAAACCGCACCGGTGCACTGTATTATACAGCGCAATGCAAAAGTACTGTAGTAAAAAAAATGAAAACGTTTTTTCTAAATCCATGTGCCAAATCTGAAATAGGGCACCGGTGCTCCATTTAACTAGGAAAGCACCGTACGGTGTATTACATTGTTTTTGCGGTGCGTTTATAATACCCCATGGACCGTTAGGTCTATTACACTATTTTTTTCGGTGTGTTTACAATACCCAACGCACCGTACGATGTATTATACTATTTTGCGGTGCGTTGTTAATATCCCTACGCACCGGCGACGTTGCGAACCTTGTGAAAGACGCACTGGTGTCTTGAGATTTATTTTCTACCTGAAAAGTTGAGAATTTATTTATAAATATATTAATAAATGATATGGTACATGTTTTAGATTGATAAATAAATGTCTGACAAGAGATCAAGTAACAAAAATACTGTTAACACATCAAGAAAAACAAAAAAATCAAGTTCTTTGTAAATTCTTTATAAAAAATATTATTTTTGAAGTATATGTAGGTTTAATTAATATGTATTTTTTACTGTGTATCATGTAGAGCCACAAAATGACGAAGCTTGATATGATTATTTATGATCTAGCACCAGAAGAATGTAAAAGTTTAATGGAAAAATTGTAAAAGGATGAATCAGGAGAATGAAAAAATACTATCGATCCAATATGAGTTTCTTTTTTTAATTATCATTAATAATATACTTAAAATTATTAGATAACATCTGTCAAAAATTCTACTAATTCATATCTGTTTAATGTTGTATAGGGACCAACAACTCAGAAAATGAATGTTTTTTTAAGAAAAGAAAAAAAAATAGAACATGAAAATGAAAATCAATTGCTCCTTAGCTCATTTGGAGTGGTGTTGGAAGTTAACGAAAGGGGAAAAAATTTTACAAAAGTTTGAGGGATCTAGTGGAACGAATGTATAGACATTCTTTCCAACAACAACAACGTGCTTCAAATGTAATATGTAATCATTGAATTTTTCGATCATTAGGTACAATAAATAAACAATTTAGCATTAAATATTAATTTTCAAGAATATTCTTGTAGAAAAGAAAAGAAAATGGAACCCACTCAGCACATAAAATAGGACGACAAGGAAGAAAATGGTTGATCTCTAAGTTTGTGAGTAATTGTTACTTCCTTATAACAACTTAACTAGATTTCATTTTTGTATTTTTTAAGTTGTTTTACAAAAATCATCATTGAATGTCTTCAAACAGGTGCTAACATACAAAGAAGAACCATTAGACAAATTGATTGAAATTGGGTTAAATATGGGTTGTGAGTATATTTTGGCATATCAGAATTTAATTGTGGAATTTGTAAGCATCTATCGATCTTGTTTTACCTAGCTCCGTCTATAATTAATAGAACAAAAAAATCTTTTATATTAAATATATGATTTGTTATTGGGTATAAAACTTGCAGGAAACAAAATATGGAATTGCGCCAACAGATGAAATTTTGAAAGATGGCATGGTATATGGTTTTGAAAGAATGTGTATAGTTTATGAGTCAATTTTTGCTATGGTACGTCATTTTTCTTTTTGATTTACATTGATGTATATTATTTAATATTGCAATTTTCATTATTCTCACCAATGTATATACACTCATTTCAGTTTATTTTTATGTTTGTAGATGGAAGGTGAAGAAGAAGAAAACAATCAACGCCATGAACACAACATTCCTGAAAATAACCCAAGTCATGGAAGTAGCTCTAGCAGTGACAACAGTTCAAGCGAAGAATGATGATCAATATGTTTGGATATAAAAGCAAGGTGTTTTATTTTTTGACACATGTCTGTGAAATAAGACATTTTGTTTAATGTAATGGAAATAGTGTCCCAATTGAAAGAAAAAGGGATACAAATATTAACTATCCCATTTTGTATGATAAAGACTGTCTTATTCATATATTTTATATATATAATCATAAAATATGTTATAATTTATTCTATTGCATTCTCCATTGTCGTTCTCAAATGCACTAATAAAAATTTAATTCATATGAATATTTGTATAAGAGATATATGTGTCGACTTTTAATGAATAATGAATTTAAAAAAACCACAATAATTCTGATATGATATAACAAATTAATCCAAACAACACATTCAAATGCATTAATAAAAATGTAATTAATATGAATATTGTTATAAGATGTGTCGACTTTTGGTGAATAATGAATTTAAAACAATCACAATAATTGGACTGTCACAGGTCGATGTTTCTAAAAAAAATAAAATGAAAACCGGTGCGTGTCAGTAACTATAAACTGGTGCGTTTATGTGTCTATACACACCGGTGCCTATACACACTAGTGTCTATATGCATCGTTGCGTTTATGATCTATGGGCACCACACAAATACCGATACCAGTTATAAATATTGGTGCGTTTGTGTGATACTGCATACTGGGGTGTTTATGTATCTATAAGCACCAGTGCATTTGTACAATCTATGTGCATCGCACGAATACCGATACCAATTATAAATCTTGGTGCCTTTTTGTGATATGGCACACCAGTGCATCATAAAGGTATACGCACCAGTGCGTTGATAAAACCTATAGGCATCGCTCAAATCCCAAGACCAATTAGAACAACCCTGTGTGTTGTATCATCAACACTATGCCCGGTGCTATTGTATACCTTAACAGCCTAGTGCATTCTCCTTAGACCACCTCGAGGCTCCGTGTACATGTACGCACTGGTGCGTTAAAGCTAGAGTAGCGCACCGATGAAAAAACATCCGTAATAACCTTCGATCGCCCGTTTTGTTTTAGTTGTGTTGAATTTCCATTAAAAGCTCCGCCAAAACCTCCGTTCCTAGAAACAGATGTGGTAGCATATGTTTTTTTGACAATTTTGGCCAATTTTATAACAATAAAAACCTCCTTTATAACTTCCGCTAGAGGGTCTTTTCCTTGTAGTGATCTTACCTTGCTTTATATGTTTTTGCTATCATACCCTCCTATCTTACCTATTGGGCGCATATATATGTTTTTTTTCTTTTGACCCCAGATGATGTTTATACTGTCTACAAGAGGTCACCATGTTTTCATGTCAGGACTATTTAGTGTGTGCCTGTCTCCCACCACATCCAATGGCCTGTATTTGTATGATGGATTTTGTCTCACCGCTTATGGATGTTTTCTCTATGACCGTCCAAATTTTTTTTTCTCATGTATCAAGATCTCAGGTCCTCATTAAAAATGTAAATATAAGAATTATGTATTAAAATATCTTAATGCTTTCGGACTTGAAAAGTTGCCGCTATTGATGTGGTATCATGCCGAATCTAGACATGAATAAGCTTTGGCTAGTTTGATTATGTATTTGGTTTATCCACTGTTTATAATATAACAATGTTTTTTCTTTCTTAAAAAAAAAAAATTACTACTATCACATATGTACTATTGCTGAGATTATCTAACCTACGCACTATCATTGAGATTATATTATATTTAGTTTGAATATTCTTGTTTGACTGGAAACAATCCGAATTCTAATGAAAATGAATATGGGAAGACAATAAGCATTGATGAACCTTGAAAAATATGCCTCTGATTCTAATATGTATTATGGACAACATGGTTCCTAGGATATATTTGCAAGCAATGGCCAACCAATTCATAAAGCTTTAAATTTCCTGTTGATACAGTTTTCCTAACTTAATGTGATTCTTCTAAATTCAACTAGAGCTGAAGGGAAATTAGTATGAATATTTAACTTGTTAAGATCTACATAGATCTAAATGCGAGACAAACCAACCCTTACCTTGCAGAGAGACCCGTACCTTGTGCCTTCAGGCTTATTTTTGGAAAATATGCAAACATTCTACCCATATAAAAAAAATACAACGATTGGGGTAGTATCCAGAGATAAATACTCTATGCATTTACATAACCCAAAAGATGATGGTGGTTATCAGTTGTACCTTGAAAAATATGCTTTAAGTATAGAAGCCGACATTACAGAAGTTGGCAGAAGTTGGTGGCATTACAGAGATAGCAGGAATGTTCTCTATTAATCATGAAAGGAATATTGTTTTTAGTGTAGCAGGAAATACTATTCCATCTATTCACAAAAACTGTCATTGTTTCATCTGCATTAATTTCTCCTGCACTAATTGGAGCCTTTGTAAGTGAAGCAGCAATTTTAATAATGGGTTCATTGGAAATTGGAAGTAATTGACTCAAAAAAGTTTCATTGCTCGAGCAATGTGACTTCAATATCTTATTGGTTTCCATCTATGACATTAAAAATGTGAATATATCGTCATATATTTATCAACATCTTATCGCTATCATTGGACAAAACAAGTTGAGGAGACACTATGATGATTCCAGAAAGAAAGTGTATTGTTTCTAGATTAGTTAGAAGGAATTCAATTGTTAATTTTTCATTCCTAACAAGAAATAAAACTGTTAATTGGAAGGCCCAATTTTGTGTTATAATGGATA
The DNA here is from genome assembly GCA_034641835.2 of Pinus albicaulis. Taxonomy (NCBI): domain Eukaryota; kingdom Viridiplantae; phylum Streptophyta; class Pinopsida; order Pinales; family Pinaceae; genus Pinus; species Pinus albicaulis. Next base: position 783,722,311 of record CM076581.1, read on the forward strand.
ACAAAGAATTTAAGAGGAAATAGAATTGCATATAATGTCAATATTAGAGTAAAATTGGCTAGGATAATTTTATGATATAAGACTATCTATTCCACATTGAGAGGACAAAGAAATGAAAGTGGGAACAACAACTATATGTATGTTGTTAGCCCTTAAAGTAAGGTATGTTTGGAATATCAATTTGGTTTCTCTTGCAGGTAGTTAGAGGACTATATTGTTGGCCAAGTGCAATATCCATATTTCCCTTGGATATTTGGGTCTGATTAGACATTTAATCCATACGTTTTGAGGACATTTTATCACCTATGTACTACTATTGAGATTATCTAACCTACGCATTGTTGATGTTATTATTTGATATTTAGTTACAAATTAGTTATTGTTATCTTGGATCTTCCAATCACCATAAGGGAATGTGCTCCAATAAGGAAGATTCCCAACAAAACTCATTGTATGATAATAGGATTTTTTCCTTTGAAAATAACAGAAACACCAAGGGTATTAATGGACTAGGATTTGGACAATTCATTGAACAACCTAGCTATACAAAAGAGAAATTCTCTGGTCAAGAACAAGAGTACAACCCATATTTTTGCTTCATTGAAAATAACCCAAATGGATCCAAAATGGTAGAAAACAAGAAAATTTCCCAATAATAAGATTCTCCATGGTACAATAAATATCATCAAAGAAGAACCAATAATGATTTTTTCTTAAATAATTTTTCTACTCTCTTATCATTTTTTGAACAAAAAATAGACTTTGTTTCAACTATAGCTTCAACTCTAAATTATAAGGTTCCCAATTTGGTTTTAGAAGATAACACGAGTACAAGATACTATCACCATAAATTTTACCCATCAACGTGAAGCTCAATTATTTGATGTTTTAAGGACATAGGATGCAAGTAGTCTAGGAGTGTTGGGAGCTTTGGTGTTGAGGCCTGCAACGATAAAAATCTTCAAACTACTACTTTGGAACATGAGGAAATATCACATGGTTTTAATAAGCTTAAAATGTTGGAGAACTATATGAAAACATAGAGAATTGTGGTTGAATATATACATACAATGTGTGTGGGGCACATTAAGCGTAAAATAACAAGTTCCTTTGTGGCTCATGATCACAAGGACACAGATCTAGAACTGATTGCCCTAGACATGGTTGAGGTTCAAATTTTGAAATTCAAGGCATGCATGCCAAATTTTGGAATATAGAAGATGCACAATGCAAAATTGATAAAATGTGAGAAAAAAAATTACTTGGTTTGAATGCTTTGATTGTAGGACATGACCAACATGGTTGTGGAAACATTCTAGCTTATACAAAGATTTTAGCTTCTAGATATGTAAGTTTGTGTTGTTGAATCTGTAATTCTTCTCATGCAATGCCTACAATATCCCGCTTAGGAAGTGGCCTTGAAATGTTGTGATAGGCATCCCAAACAGTGCACAAGATGGATTTTTCACAAGCATGGGAAGTAGTTTACACCTACTTGTATAATCCTCATATTAAAGAATGATATGTTTAATCAATTTTTAAACAAATGTTCATTCCTTGTTAAATGTGTACAAAATTCATATTGTAGAGGAAGCTATAGCTATGTTCAAGTGGAGAAAGTGAAATAAAATGATGGTAGGGGATTAAAGTTAATAGTAAATACTATATTTAATAAGTCAACTACTATCAATATAGGACGCTTGAAATTGATAGTGGAAAAGTATGAAGTGGTGGAAATTTTTTTTTTTACATGTCCTCAAGTTTCTAAAACTAATGCAAAAATGGATATAGCTGGCACAGTTAGGTACGTGCTTCATAACAAGTTATGACATGTATTGCATCTAATAAGGAAATTATGTTTATAAGTAAAAGGGTGGTTCTTTTGGAATTAATTCCCACCTGTAGCAAGGAGTCTCTAGACCCAATATTTTCTTGCTATGGAATAGATTCAACATTATTGCTTGGGAATGCAAGAAACTACAATTTATCTTATAATAATAATAAAGGAAAAGGTCTAACAATAAAATTTCCCAATAATAACATTCTCCATGGTACAATAAGTATCATCAAAGAAGAACCAATAAGTATTCTTTTCTTAAATTATTTTTCTACTCTAGTATAATTTTTGGATTGAGAAACAATTTTTTTTTCAACTTTAGCTTCAACTATAAATTATAAGGTTCCCAATTTGGTTTTAGAAGGGAACGTGGGTTGAATACACTATCACCATGAATTTTACCAATCAACATGAAGCTAAATTATTTGATGTTTGAAGGACAGAGGATGCAAGTAGTCTAGGAGCGTTGGGAGCTTTGGTGTTGAGGCCTGCAACGATAAAAATATTTAACCTACTACGTTGGAACACGAGGAAAGCTCGCAGGGTTTCAGTAAGCTTACAATTTTGGAGAACTATATGGAAACATAGAGAAATGTGGTTGAATATCTACATACAATGTGTGTGGGGCATGTTGGAGGTAAAAGAACAAGTTCCTTTGTGGCTCATGATCACAAGGACAAATATTTTGAATTGACTGCCCCAAGCAAGGTTGAGGTTCAACTTTTCCATTTCTGGGCATGTATGCCAAATTTTGGAATATAGAAGATGCAATTTGCATATTTAATAAAATGCGCCAGAAAACCTGACTTGGTTGGAATAATCTGATTGCAGGACATACCCAACATGGTCGTGGAAACATTCTGGCTTATATAGGGCTTTCAAATTTTAGAGATGTAATATATTGTGTTGTTGAATCTATGATTCTGCTCATGTAATGCCTACAATATCCCACTTATTATGTGGCCTTGAAAAAGTTGTGATATGCATCCCAAATTGCGGAAAATATTTTGGGAAAAATACTGAGGTAGGGGAGGGGGGGTTGAATCAGTATTTAAAACTCACATAATATTTTTCTTTTCTTTACTGAACTCTATACGTGATTGTACTTAAGCCAATCAGTGTATGTACACAACTTTCATTCATGAAACCAATGTATGATCAGTCAACTTATAATTTAGATAAATCTTCAGAAATTTACTTAGACCAGTGAATTAATGATTCATCAGACATTTAGTAAGCAAAAAACATGTGCAGTAAGAATAGAATAAATCATCACACATAAGAAACACACGTGAACACCATGATTTAAGGTGGAAACCCACTGTGGGAGAAAACCACTATTGTTATCATCACTGTCTTCAATATTTATTATATAGAAAACTACTTACAATCTTGTATTGGTGCAGACTCATACCAGTACGTAGGTACCCCCCTGCAGAAGGCTACAACCTTCACTCGTTCTCCAAATGCTACTGGAGGGGAGCTCCAACCCCCTCATCTCGTTTACAAACCACCACTGGAAGGGAGCTAAAACCCTCTGATTTGATCACCAGCTCCTACTGGCATGAAGCTTCTACTTCCTCACTAAAGGTTAAAACCATCAGCGACACTGCAAACCACGTTTCATAAATTTTCACACTGGATCCAACAAATTTAACACATCAGAACTTGTAGATAAACTAAAGTAAACATAAAACCATTTCAAACAGAACAATTAGATCATTGTAACCAGAACACAAAACTAAATAGAGACTTCTGCATCAACACAGTGAATCAACTGTAACCCTGATCATTCATAAGACAAAATGTATATGCTACTTTACTTACAGAAACCCGCGTGTATACATGATTTTCGGTGGAGAAACCTATGTATAGAGCTCAATATATTAAGTTTAGAATTTTGACTCAAAGTTAGAATTGATCAGATATATTCTGACATATTTTGTCAGTTTTATAGAGCCATCATACAGTTAGCATCATCAATCATTTTTCAATCAACCAATCACCGATCTTTAATCATAATCAACTAGCAGCATAATAAATACTCAAACAAACCAGATATATATGAAGAAATCATTGACAGACAATAGAAACACATAAAAAATGATCAGACATTTTCTTCAGAATTCTTTAGAAAAACCCTGGCTTGCATATGCACCTTCCAGAAGGCATATATGTGTATGTACGCACTTGTCCCGTAAAAAACTCATGTATAGATCTCAATATGTTACTGAATATATACACGAATTTGCATAACCAAACCCATGTGTATACGCGCCTTCCTTCAGTCGAACCCATGTATATATTTGTAAATAATTCAGAATTGCGAAAAACTTCAGAATTGCAAACTTACTCAGATCATACCCTTCACTAAAACAAACATGTGCTAGACCACAGATCTAAAAAACTCATAAACATACCATGCAGATACACAGTCATTTCAGGTCTAGAGATCCTGATCCATCATTGTATTCATGAGTGCATCATTATATTAGATCTATCTATTGATTATAGCCTATTCCATGTAGATATACTTTAGATTAAAGTATTCATTCAATTCACATACCCATGCACACTTAGCACTATGATATTCACCTCCTTATATAGTTTGAGCCTTAGCCAATACCGTGAGCCAAAACCACAGGTGTCGATGGTATTCTTGGACGGGATCAAATAATTGATACTACGCTCAATATTGTGGACCAATACCATGGTAAATACCCATGGTATTATAAAATTAGTGCGCTAGCACATACACGAATTTGCTTCTTCGTACCCCCGTGTATACATGACTTTGCCTTTACTAACTCGCGTATAGTTCTTCAATTATGTATCTTTATCCATCTTCTAATTTTGATCTACAAAACCTCTATCCCAACATTCTGCCATTATGTTCCATCCTATTGTCACCTTTGAGCTTATCCAGAAACCATATACTAGGTATTTTACAAGCGGGTTGCCATAAAGGACAACACATGCATCAGAATGCCAACAAAATATGGATTTTTCATAGGCATGTGAAGTAGTTTACAACTCCTTGTATAATATGCATATCAAGGAATGATTTTTAATAAATTTTTAAACAAATTTTCATTCCTTGTTAAATGTGTACAAAATTCATACTGTAGATCAAGCTATATCTATGGTTAGGTGGAGAAAGTGAAATAAAATGGTTGTAGGGGACTAAATTTAATAGTAAATACTATATTTAATATTTCAACTACTATCAATATACTAGGCTTGGAATTGATAATGGAAAAGTATGAAGTGGTGGCAAACTTGTTTTTACATGCTTCTCAAGTTTCTAAAAATAATGCAATAATGGGTATAACTGACACGGTTAAGTATGTGCTTCAAAACATGTTGTGACATGTATTGCATGTGATAAGGAAAATATGTTTATAAGTAAAGGGGTGGTGCTTTTGGAATTAGTTCCCACCTCTAGCAAGGAGTATCTAAACCTAATATTTTATTTTTAGGGAATAGATTCAACATTATTACTTGGGCATGCAAGCAACTACAATTGCTCTCCTGATAACAATAATGGAAAAGGAATAACAAGAAAAATTACCAATAATAACATTCTCCACGGTACAATAAATAAAATCAAAGAAGAACCAATAAGTATTATTTTATTAAATTATTTGTCTACTTTGTTATACTTTTTGGACCGAAAAACAAACTTTGTTTCAATTTTAGATCCAAATCTAAATTATAAGGTTTCCAGTTTGGTTTTAGAAGGTAACATGAGGTGAAGATACTATCACCATGAATTTAACCCATCAACATGTAACTCACTTATTTTATGTTTGAAGGACAAAGGATGCAAGTTGTCTAGGATCCTTGGGAGCTTTGGTGTTGACGGCTGCACCGATAAAAATATTCAACCTACTGCATTGGAACACGAGGAAAGCTCATAGGTTTCACTAAGATTAACATTTTGGAGAACTATATGACTACATATAGAAATGTGGTTGAATATCTACATACAATGTGTCTGGGGCACGTTAGAGGTAAAATAACAAGTTCCTTTGTGGCTCGTGATCACAAGGACAAATATCTTGCACTGACTGCTCCAGACATGGTTGAGGTTTAGCTTTTCAATTTTAGTCCATGCATGCGAAATTTGGGAATATAAAATATTCAAAATGCATATTTGATAAAACGTGAGAGAAAACCTTAGTTGGTTGAAATGCTCTGATTGCGGGACATGTCCATCATGGCAGTGGAAAAATTTTGTCTTATATAGGGCATTTAGCTTCTAGAGATGTAGTATATTCTATTGTTGAATATGTGATTCTACTCATGCAATTATTATAATATCCTGCTTAATATATGGCCTTGAAAAGTTGTGATATGCATCCCAATTTGTGCACAAGATGGATTTTTAACATGCATGGGAAGTAATTTATATCTCCTTGTATAATCTTCATATCAAGAAATGACTTGTTTAATCAATTTTTAAACAAATGCTTTTTCGTTGTTAAATGTGTAAAAAAATTATACTATAGAGCAAGCTATATCTATGGTCAGGTGAATAAAGTTAAATAAAATGATTGCAAAGTTAATAGTAAATACTATTGCCACAATTATTTTCAAACATAGAGTCTATTTAATATGTCATCTACTATCAATATACGAGGCTAAGAATTGATAATGGAAAAGTATGATGTGGTGGAAAACTTATTTTTACATGCTCCTTGAGGTTCTTAAACTAATGCAACAATGGATATAAATGGCACGGTTAGATATGTGCTTTAGAACATGTTGTGACATGAATTTCATTTGATAAGGAAAATATGTTTATAACTAAATGGGTTATGCTTTTGGAATTACTTCCCACCTCTAGCAAGAAGTCTCTAGACCTAATATTTTCCTACTAGGGAATATATTCAACATTATTGCTTGGGCATGAAAGAAACTCGAGTTTCTCTCCTGATGATAATAAAGGAAAAACACTTGTGAATTTGAAAAATTTTACAATATCGCACCAATTTTTTAACAACATGGTTCCTAGAAGAGATTTGCAAGCAATAACCCAAATTTGTAAAGCTCTAAATTTCTATAGGGTTCCAGATGGAATCTTGATCAACACAGATCTAAATTCCAGGCAAACACTTACCTTATAGACATAACCTTACCTTGTGCTTGAGGATTCTTTCTAGAAAAAATGAAAAGATGCAAACATTGTACCCATCTAAAATAGAGACAACGATTGGGGTAGTATATAGAAATATATTCTCTATGAATTTACATAACCCAGAGGATGGATAAGTGTGTGACAACTTCGATAGGGAGAATATGAAAAAAATATTGGGGAATTTTCTTCCTTCTTATATGCTAGAATGGGTTTCCTTCCATTGGAGTTAGAAGCTATCTTTTAGGAGTGATCTAGATCGTTCTGGATGGAATATTGATCAACACAGATCCAAATGCCAGAAAAACCCTTACCATGCAGACATACCCTGACTTTGTGCTTTCAGATTCTTTTTGAAAAAGTTGAAAACATTGTACCCATCTAAAATAGAGACAACGACTTGGGTAGTATCTAGAAAGGCATCCTCTATGCATTTACATAACCCAAAGGGTTATGGTGGTTTTGATTTGTACCTTGCAAAATATAGTCAAGTACAAAAGCTAACATAAGAGACCAATGGTAAAAGATGGTGGAATCACAGAGATAGTCTGGATTTTTTTATAAAAATATATGTCCAGTGCTATTGATGTGGAAATCCAGAGGAAAATATTATAATATTAAAGACACAAATGATATCCCTGTGATGTACTTCATGTGGGTATGAAAGTCGTTTTTCTCTTGTGGATAAATGGAAAAATAAAACCCTGTTCCATGTTGAAGACGATTAAGATTCTATTCTTGATAACATTCAACTCCATTATAGGTTGATATCACCTAGAGAATGTGCTCGTTACACACTTGGAACATGATAGTAACATTTTGGTAGAAAATTGAATAGAAAAAGAAAGAGGATTCATAACCTACCTATCCTTTCACGTTTCACATTGATCCATTAGAACATCAGGTTTGTATGAAATTTCACATTTACAGTGGCTCAAAGAAACATACAGACATAACCAATCCTTGCATGCTTTGCTTTGAGCCATTAAAACATCAGGGTTGTATGAAATTTTACATTTGCAATGGCTCAAAGAAACAAACAGACAAAAGGAATTTCATGAAATAAGACATCTTGGAGGTCGACAGATCGAAGCCATGGAAGACGAAAATGGAAGAGAAATATTTTCACAAGAAATCTTGCTAAGTTACACGACCGACCTATCCAGAGTGAACCCTCCAGTTGCGGCATTGTATTCAGAGTGGAAGAAATAGTTCAGACTGAAAGGACATGGTTGTGGGTATTCATAACTTCCTTAATCATGACAGGGCATGAGATCACCACTATACCTTTCATTCTGAGAGAGAAATATGAGAGGGTTGTATTTCATAGCTAGGTGGAAGAGAGATTCGTAGGGATTATTGAGTTAGTTAGGTAGTTAGCATTGTAAATGTAGGCAGTGGATGCAATGGCCTAAAACATTTCAATCGTCTAACATTAAATCCGATGGTGCAAACAAATCTATAGTGGGAGACGGGGAAGTTGTTTTCAAAGGGTAACACCTTACGGTGTAATTAGAGAGAAAGTTCTTTATTAACCATTGTAATATATTTTTGACTTATGGCTTGAGGAGCCATGTCCCAGGAGCATCTAAACCGTCATAGTCACCCGGGGATCGCACCCGTCCTGGACCACACCAACCCTAAGCTAACTAGATTTTTTAACATGTGTCCTCCCCCTAACATAGGGCACAACCACCCTCCAAGAGATTTGATCCTCGGTCGCCTTGCTAACAAGGCCCATCCTCAACCACTTGTGCTAGTAAAACTTGATAATTATATTTTTACATTAATTATAACACAAAATTATCTTTTCCTTTTCCCAAATTACTTGTTTTTTTTTTTTTCATGATTTAACACTTTGAAAACTAATAACTAATAAACAATGGCAATATTCTTTAATTTATTATTTTCTGTGTAAGATTATATTCTAGAAGGAGATCTTCAAGATTTGCTTTACCTTTGTTTTAAATTTCAATTGAAACAATTTCTTTAGTAGATTGAATATAACTATGGTGAATTGGTTGAATTATTTATTTTATTATTGTGCACATTAAATAATTTAGTTACTTGATATCCATATATTTCATTATGTATATTTTATAACTTTAATATATTTATGCATTTTTGGATTTAATATAATGAACATGTAACAATTACGTATTTAAAAAATTTAAGGTAAAATATTTTTCCCAAGGGTAAATAACTTCTAACATCCTATTATAAAATTAAAATTAAATAATAAGCAATTCTTTCACATCATACAAAATCGTGTGAATGGAGACGCATTGATAATTGATATGTCCAGAGCTTTACGCAACTGTTTCTCTTAAATCTTATGTAATTTAAATATATGAGGGTAAATCATATGTTAAGTAGGTAATTTTTGTTTTTAATTAGGTGAGATATTCAATAAATGTAAAATTATGTATTTTAAAAATATATATTTTAATTATAAAATAATTATTTTAAAGATATAAAATGATAATAATTTTCATTTTATTTGTTTAAAAAACAATATTAATTTTAGATAATTTAATTTATAAAGGAAATGGTATTTTTTATTGATATGTTTTCTAGTTAAATTTTTAGTAATTTAATTTATAAGGAAAAAAGTATTTTTCATTGACATGATTTTTTAGTTAAATTTAATTTGAAATTAGAGAAATTTTTAAAAGTTTGAATTTAAGTTGTTTAATGTGTAAAATTCAAATACTCTAAAATTCTATAGGTATTATATTTATTTATGCAAAAATATATTTTATTTCACCTAATAAATTAAACTAAACCTTAATTTTATATCATTTATATCATTTATAAACATTAAACATCGTTAATTAATTTTAAAATCTTTATAGACTACATTTGAAACCTTTTGTTAAGTATTAAAATATATGTCCACTATTTTAAATAAATTATTATTATATTATTAAATAATATAATATGACTGCAAATAATTTTATTTTGTTTACCTATATACATATTTTATAATATAGATTATATAGATTTTTTATTTTCAAATTCTTTTTAATAAAAAATTAATTATTTACTATACATTTTAAAATAAAGTTATCCATATTTATACAATAATCATTTAAATTATTTTTTATACAATAATAACTTTAAATATATAAATATAAAAAACGCTGACCATTCTTTCTTTATTTAATATCAACTTTATAGATTTCCAATGTAATTGGTTTCTCCATTATTTACATGTTTGTTTCATTTTTTAATTTAATCATTTTAATTTTCAAACTATTTATATTTTAATTTTTAAAATTTTATAATTAAAACTTAAATCTATATATATTATAATTTTTTTTATATAATATTTTAATTATTTATTTTAAATCATTATAAATAATTTATTTGATTTTAATTCACTTTATTATATTATAAAATTTTGTTATTTGTAAATTTAAAATAAAATACACACTTTAAATATAAAAAAAAAAATATTTACATAAAAATTATCTTTAATTGAAACTTATAGTGTTTTTGGTTTCTTATTGTATTTTGATTAAATCAATTCTTATTAAGACTTTAATGATTTTATTTCATGAGTATGAAAATGTTTGATGGGTTCAAAAATAATTATTGCTATTAATGAAATAATTTTATTTTACTTATTGCTATTTTTGAAAATACAAGAAGAGCTACCACGTGAGTAGTTAGGAATCAATTATGGTCCAAAAAAATATGTTGACACAGAAAAAGAAAAATCCTCCATCTTGTAAGAGATGATTAGTTGCCACAATAATTATCATGACTAGAGAGAAATGTCATGGATGGAAGACCATTTAGAAAACAATATTGTGGGAGAGAAAGATAATCAATTATGGTCCAAGAAAGGACAACGACACATAAAAAGAAAAATCCTCCATATTACAAAGGATGATTTCCCACCACAATAATTATAATGAGTAGAGAGAAATGTTATGAGTGGAAGGCGATTTAGAAAATAAGATTGTGGGAGAGAAAGGAAATTTGGAAAAATGAGATTCCAGTGGGAGATAAAGATTGGACATAGTTAAAGATTTCAATAGGTGGATGCTTCCATTATGTTTTCATAAAAATTTTATGTATATATTTATGTAAATAAATAAACATATGTGGTAGGTTTAACATGGTATAGGAGGCTCCTTCCATTATTTTTTCATAAAATTTTTATGTATATATTTATGTAAATAAACAAACATATGTGGTAGGTTTAGCATGGTCATGGGTTAACACTAAGATAAGGTTCTTAGGTTACCCCTCAACTAGCATGAGTCTCTACCAAGTGAGAGAGTCCCGAAACCAGAAACCATGAGTCTTGAACACTAAATTATGTGCATTAGGACCATCCATCCAGAGACACACACACATATACAGAGATTAAAAGATAAATGCTATAAATGCAATTACATCAAGTTGCACAAGACTTTCACAAGAAATTACTAGGACTGTAGGAATATATATATATATATATATATATATATATATATATATATATATATATATATATATATATATATGGCTAGAAGTAAATAACATAGTATAGAATTGGTTCTCTTATAACTAAACATTTATAAAACATTCACAATTCTAGTTCTCAATATAAATGAACTGGTACAAATGTACATTGTAAACACATTTAATATCAGCTTATGTCTATCCTCAAACATTATTAAATAGCTATAGTTAACTGTCATAAAATATCTGAAGATTCAATTAAGGAAATCCTTAACATGAAGGTAAATTAAACCTAGACCTAGAGTATAAGTCCAGTAACAATCTACCCAAATCTATTTTATGCACGTACTGGTATAATTGAAGTTTTTGACCAAGCTCAACCTAATTTCTCTATATTGAAGTAAGTCCTGTAACAAAATCCAAGAAGAATAAAAAAAAAAAAATTCTTGAGTACCTGAAAACATTTAGAAGCTAATACCCTAAATTATTGCTCCTTTAAAGCTTCAAATAAGTCAGGTATTGACCTGTGAGTAACAAAATTAAAAATATTTAAACTATGAAGAAGTAAAGAAAGTAAAATGATTAAGGGTTTTATGTGGAAACATGAATAAAGGGTGTGGTTTGCAAAATTTACCTAAGAAAGAAGCTACAATGGCCAAAATTCTCAGACATATGAAAAAACAAATTATTTGTCAGTTCAAATAACCTTGAAAAGTGAGTATAATTAAAAGATGGAATACATTGCAACAAAACCCAAGAATATAAGACCTTACCATTTGTATGGCACTTTGATGGGGGAGGGCGGGAGAAGACCAACAAAGAAACTATTGAAACCCCCAGTCATGCAAAGGCAGAGTAAGGGTCAACACATGGGTTACAAACAATGATAATCAAATTATGAACTGGTTCACGTAGGGTTAATAAAAATCAAGGGTTCGCAAAAGAAATACCTGACCAAAACATCACATCTTCTACAAAATCTCTATAGCCATAACCCTAAAACTTCAACACTTTGGGAGAAGAACTTGAAGACATTTTGAGAGTAGGATTTTCCTATCCCTCAAAAGGAAATAGAAAATTATTTGGCTTTGAGAAATAAAGTTGAACCCTCTATGTAAAACCATAGATCCTTGACAAAACAATTTTTTTCAAAGAATGTTAGCAGACTATAAAGAAGGAAGCTTCTTACCAAAAATTGATATCTTACAAGGAAAAAGAAAACCTTTGTATGCCTCCATACCTGTTATGGAATTGATATTTTGGTTGGTAAAAAGCTTCCAAAAAACCATGGTAACCAAAGAATGAGTGATGGTTGTAGCCTGAAAAGTTTCCCACAGCTAAAGCGCCAGGGAAATAAGGAAATGAAAACCCCCATCATAAATAGGTATCTAGAGCTCTAGTGGCAGAACCTTTGACTGAAAATGATTCCTAGGTTAGAGGAGGGGGTGGGGTGGTTACCCAAACCGCTGAGGAGAGGATTTAACCATCGTTAGATTGATGAAAATAAATATTAATTGTTCCTTTCTAATAATTCATGTGGGTGAGGTGCGATGTGTGTCTAGAGACTATCCATGTATCACAATGTGACCCATTGTTAATATATTTTCAACATTTATAAATTTGAAAGGCACCAAGGGTGGCATGACATGGTTTAAACATAAGAAAACGTATATAAGACTTAGACAAGGTTGTCTTACCCTGAGTGGTGCTCATGAATGTTTTTAATAAATCAACTATGCTTTGATACTTGTAAGAATCAAGGAATAACAATTATTATAAATGTATATATATGGTATAATCTAGGTACGTTTCCGTTATCCAACAATCGTTTTTAACATATTTTTTAAGATTATCAAATACTTATGAAATCATTTGAACCAAGAAAATGTATTAGAAAAGTTAATTTAACTTATGCATAAAGTTAAAAGAAAATAATAACTGATAAATATATTTGTTTTCCTTTAATATAATATATTACTCTTAAAAAAATAAAATAAAAATTGTTTGAGTGTTATTTACATTACCTCTCTTGCCATGTGATATTGATCATGGATTCAATACACTTATCCAATCAATGAAGAGTTAATGCTTGCTCCATAAACACCATAACATTAATTTCCTTTTATTAGTATGATAAAAAAAACAAGTGCCTTTATTAGTTTATGATTTGGTAAATTATATTTAATGTTTTATAATTTTATATAAAATTTTAATACCATTTAATTTTAATTTTAAATAAAAGTAACAATATAAAAGAGATTATTTGTTTAAGAATTTATTGTCATTTCCCAAAACCTAAGAAAATAACTCAAAATCATTTATGTGAAAACATACAGAAATTTAATAAAAATAAAAACTATATTTTATTTTCATAAGTAAATAATAATAAATTCCTTACAGTTTTCCATGATAATTATTTCATAACAATTAAATTATAATAAATTTATTGTTTATTTAAAAAATATTAACATATAATTTTTATTATAATAAAATTTCCCTTCCAAATCACTAATTTTCAAACTTAAAAAAATCCATTTTCCTATCATTTTTCTTCACACTGCGCTTCGCATTCACAAATCTGAGAATCTTTCCCACTTTTTTCCTTTTAGAAGCTCCTCAACCCGTGTTTAACTTTGTCTTTTCCTTCTGAAACAATGTTTTCAATGACGAGGTTTGCGCTCATAAAATGTTTATCACAAAAGTTAAACACGAAAATCTAAAACGTCATGACAGATATTTTCAATCAATCAAATCAATGTGTCCACTGCACATGCAAATTCCATTCAATGTAAAAGTCAATAAAGTAAATGCTTATACAATTATTATAATTTGTTTTGCATGTTATTGTTGACCATAACTTGTGGTAAAATGCTTCACAAAATTCCATCAAATAAAGTTATTTTTAATTTCCAAATGTATCAAACATCTCATTTTCTTGTAATTTAATATGTGTATACTTAGTTTGACAAATTATACAGATACCCAGTATGGCTCCAATTGATACTGTGCAGATTACGAGTGGTTATTTTCTATGTATAGAAGGCGTGCTTGTTATTAGTGAAGGCGGAACCTTTTGTGTAAAAGTGAATATCAACGAATCATATTGTAAATAAAAAATATTTTTAATTGGCTTTTTTTGGACAAGAGAATAATTTTTTTTAAGGGTGTTTGAGGGATATTACTACACCTATATCAATTAGAAGGGACCAATCTATCCGTAGGTCTAACCTTAAGGGTGTCAAGGAGATTCTACCTAGTGACTTCTCAATCTCAAGGATGTCGAGGAGATAGACTTAGTGATCTCCCAATAGGCAAAGTACTTAGCAGCAACTATTCCTTGGGGCTTTTGACAAGTGATTATCAACTAATCATATATTCATATAATAAATATATAATTGGCATTTTAATATCATGTGTTTTGGAGTGTTTTATTGAGAAACTAAATATATTTTTTTGGGTGAAATTTCTATTTTTGTAGTTTAAAATTGGTTTTTGATTGCATATATACATTGGGATACTCGCAATATGGAGAGTGTAATATACATCACAAAAATAATAATTAATTTTTAATTTATTCCCTTACTTTGAAACTTTACCTATGGTTTTACTTTATTCCCTTACTTTGAAACTTTACCTATGGACTGCACTGAACACACATACACTCACACACACACACACACAAACATATATACCAGAACTATTGTCTTGCATACATAAGCATGTTTATACCAATACAATTCTTATAACACGTATTTACTTGTTGTATTATAAAACTTTGGGTAAATGTCATTATATAAAGGTTGTAGGTTTAATACTACCCAAGATTCTCATGCAAGCTCGTTTGATAACTGTGCATATTAAGATTTGTACCCAATCAATAATGGTTTATAGGAAAATGTTATTATGGAAATCTTAATTCGTTGGTCTAATCAAAACACTTGTGACCATCGAAGATCTTCTCAATTATTTAATCCTACCACTGTACACAATTAGGGTTTGTACCTTCACCATATGAGGCCACCTACCTGTTCGTCCTTCATTCGATTTGGGAGTCTTAGGATCAACGGTGGAGGAATTAGCGGGAACTGATTAGGGTAATGCCCTTGCAACCCTAACCAACTTTTCCTCATTTCGCTTGTGTTTTTTTCGCTAGGTGCCTCATCTGCAACCTCCGTGATGACATGGAGATTCTACCGAGTAAAGGCCATGCTCCCGTTTGAATCAATCCTTTTGCCATGACCTCGTAATCAGTGTCTCTTGATACTGTTATTGTTTTTTTTTTTTGCCGAGTCCTAACTCCTCCATGGTTGGACTTCTTCACATTGTGGTTTAAAACCTGCGTTTATGTCATCTCTTTGTTTTGTTACAGTGTTCTCACAATGATTGCTGGTGTTTTGTAGGGTTTAGGAGCCTCAGCCAACACCAAGGCGCTCCAGCTACCTCACGAGGATTTTTCCTCCACTGCGGCAGGTATATGAAGTGATTTGTTTCAGTCTTCTTTATTCACGATATCATTCATTGAGCTTACTGCTCGCACCGGTACTACTGCAAGTTTTAACTTAAGTTTCTTTCTTCTTGTTTCTCACAGTTTTCAATTTCAAGCCTGCGATTACGGTCTTTCACAGATTTGCAATCCTGTCCATATCTTATTGGTTAATATCATGTCCATGCTTAATTTTTAAAAGATCTTTGCTACTACTGAATTATTTTGTTTGGTGCAGGTATACCTCTTAGCCCGAAGGTCGAGGTTACTCAACACATTCCTTTCCTAATCAATATTTTCGACATCTTTCAATGAGTTTTCCTAAGGCTCTCTTTACCCTTTCAGGTATTTTGATTTTGCTTCTTCTTTGGTTGCTGAGAGTTCAGGGTTAAGCACATTTGTGCTCGCCAGGTCTCAACTTGAGTGGCATGGTCGTCGACCCGTCTGTCTTGTTACTCCTTGGACATGATTTTGCCTGCTTGGCTTACTTGCAAACATTATTAATTTAATGTTTAGTTTGTTTGGTCTCCGGCACAAATTACTGTTAAGATTTTTTCTATGGTGTACAAAGAGACCTGGTTTAAATGATTAATGGAACTTTTCTTGTCGATTTACCGTTCTCTTCACTGTATAAATTATTGGGTTCTTCACGCATGTTTTCCCACACAACTCGAGATACAGTTTTCCTTTTCGGTCTCATGTTTACCCTACAGGGTTTAACAATATATCTATTTTGAGCTTATTGAATCTTAAAAGTTAGGATATGGTTTCCTTGTTTGGTAACTTTCACTATATAATATATAGACTACTTTTGTGCCCTTTGGGCCACGCATTATAATGTCATCCTTTGTTGTAAACTATATTCACTGTATTTTACTTTTCAATGCACTCTATCTTTCTGATGTAATAATATTTTTTGCGATTCAACCATGCATGATATTCTCAGAATTTTCTTGCTAAGCATATTGTAAAGATGAATTCGTGTTTGCAACAGAGTTTTCCTTTATCTTTCAGGAACAGTAAATTTTGTTTATTCTTTTACAGTTTAGAGTGATGGTTGGACCATCTTATCTTATGTCTATGTATAGCATAGATATGGAGGAACGATCAATTCTGGGGTCTAGGGTTCCCACCCTGGACCCTAAACCAAAAGTTCACTTCCAGTTATACTTTCGGTTAAAATTTTCTTTTTCCAACCTAACAGTGCATAACTGTTATTTCATTCTTTTCTCGCATTACCTGACAACCATAATTTATCTACAACATATTCCTATAATTCTTTTACATATCCATTCACATTTGACAGTTTAATGAATAAGCCATAATTTTCAAATATAATACAAAGATAAGTCTCATACAAGATATAAATAGTATATAATCATTCTTTCTTGACTATAATACACATTTTTCCAAATCTTGAAACAACTTCGTCTAATTCTTTCTTGTATTGGATTTGTTTGTCTATCACATCTGCAATAAATAAATATGTTTACTTATCTCATTTTGGGCTCTTTTGATGATGTCCTCCCAAACATAAGAGAGGAAATTACATCCTCATCTTCCCCTGTGCTCCACACTTGAGAAGTATAGGTTGACAGAGATTTTCTAGAGAGACCTTCGGACCCCAAGTCCAGTCTTCTTTCCAGAAATCTTCAGGGATGCTGAGTGTTTCCACTGATCTCTACCAGCTCAGGAAATATCCACTCTCTTCCTCTTCCTTCCTTAGTCACTGAAAAAACCCCTTTTCGTCACTGGAATGTTCCTTTATCCTTAGAGGAAAAGGTAACTGTCCAAACTATTCAACCACTTCTTAGTTCTTGGAATACATTTACCATCGGTCTTTTTTTTACTTTTATGGAACAACTTTTCCATAAATAATTTTATTTTCAATAGAACAAAATTAATTCATATTCATCAAGTAATATTTCTCAAAGGAATAAATTTTTTTAGTTTCTTCAAAACAAATAAAATGACATAGCAACTAGTTAGCCCTTAAGCCAGCTGTCACAACATTCCCCCTGGAAGTAAACACCGTCCTCAATGCTTCACTCCAACTCAAAAAATAATTTTGGATAAGCCTCATGAACAAATCCTTCGTCTTCCCAGGTAGCCTCATCCGAGCTGAAGTGCTTCCACTGCACTTTAACCTGGGTGATGGCTCGCCCCCGGAGCATGATTTATCTCCAGTTGAGTATACGTTGAGGTTCGACCAGCAATTTGTCGTCCAACTCGACCTGCAATAAAAAAAACCCTAATTAAATTCTCATAAAAGTTTTATACTTCAAGCTAGGATTTTTAAGTCTATCCTACCTAAATGCTTTGCCAGTGGATTACATGCTTTGAGTCATGCACGTATCGCTTCAGTAAGGATACATGGAATACATTGTGCATCCGCATATGGCTAGGTAAAGCCAATCAGTACACCACAGGCCCCACCCTTTTCAATACCTGGAAAGGTCCACAGAACCTAGGAGCCAACTTGGAACAAGAGGCCCACCTTAATGTGTTCTTCTTTGGTTTAATCCTTACATACACATGATCGCCCACTTCAAATTCTCGATAAGTCCTCTTCTTATCCACATATACCTTCTACCGATCTTGAGTAGCTCTTAGATTTTTTTTGATCTTTCTCACTTCCGATTCCATCTCAGCCATCATTTCCAGTCCAAGCATCAAATTAGTTTCAAGGTTGCTCCAATTGATGGGTGTGTGACATTGTTGTCCATATAAAGCTTTGAAGGGACTCATCTTAAGAGACTCCTGATAACCATTGTTGTAGGCAAATTCTACCAAGTGAAAATATTATTCCCATTTTGTTGGTTGCTTCATCATGTACATGCGCAACATATCCTCCAAGACTTGGTTTACCTGCTCTATTTGTCCATCCATCTGACGATGATAAGCGGCTGAAATTTATTTGTGTTCCCAGACCTGTAAATAAGGTCTTCCAGAATTATGAAGTAAACTTCACATCTCTGTCTGATATGACAGTATTTGGTATGCCATGCAGTCTAAAGATCTCTCTCATAAAGATATCTGCTATTTTTACAATTTTGTAAGTAGACTGTACTGGTATAAAATGTGTTTCCTTGCTCAGTCTATCAACTACCACCATAATGGAGTCATTGTGCCTTTTTTATCGTGGTAAACCAGTAATGAAGTCTAGAGATATAACTTCCCATTTCCATTCAGGTACTGGTATGGGATGCAACAATCTGGCTAGATGTTGATGCTCCACCTTAACCTGTTGACACTCCAGACATTTGTTTAAATATTCTGCAATGCTTTTCCCCATACCAAGCCAGAAAAAAAATATTTCTAATTGCAGTCAATATTTTCTGGTATCTAGGGTGTCCTGAATAATTTCTACGGTGATATTCATTCATGATTAGCTCCTTCAAATCCATTCAATTTGGAATATATATATTTTCCTTAAAGGTTAGCAACTGATCTTAGCTAACTCCGTAGTCAAAAGGTTTTTCTTGCCTTTTGGCCTCCTCCATTTGCTGCCATAAAAATTGGTATTCAGGATCCTTTCGGGCTTCCTCTTTTACTTGATCTATAAATTTACATTCAAGCTAGTTATAGAAAAGTTCATAAACACAATGCATTTTTCTACTTAAAGCATTCACCACACATTTTTCTTTACCTTTTACATGCTGAATATCAATGTCAAACTCACTTAGGAAGGCATTCCAGCTTGCCTGATGAGAGTTTAGATCAACACTTTTAAAGTAGTTGGTTAGGCTACTGTGGTCAATATTTAACACAAATCTATTTCCTAGCAAGTAGTGCCTCCATAGCCGGAGTGCATGCACTACCGCTGTCAACTCTAGATCATAGGCTGAATATCTCTATTCATGGTCTTTTAACTTCCTTGATTCATAGGCAACCACTTTTCCTTCTTGCGATAAAACTACCCCAAATCCTTCTTTACAAGAATCGATACAAACCTAAAACTCTTTGTTGGGGTTGACTACCCTCAACACTGGGGTAGTGGTCAACATATTCTTTAATATTTCAAAACTGTTCTAGAATTCATTAGTCCACTTAAATACTTTTCCCTTCCTCCGCAAGGAAGTAATTGGGAAAGAAATTTTGGAGAACCCCTCAATGAACCGCCGATAGTATCCAACCAATCCCATAAAGGATCAAATATCTGCTACATTTTGGGGAACTCGCCATTCCATAATCGTCTTAATTTTTTCGGGATCAACCACTATTCCCTCAGAAAAAATAACATGGCCTAAATACTGGATCTCTTCCTTGAATAAGTCACATTTGCTGAACTTGGTGTACAACTAATGTTTCTTAAAATCTCCAACACTATTCTTAAGTGCTCCTTTTGCTCTTCCATAGTCTTTGAATAAATTAAAATATCGTCGATAAATATCAGCACAAAACTGTCCAAAAAGGGGTGAAATATTCCATGCATCAGCCTCATAAATGTTGATGGTGCATTAGTTAAACCAAAGGGTAGTACCATAAAATCGTAATGCCTGTATCTGGTACGAAAAGCGGTCTTGTAGATATCCTCATATTTTAGCCGGATTTGGTGGTACCCAGACCTTAATTCTATTTTTAAAAATATCGTGGCCCCCTTCACTTGATCAAACAGGTCATCAATCCGAGGTAAGGGATATTTATTTTTGATGATTAGTTTATTGAGCTGTCTATAATCCATGCACATTCACATGGTTTCATCCTTCTTCTTTAAAAAAAGCACTGGTGCTCCCTAAGGGGACACACTTGCTCGAATGTACCCTTTTTCTAATAGCTCCTACAATTGCATTTTTAATTCCGTTAGCTCCGGAATACTCATTCGGTATGGAGCCCTTGAAACCAGTGATTCTCCTGGGATTAACTTAATGGTGAAATCAATATATCTTCTTGGAGGAAATCCTGGTACATCTTCTAGAAATACATCCATGAAGTCTTGTACCACTGGTATGTTCTCCATCATAGGAGTCTTCTCCTTGGAATTGGAAAAACCCACTTGGATGGCATATATCTAATATCCTTTCCTAATACATTTATTCATTTGTGATGTTGTAATAGGACATAATTGAAGTGGTTTCTTGATTCCTTGAATCTCTTTGCGAGTTCCATCGTGCATCCTAAATATATAATATTTTATTTCCAATCCACCAATGTCCAATGTTTCTCCAACCAATCCATGCCCAACAGTACATCATAGGACCCTAATGGCAGTATATTCATGTCCACATTTAACTGTTGGTTTCCAATTTTCAATGTACAGTTTGGAATTTTGGCACTTGCCTTTCTTTTTGCACCAGTGGCTAGTTGCACCAGCCAGAGATTTTTGAATTTCTGACTTTCTAATTTACATAATTCTACTATTTTGGGGTTTACATAACTTACACTTGCACCTAGGTCAACCAAAATAGAAATAGGCTGCGAAAGTAGCTTACATTCCAACTCTATCATCATTGGTTGATAAATTGCCTGACGATATTCCAATGTTGTGTTGATTCTAGGTATATTCTGGGCTACATCTCCCACTATAGAAGCTTCTTACAGATTAGCAATTGTTTCACTTCTCCCTCGTTGTGGACAATTTTTGTAGTAATGAGCCTCGTTTCACCCCCAACACTGCAGAGGTGGTTTTGGGGCTTGTCCTTGCTCAAGTTTGTTGGAAGCCTCTATAGGCCTCTCTTTTGTAGGCCATCGAGTTCTTTGGTGGTTCCTTCAAAACTGTTTGTTCACTGCATTCTGTGTACAATTCTTCAAGTTTCTATTCCTAGCACTTTTGAAATTCGAACTTCTTTTCTGTCCTTTTCTTGGCTACCAATTTTTGCCAAGTTCTCCTTTTTCCTTGGACTATTGATAGCACATTCTTGCCTTCCGAATTTCTTCATCCATGGTCCTTGGATTCACGAATTCAATTTGTTCCTTCATGTGGGTTGGAAAACTACTTAAGAACCATTGAACCTTAGCCTTTTCATCCCTTAGGTAAGGAACGTAACTTAGTAGGGAATTGAAATTGGTTATGTACTCATCTATCGTCATTTGACCCAACTTCAAATCATGGAATTCTTTGGATTTTTCATCATAGAAACATTTTGTTAAGTATTTGTCTTTAAAGTATTGTTGGAATGAATCCCATGTCACATCTTGATCTTTAATGCTGCGAACATTCTTTAATTCCTCCCACCACAAAGTGGCCTTTTCTCTCAACTGGTAGATGGCTAATTTGGCTTTAAGGTTGTTGTTGTACTTATAGACTTGGAAGTACTTGTTCATATTAATCAACTAGGCTTCAACCACCTCTTCAGCTTCTACATCAAACGTAGGTGGTTTTATCTTTTAGAACTAACCTTGTAGTTCCACCTTTTGTTTCTTAATTTCCTGTTGATCTGACACATTACTAGACTCAGACTCATTGTAGTTTTTGTTCTTGTTGCTTCGCTTTGAATGGCTTCTGTCAACTTTGTCAGTGGTTTGGTCCTTGTCTTGTCGTTCATTTTATTACTGCATGGGGCCTATCGGTACTGGGTTGTAACACCCCCTGATTTTGTTTGTCAGAAAGGCTCTTAAGTATCCTTTCCTGTTCTTGCATCAGGCGTTCATTGTCACTCATGCACAATACTTAGCAATATACTGGTCTGGTGTTGCTGCTCCTCCAGCAGTCTACTGGTCTACTGGTGCTGATCCACACTCAGCTAAATCCACATTTCAGGATTCATTTCCAGTTGGGGTTCGGATGTAGGTTCCCCAATATTATGAGGTGTTTGTTGTGTCGATCCCCTTCTCATACTATCTTCTGCAATATTATTTATTTTTTGTGCATCATTTATACACACAATTTATCATGTTAGGTGACCCCTAAGGTCCTAGCACATGAACACTGCTTTGATACCACTTGTAACATACATCACAAAAAAAAGAAAAAAATATATTCCCTTACTTTGATACTTTACCTATCGATTGCACTGAACATATATATATATATATATATATATATATATATATATATATATATATATATATATATATATACTGAAACTATTGTCCTGTATACATAAGCATTTTTATACCAATACAATTCTTATAACACACATTTACTTGTTGTATTATAAAAATTTGGGTAAATGTCATTATATAAAGGTTGTGGGTTTAATACAACACAAGGTTCTCATGCGAGCTCATTTGATAACTGTGCATATTAAGAATCATACCCAATCATTAACGGTTTATAGGATAGGTTATTATGGCAATCTTAATTCACTGATTTAGTCAAAACACTTGTGCCCATCAGAGATCTTATCAATTATTTAATCCTACATCTATACAAAATTAGGGTTTGTACCTTCACCGTATGAGGCCACATGCCTGTTCATCCTCCGTTCGATTTGGGAGTCTTGGGATCAACGGTGGAGGAATTAGTGGGAACTGATTAGGGTAATGCCCTTACAACCCTAACCAACTTTTCCTCATTTCACTTATGTTTTTTATGTTGGGTGCCTCATCTGCAACCTCCGCGGTGGCATAGAGATTTTTCCAGGTAAAGGCCATGCTCCCATTCGAATCAATTCCTTCCGCCATGACCTGTTAAGCTGTGTCTCTTGATACTATTATCATTTTGTTTTTTCTTGCCGAGTCCCAGCTCCTCCATGGTTGGAATGCTTCGCATTATGGTTTAAAACCTACGTTTATGTAGCTTCTTTGTTTGGTTATAGTGTTCTCACAATGATTTTTGGTGTTTTGTAGGGTTTAGGAGCCTCAACCAAAATCAAGGCGCTCCAGCTACCTCCTGAGGAGTTTTCCTCCGCCACAGTAGGTATATGAAGGGATTTGTTTTAGTCTTCTTTATTCACGATAGCACTCATTGAACTTACTGCTCGAACTGGTACTGCCATGCGTTTTAACTTAAGTTTCTTTCTTCTCGTTTCTCACAGTTTTCAGTTTCAAGCCTGTGGTTGTGTTCTTTCACAGGTTTGCAATCCTGTCCATATCTTATTGGTTAATATCATGTCCGTGCTTAAATTTTAAAAGATCTTTGCTAGTGCTGACTTATTTTGTTTGGTGTAGGTATACCTCTTAGCCCAAAGGCCGAGGTTACTCAACACATTGCTTTCCTAATCGATATTTTCGATGTCTTTCAATGAGTTTTCCGGAGGCTCTCTTTACCCTTTCAAGTATTTCAATTTTTCTTCTTCTTTGGTTGCCGAGAGTTCAGGGTTAAGCACATCCGTGCTCACTAGGTCTCAACTTGAGTGGCATGGTCATTGAGCCGTCTGTCCTGTTACTCCTTGGACATGATTTTGCCTGCTTGACTTACTTGCAAACATTATTCATTTAATGTTTAGCTTGTTTGGTCTCTGGCCTGAATTACTGTTAAGATTTTTTCTAAAGTGTATAGAGAGACCTAGTTTAAATGATTAATGGAACTTTTCCTTTCGGTTTATCGTTCTCTTCATTGTATAAATTATTGGATTCTTCACCCATGTTTTCCCACACAGCGCGAGATACATTTTTCCTTTCCAGTCTCATGTTTACCCTACGGGGTTTAACAATATATTTATTTTGAGCTTATTGAATCTTAAAAGTTAGGATATGGTTTCCTTGTTCGGTAACTTTCACTATATAATATATAGACTACTTTTATGCCCTTTGGGCCACGCATTATAATTTCATCCTCTGCTGTAAACTATATACAATGTATTTTACTTTTTAATGCAATCTATCTTTCTAATGTAATAATATTTTCTCCGATTCAACCATGCATGCTATTCTCAGAGTTTTTCTGCTAAGCATATTGTAAAGATGAATTCATGTTTGCAATAGAGTTTTCCTTTATCTTTCAGGAACAATAAATTTTGTTTATTCTTTTACAGTTTAGAGTGATGGCGGGACCATCTTAGCTTCTGTCTGTGCATAGCATAGTTGTGGAGGAAAGATTATTTCTAGGGTCTAAGGTTCCGACCCTGGACCCTGAACCAACAGTTCACTCCCAGTTATACTTTTGGTTAAAATTTTCTTTTTCCAACCTAACAGTGCATAACTGTTATTTCATTCTTTTCTCATATTACCTGACAACCATAATTTATCTACAACATATTCCTATAATTCTTTTACATATCCATTCACATTTGACATTTCAATGAATAAGCTAAAATTTTCAAATTTAATACACAGATAAATCTCATACAAGATATAAACAGTATACAATCATTCTTTCTTGACTGTAATAGACTTTTTTCCAAATCTTGAAACAAATTGGTCTAATTATTTCATGTATTAAAGTTGTCTGTCTATCACATCTATAATAAATAAATATGCTTACTTATCTCGTTTTGGGCTCTGTTGATGATGTCCTCCAAACCATAAGAGAGGAGATTACGTCTTCATCTTTCCCTATGCTCCACACTTGAGAAGTATAGGTTGACAAAGATTTTCTAGAGAGACCTTGGGACCCCAAGTCCGGACTTCTTTCCAGAAATCTTCAGGAATGCTAAGTGTTTTCACTAGTCTCTACTAGCTCAAAAATTATTCACTCCCTTTTCTTTCCTTAGTCACTGAACATAACCCCTTTTCCTCACTGGGATGTACCTTTATCCTTAGAGGAAAAGGTAACTGTAACCACTTCTCAGTTCTTGGAATAATTTTACGATCAGTCTTTTTTTTACTTTTATGGAACCATTTTTTCATAACTAATTTTATTTTCAATAGAACAAAATTAATTCATGTTCATCAAGTAATCTTTCTCAAAGGAATAAAATGTTTTAGTCTCTCCAAAACAAATAAAATGACATAACAACTAATTAATCAACTAGTTAGCACTTAAGCCAGCTGTTACAGAGAGTTTACAACGTAAATTTGTGATTCCAACACATCTCTGCCCATAAAACCAACCAAAACCTATCAAAATAGACTATCAAAATTAAGAAAATGTGAAAAAGTAAATATAAATTTAGAAATACAAGATAATTAATATTAAAAATTCTATCCATTACTATACAAAAATATGATGAGAATATATGACATTTTTACATGACAAAAATTTAGATTAAAATAAAAATTAATCTACCAAATTCCCATAACAATATAAAAATGCAGCTTTGAAATTTATCTTTATATATATATATATATATTCTTAAATTAGTTTGTAAAAGTACAAACTAATTTGCTGGGCTTTGGGAAACTAATTAGAAATCAGTAGTTTTATTTTTACTTTATGCTCATCCGATTTGGAGCAGCTACTGGGCTGTGCATTAATGGAGATAAATCATTCTTAACATGACTTGGGTGACATGGATGAAATTAATTTCATTGCCAGTTTTATGGGGGTTCAAAATAATCATATTATAATGGGGTTTACATATCTTGGTTTTAGACTTAAGCCATGTGCATATAAGATAAGGGATTGGACCTGGTTTATTGACAAAAAAAAAAAGATCATGAAGTGGACAAACAAGTGGCTTTCACTTGGTGGCAGATACATTATGGTTCAAGCAGTTTTATCCCAATTTGTTGTCTACTGGACACACTTGTATTATCTCTCGGTTTGTATGGTTGATAAAATCAATGCTATTATTGCAAATTTTATATGGGCGGGAGCCACAGATTGAAGGAAAATACACCTCTGTAAATTGGTTCATATCTCTATTCCGAAAAAAATTGGGGGCAGGAGCCTTTTAAACCTGAGGGTATTAACAAACGCGTTACTTGTAAAGTCCTTGTGGCAGTTTTTGAAGGGTGATGGAGTCTGGTCTCAAATCATATATCACAAGTATGTTGTTGGGGATCTTATACTTTCACTGTACCGGGGAGGATCATGGTCTATAAAAAAAGCGTCTCAGATTTGTCGTAGCTTAACAAAAGTTATGCTCATGCTGGAACAGAGGTTGGTATCACACTTTGGAAATGACCAGAAGATTATGCTTGGTATTGACAGGTTCTTGGGAATGGAAGGTGACTTTCATATTGATCCACACTTATTGCACTGACTAAACCATAGAGGTATATTTTCTTTATCCCAACTCATTTCTTGCTAGAATTTAGGGGCTTCGATTTGGAAATCGGCAGAGATGTTGGGCTTGCAAGGAGGGGAGGCAAGCAAATGGGAAAGATTAAAATAAAGTTTATAGTCGATGGGTTTGTCCTTCAAAGGTGTAAGGGATGAACTGGTATGGGGTGGACAGTGTCATAAAGGAGGTTTACAGGTAAAGGACATTTATATGCATTAAATCATGGAGCAAATCACCGATGTTTCCTTGTCTCCTTTTCATATAGCATGTCATTGGAATGTACCTACCAAGATTTGTTATTCAGTTGGCTTCTTTTGAAAAAAAAATTTCTTACATGGGTTTCTCTTATGAAGCGAGGTTTTTAGGGGTTAGGGAGATGCCTGCTATACCTTAAAAATGAAGATACTACTATACACTTATTTTTTTATTGCATCTTTGGCAGCTATTTAATTTTTTACTGGGGGACTTGTCTTGGAGACCTATTGATAGCTTATAGACTATCATGGTATGGAGGGCTTCAAATTGCTCTCATAAATCTCTGCATTTTTTATGTTTTCTGGGAGATATGGTGTGCTCAGAATCGCATAATTTTTGAAGATATTCCTATCAGTCTGTCTATTATTCATGGAAACGTTATGCGATGGATGAATGATAGTTCTCTGCTTCCTCGAGGCTTGGTGTATCTATCTATCCATAACCATCCTCATCAGATTGACCTTCCTGTGATATATTTTTATGGGGAGCAGAGGGATGGGATATGTGGTTGTGGGGCTTGGATAAAGCTCTTGGAGAATGAGCGGTATCATATATGCTGGAATGGAGGTGCAGGTTCAAATAATAAGGCTGATATTATGGATTTGTGGAGCGGGATCACGATTGCATATCATCTCAACTTATCCTCTATTCACATTTATGGAGATTCAAAAATTACTATTGATGGTATTGCTGGTAGTGGTAGAATGCACTGTTAGAATCTAATAGGGTGAATTCAACGGATAAAGTACCTATTGAAAAAGTTCCAGTCTTTCTCGTTGCAGCATATCTACAAGGAAAACAACTCGCATGCTGAGTCACTGTTGGAAAAGGCATGTTGGTACCTTTTGGAGCTATTCAGATCACTCATTACAGGGATTCAAAGTTGGTGGAATCCTTTGTTTTTCTTATGCCTTAAATTTAATTTTGGATCCACTGCAATCAAGCGAGCCGAATATATCCACTACAAGGAAAAGACCCTCTAGTGGATGTTTTTAAGGAACTCCACAGAAAAATATCCCATACATCCATTTCTAGCGGAGGTTACTAAAGGAGGTTGGTGGGCGGAGGGTTTTACGGATGTTTTCCTCTCGGTGCGCTTATCATTACACGTCGCCCCGGTGCTCTAGAGCCGAGAAAGCACCAGTGCGGATAAAAACATTGGCACATCAGACACCGTGCACTCCGTACACACCCACCCAGTGCGTCTTATTATTATATAGCACCGGTGCATCACAAATATTCCGCGCTGGTGCATTATAGAACACCGCGCCAAAACCGAAACCACCCAGTGCGGTAGAAAGAAACCACACTGGTGCATCATAATACATCGCGCCAAAACACAAACCCATCGGTGTGTTTGTAAGAAACAGAACCGATGTGCCTATAAACAACGTACACTGGTAAAGGGTTAAATTAAAAAAAATTACGACAAAATAACCTAGATTTTTCAATTTTTTAGTGCTCCTGAGCTCTCAATTACCAGTGCACGCCCTACCATAGAACACACAAGTGCGCAAAAAACATTGGCACACCGGACAACTTGCACAACGTACACACACATCTGGGGCCTCCTATTACTGTAACACACCGGTGCTTCACCACTCTTCCGCGTCGGTGCATCATAAAAAACTGCGCAAAAATAGAAACACGACTGTGCATTCTTATCCAAGAGCACTGGTGTGCCTATAAACCACACACACTGGAATAAAATTACATAAAAAAAAATTTTAAGGCCAAAAAACCGATGCTTTACGACTATTCCGCACCGGTGCTTTACAGATATTCTGCCCTGGTGCATCATCAAAATTTCGTGCCGAAACTGAAACATCCTGGTGCAGTGTTAGGGAACTGCCCTGGTGCATTATAAACAATGCGCCAAATTTGACACAACCCGGTGTGGTTGTGGGTAAGCGTACCGGTGCACCTATAAAACACCGCGCACCGGAATAGGGTTAAATAAAAAAAAATTATGGCCAAAAAACTTCATTTTTAACTTTCTTGAGTGCTCCAGAGCTCTCAAGCACCAGTGCAATTTTCCCTTGTTTGAGCCACCCTGACATCGGTGCTCTCATTGCACCCATTGCACACACTGCTACTCTGCATTGGCCACCAATATCTAGCTTGCATTTTGAAAAATGGTGGGAAAATTTTCTTTTGGAAAGTTTACAACCAATATGCCTCATCGACGGTGAAATGTACAGGTATTTTTCTAGTTTTTCCACAATTAAGCCTTTTAGCAGATTAGAAATTGAAATAACCTTAAAAATAACCATAAAAAAAAAAAAAATTGTCGCGCGGTGTGCTAGAGTTGTTTGGCTCGCACCAGATAGCGTTGTTGCTTGTAAAATTTACAGGCCGCACTGCCACTTGTGCTAATGGTATCTGCACCATTTCTGGGGCAGTACTAAAAGGCGCCCCGAATAATTTTAAAATAAAAAAATAAAATAAAAGGCGGTGCACTCATTTATCCAGGTGCACCGTTAACCATCTGAATCACAGTGTGGTGCTTTGAAGAAATTATCCACCCCGGTATATGTCAGCGCACCGTATTCTGGATTTTGAGAGGGTAAATGGTGCGGCCGGGTAAAAGACTGCACCGTCGACTATGTAATTTTCATGAAGTCAGTGCGTTGACACGACTATATGCGCCAAGGCGTATATTTCAGTCAGCACACCGCTATTCTGAACTTTGATAAAGTTAATGATGCTTGAAAAATAGACAGCTACACCAAGGCTGGTGCATTTTATATCATTAGGGGCACCGGGACTGGTGCTCTACATTCTTAAGATGCACCGCGACCAACAAATGACTATTTTTATGGTGCATCGACTTGTCTGCTTTTTTTTTTCAAAAAAAAAAATTATATGTATATTCTTAAATACATGTCTGTTTTAATAAAAAATTTTATTTAATATGGCAATAATTCAGAGAGAAGAGGAGGAATAGTAGCAACAACAGGCTAAACAATATGACATGATTTTCCAATGGGAGGCCTGAGAGAGGGAGAGAGATGCATACCCTCACCTTATTATTGCAAATACCCAGGAGATCCTTTGGTAGGTAGGCCTCCTCAAGTTCTATGAGGAGGCTACTTCCCTAAAAGCCCATAGTGTGTTTTTGAGATATGTTATCCACAGGTGGAATGCCCACCGACAGGCTTTCCAGGTTGATCCTGACCAGTGGTACACACCCACTGAGGAGGATATTTATTTTATTACAGGACTATCGAGGAGAGGGGTGTATTTTCCCTCATTCCCAGACGTGCCAGCTAGTTGTGTAGCAGGGAGTCAGTTAATTTACTACCAGAGATACATTGGAGCACATGTACTGTCTCCTTCAGAGTTTCAGGTACCTGGAGGTCAGTTACGTATAGGTGCTTTTGGTAGATAGGACGTGTAGTGCCTCTCCCTTATCATTTCGACTATTTTTCACAACACCAGTGAAGGGAAACACATTAGTTTCTCTCTTTTATATTATGTTGACTCTTTAGTACAACAGCCACGACTTGTTAGGTGGTCTGCCATTTTTTTGCGGCAGTTTTGTACGGCCTTAGATAGATGTCGTGCTCATGCACAAGGGAGGGTCAAATTCCCTTTTGCTTTAGAGTTGTTTTGTTTATTTTTTGAGAGGTTTCTAGAGATGAGACCTATTTTTGTTCGATAGCCTCGTAGACCAATGTTTGAGGCCCATATGCACATGTGGAGGCAGATGATGCCCAAGAGGGGAGACACTTTGTTTCCAGCCAGGATATCACATGATTCACTGGACTTACTAGCCAGTTTTGATGGGCTGCATCCCTTCATTATGGTCCCATGTCCTTATGTTGGCTTAGATTGGCGAGGGTGTCCCAACATCCTCTTCAGAGCTGCTGAGTCGCCAGATGATAGAGGTAATATTACTGTTTTATTTATATTTATTCTAACATGTTCTTTAACTTGTTTTTATTAAATTGTGTAATAAAATTGTCTAATTATTGTTGTGTACTTGTATATATTTTGCATACATTGGCTATTTTGATGGCAAGGAGATGTTGGGTCCACCACATGATCCAGGTGTGGATCCTGATGATGACGATCAGGATATGGCTGATGCCGAGGATGATCATGATGAGGATGAGACTGGTGCAACAGAGAGACATGCTCCTGGTCATCATGGTGCACCGGTGCGACCTTTTGCTAGGCGTGGTTGACCTGAGACCAAATATAGAATGGATTTGGCCAACCAACTTTGTGCATTGATTGTTGATGCGGGTATCAGGCCCGCTCATTACAGAGACATACGGGGCAATGATAGGCTGTTAGGGATGTGGAGAGGCATGCAGTGTGACATGTATGGCCTGATGCAACATGTCGTAGGAGCTACGACAGCTATTAGACGACTGAGGAGGACTGTCCGTAGCTATAGGCGTAGTCGAGCCACGACACGTGATGGAAAGTCTGCAAGCAGCGACTCAGATGCATCTCATGATCGTTCACCTCACGACGCACATGATGAGCATGACGCTCCACTGGTAGCATCTGACAGTCATCATGGAGATGAGGCTGGACCATTGGCTATGTCTAGTCAGCAGCTTGCAGCTGCATCCATCAGTACTAGTCATGATCATGAGCAGGCTGGACCATCGACCGCCGAAGCTGCACTATTGACTAAGCATGCCTCCACTACTACTGCTCATATTGATGTTGTACTACCACCAGTGGATGCATCCATCGGTACTAGTTATCATGATCATGAGCAGGCTTGACCATCAACTGTCGAGGTTGCACCCAGCTTTACTGAGTAGGCATCCACTTGTAGTATTGATATTGATGTTGTTATACTACCACCAACACCTGATCCATGACATTTATATTATAGTTGTATATTTTTAACATTATTCAATTATATATATATATATGGTCCATGTATTTTATGTTCATGTTGCAGTTGTAATTAATTTTCATGTTGGTGATCATCATGATGTGGCACATATTGTTAGGTCATGTTAGATATGTTCATTTAATGTTTAGCTTGCAGATAGATGTGTATATGTGATAGCATGAGTTATTTGACATATTGAGATGTATATTTGATGTTTTTGTTGTGATGATCTTAATATATAATGTGAATTTGATGTTTGAATGTGTTTATTAGTCGAATATGATGTTTGTATGATGGTTATCATGATCGTGATGATGTTTATTAATTAATTTAATATTAAATGACCATGATATCTATTAAATATTATGTCGTGATTGTAATTGTAATTTAAATTTTAATTTCATGTAAAATTGTAAAATTGTATTTGTATTTGTACTTATTGTAATTTAAGCTGTAATTGTATGTAAAATATTTATTAATGTAAACTTTTAATTGTAATTGTAATATTTAATTTATTCTGAAATGATTGTAATAGTATATATGAAAAATTGTAAAATTGTAATTCTAATTCTAATTGTATCTAAAATTCTAAAATTGTAATTGTAATTGTATGTAAAATATTTATAAAATTGTAATAGTAATTGTAAATGTAATTCTATGTAAAATTGTAAATGTAATTGTTTATAAAATTATAAAATTGTAATTGTAATTTTAATTGAATTGTATGTAAAATATTTATAAAATTTTAATTGTAATTTTATGTAAAATTGTAAATGTAATTGTAAGTAAAATTCTAAAATTATAATTGTATTTGTAATTGTAATTTTAATCGAATTATATGTAAAATATTTGTAAAATTGTAATTGTAATTGTAAATGTAATTCTATCTAAAATTGTATATGTAAATGTATGTAAAATTCTAAAATTGTAATTGTAATTTTAATTGAATTGTATGTAAAATATTTGTAAAATTGTAATTGTAATTGTAAATGTAATTCTATGTAAAATTGTAAATGTAATTGTATGCAAAATTAAAATTGTAATTCTAATTCTAATCGTAATTCATGTATGTGAAATTAATGTAAAATTGTAATTGTAATTGTAATTGTACTTTTAATTGTAATTGTATGTAAAATATTTGTAAAATTTTAATTCTATTAATGTGAAATGATTTTATTAAAATATTTAAATTTGTAAATTTGCAAATAATTGTAAAATAACAAATCTAGAATAATACGAATTTTTGTAATATAATAAAGTTTAGAAAATAATGAAAATAAATTCATGTACTTTATAATTATCATTATTTTATTATGATCTTACATACCAAAAAAAAAAAAACTTTATACAGTCTGATGTGCTTATCATCCTAATACGCACCAGTGCGTCGTATAAATAAGATGCACAGGTGCATCACAACTCTTCCGCACTGATAATGAATAAACACAAATAAAAAAAACACAACTCTATTTTATTTAAGTGAAAAAAAACGGCAATTTGAAAAATGGGCAGCAAAATATTTTTGAAAATCTAATTTCATAAAATATTTCTTTAAATACTAAAAACTTTTCATTATTTCACTATTTTTGCTAAAATTTTTAGCCAGATATTTGTAGGAGACAGACCTGGAGTAAGAGAGCAAGAGGGCACTTTTGGAGTAGCGAAATACGTTCAAACAGAAGTATTCAGACAATTAGAAACCAAACCTTTGGTGATTCAAACCCTGTATCATAGAATTTGAAACCATCTCGTGATTAAATTTGATTATTTTTTTTACTTTTTTTTCTGCAGTTTTTTCCATTTTTACCGTAAACCCTTCATTTTTTTTGTTTTTTCCCTTTCTTCTCCCAGTTTCTGTGATTTCAAAATTAGGGTTTTTCATTTTAGATTTATGTCCAAACCACGGGATGACTTGCATAGTCGGATCCCAATCCATTCAGCCATTGCGTGAATTTTTGAATTTTTCTTTATCGATGCGCTCTGCGTACTAAACCGCACCAGTGCGCTGTACTATACAATGCACTGCGAAAGTACTATAGTAAAAGAAATGAAAATATTTTTTTTTAAAATCCGTGCGCCAAATCTGAAATAGGGCACCAGTGCTCCATTTAACTAAGAAAGCACCGTACGGGGTATTACACCGTTTTTGCGGTGCGTTTATAATACCCCATGCACCGTTAGGTCTATTACACTATTTTTTGCGGTGTGTTTACAATACCCAATGCACCGTACAGTGTATTATACTATTTTGCATTGTGTTATTAATATCCCCATGCACCGGCGGAAGTGCGGACCTTGTGAAAGATGCACCTGTGTCTTGAGATTTATTTTCTACATGAAAAGTTGAGAATTTATTTATAAATATATTAATAAATGATATGGTAAAAGTTTCATATTGATAAAGAAATGTCTGACAAGAGATCAAGTAACAAAAATACTGTTAACACATCAAAAAAAGCAAAAAAGACAAGTTCTTTGTAAATTCTTTATAAAAAATATTATTTTTGAACTATTTGTAAGTTTAACTAATATGTATTGTTTACTATGTATCATGCAGAGCCACAAAATGAAAAAGCTTGAAATGATTATTTCTGATTTAGGACCAGAAGAGCGTAAAAGTTTAATGGAAAAATTACAAAAGGATGAATCAGGTGAATGAAAAAATACTATCGATCCAATAAGAGTTTATTTTTTTAATTATAATTAATAATATACTTAAAATTATTAGATAACATGTGTCAAACAATCTACTAATTCATATCTGTTTAATGTTGTACAGAGACCAACAACTCAGAAAAGGGATGTTGTTCTAAGAAAATAAAAAAATAGAACATGCAAATGAAATCAATTGCTCCTTAGCTCATTTGGAGTGGTGCTGGAAGTTAACGAAAGGGGACAAACTTTTACAAAAGTTTGAGGGATCTAGTGGAATGAATGTATAGACGTTATTTCCAACAACAACAACGTGCTTCCAATGTAATATGTAATCATTGAATTTTTCGATCATTAGGTACAATAAATAAACAATTTAGCATTAAATATTAATTTTCAAGAATTTTCTTGCAGAAAATTAAAGAAAATGGAACCCATTCAGCACATAAAACAGGACGACAAGGAAGAAAATGGTTGATCTCTAAGTTTGTGAGTAATTGTTACTTCCTTATAACAACTTAACTAGATTTCATTTTTGTAATTTTTAAGTTGTTCTACAAAAATCATCATTGAATGCCTTCAAACAGGTGCTCACATACAAAGAAGAACCATTATATGAATTGATTGAAATTAGGTTAAATATGGGTTGTGAGTATATGTTGGCATATCAGACTTTAATTGTGGAATTTGTAAGCATCTATTGATCTTGTTTTACTTAACTCCATCTATAATTAATAGAACAAAAACATCTTTTATAATAAATATATGATTTGTTATGGGGTATAAAACTTGTAGGAAACAAAATATGGAACTACGCCAATAGATGAAATTTTGAAAGATAGCATGGTACATGGTTTTGAAAGAATGTGTATAGTTTATGAGTCAATTTTTGCTATGGTGCATCATTTTTCTTTTCGATTTACATTGATGTATATTATTTAATATTGCAATTTTCATTATTCTCACCAATGTATATACACTCATTTCAGTTTATTTTTATGTTTGTAAATGGAAGGTGAAGAAGAATAAAACAATCGACGCCGTGAACACAACATTCCTGAAAATAACCCAAGTCGTGGAATTAGCTCTAGCAGTGACAGCAGTTCAAGCGAAGAATGATGATCACTATGTTTGGATATCAAAGCAAGGTGTTTTATTTTTTGACATATGTCTGTGAAATAAGACATTTTGTTTAATGTAATGGACATAGTGTCCCAATTGAAAGACAAAGGGATACGAATATTAACTGTCCCATTTTGTATGATAAAGACTATCTTATTCATATATATTATATATATAATCATAAAATATGTTATAATTTATTATATTGCGTTCTCCATTGTCCTTCTCAAATGCACTAATAAAAATTTAATTCATATGAATATTGTTATAAGATATACATGTGTCGACTTTTGTTGAATAATGAATTTTTAAAAACCACAATAATTCTGATATGATATAACAAATTAATCCAAACAGCACATTCAAATGCATTAATAAAAATGTAATTAATATGAATATTGTTATAAGATGTGTCAAATTTTGATGAATAATGAATTTAAAACAATCACAATAATTTGACTGTCACAGGTCGATGTTTCTAAAAAAAATAAAATGAAAACAATGTGTGTCAGTAGCTATAAACCAGTGCGTTTATGTGTCTATACGCATCGGTGCCTATATGCACCATTGCGTTTATGATCTATGAGCACTGCACAAATACCAATGCCATTTATAAATATCGGTGCGTTTGTGTGATACTGCGTATTGGGGCGTTTATGTATCTATAAGCATTGGTGCATTTGTACGATCCATGTGCGCCGCACAAATACTAATACCAATTATAAATCTCAGTGTCTTTCAGTGATATGGCACATAGGTGGATCATAAAGGTATACGCACCAGTGCGTTGAAATGACCTATGGGCACCGATCAAATCCCAAGACCAATTAGAACAACCCCGTGCGTTGTATCATCAACACTACGGTCAGTGCTGTTGTATACCTTAACGGCTCGGTGCATTCTCCTTAGACTGCCTCGGGGTGCCGTGTACATGTACGCACTGGTGCGTTAAAGCCAGAGTAGCGCACTGATGAAAAAACATCCGTAATAACCTCCGGTCGCCCATTTTTTTTTAGTTGTGTTGAATTTTTGTTAAAAGCTCTGCCAAAACCTCCGTTCCCATAAACAAATGTGGTAGCATATGTTTTTTTGACAATATTGGCCAATTTTATAACAGTAAAAACCTCCTTTATAACCTCCGTTAAAGGGTCTTTTCCTTGTAGTGATCTTACCTTGCTTTATATGTTTTTGCTATCATACCCTCATGTCTTACCTATTGGGCACATATATATGTTTTTTTTCTTTTGACCCCAGATGATGTTTATATTGTCTACAGGAGGTCACCATGTTTTCATGTCATGACTATTTGGTGTGTGCATGTCTCCCACCACATCCATTGGCCTGTATCTGTATGATGGATTTTGTCTCACCGCTTATGGATTTTTTCTCTATGACTGGCCAGAAGTTTTTTCTCATGTATCAGGATCTTAGGTCCTCATTAAAAATGTAAATATAAGAATTATGTATTAAAATATCTTGATGCTTTCAGACTTGAAAGGTTGCCGCTATTGATGTGGTATCATGCCGAATCTAGACATGAAAGGCTTTGGCTTCTTTGATTATGTATTTGGTTTATCCATTGTTTATAATATAACAATGTTTTTTCTTTCTTTAAAAAAAATAAATTAATACTATCACATATGTACTATTGCTGAGATTATCTAACCTACACACTATCGTTGAGATTATATTATATTTAGTTTGACTATTCTTGTTTGACTGGAAACAATCTGAATGCTAATGAAAATGAATATGGGAAGACAATAAGCATTGATGAACCTTGAAAAATATGCCTCTGATTCTAATATGTATTATGGCCAACATGGTTCCTACGATAGATTTGCAAGAAATGGCCAACAAATTTGTAAAGGTTTAAATTTCCTGTTGATACAGTTTTCCTAACTTAATGTGATTGTTCTAAATTCAACTAGAGCTGAAGGGAAATTAGTATGAATATTTAACTTGTTAAGATCTACATAGATCCAAATGCCAACAAACCAACCCTTACCTTGCAGACAGACCCGTACCTTGTGCTTTCAGGCTTCTTTTTGGAAAATATGCAAACATTCTACCCATCTAAAACAAATACAACGATTTGGGTAGTATCCATAGATAGATACTCTATGCATTTACATAACCCAAAAGATGATGGTGGTTATCAGTTGTACCTTTAAAAATATGCTTGAAGTACAGAAGCCGACATTACAGAAGTTGGCAAAAGTTGGTGGCATTACAGAGATAGCAGGAATGTTCCCTATTAATCATGAAAGGAATATTGTTTTTAGTGTAGCGGGAAATACTATTCCATCTATTCACAAAAACTGTCATTGTTTCAGCTGCATTAATTTCTCCTGCACTAATTGGAGCCTTTGTAAGCGAAGCTGCAATTTTAATAATGGGTTCATTGGAAATTGGAAGTAATCAAATCAAAAAAATTTCATTGCTCAAGCAATGTGACTTCAATATCTTATTGGTTTCCAGCTATGACATTAAAAATGTGAATATATTGTCATATATTTATCAACATCTTATCGCTATCGTTGGATAAAACAAGTCGAGGAGACACTATGATGATTCCAGAAAGAAAGTGTATTGTTTCCAGATTAGTTAGAAGGAATTCAATTGTTAATTTTTCATTCCTAACAAGAAATAGAACTGTTAATTGGAAGGCCCAATTTTGTGTTATAATCGATAACAAAGAATTTAAGAGGAAACAGAATTGCATATAACGTCAATATTAGAGTAAAATTGGCTAGGATAATTTTATGATATAAGACTATCTATTCCACATTGAGAGGACAAGGAAATGAAAGTGGGAACAACAACTATACGTATGTTGTTAGCCCTTAAAGTAAGGTATGTTTGGAATATCAATTTGGTTTCTCTTGCAGGTAGTTAGAGGACTATATTGTTGGCCAAGTGCAATATACATATTTCCCTTGGATATTTGGGTCTGATTTGACATTTAATCCATACATTTTGAGGACATTTTCTCACCTATGTACTAATATTGAGATTATCTAACCTACGTATTGTTGATGAGATTATTTGATATTTAGTTACAAATTAGTTATTGTTATCTTGGATCTTCCAATCACCAGAAGGGAATGTGCTCCAATAAGGAAGATTCCCTACAAAACTCATTGTACGACAATAGGAGTTTTTCCTTTGAAAATAAGAGAAACACCAAGGGTATTAATGGACTAGAATTTGGACAATTCATTGAACAACCTAGCTATACAAAAGAGAAAGTCTCTGGTCAAGAACAAGAGTACAACCCATATTTTTGCTTCACTGAAAATAACCCAAATGGATCCAAAATGGTAGAAAACAAGAAAATTTCCCAATAATAAGATTCTCCATGGTACAATAAATATCATCAAAGAAGAACCAATAATGATTTTTTCTTAAATAATTTGTCTACTCTCTTACCATTTTTGGAACAAAAAACAGACTTTGTTTCAACTATAGCTTCAACTCTAAATTATAAGGTTCCCAATTTGGTTTTAGAAGATAACTTGAGTGGAAGATACTATCACCATGAATTTTACCCATCAACATGAAGCTCAATTATTTGATGTTTTAAGGACATAGGATGCAAGTAGTCTAGGAGTGTTGGGAGCTTTGGTGTTGAGGCCTGCAATGATAAAAATCTTCAAACTACTACTTTGGAACATGAGGAAATATCACATGGTTTTAATAAGCTAAAATTTTTGGAGAACTATATGAAAACATAGAGAATTGTGGTTGAATATATACATACAATGTGTGTGGGGCACGTTAGAGGTAAAATAACAAGTTCCTTTGTGGCTCATGATCACAATGACACAGATCTAGAAATGACTGCCCCAGACATGGTTGAGGTTCAACTTTTCCAATTCAAGGCATGTATGCCAAATTTTGGAATATAGAAGATGCACAATGCAACATTGATAAAATGTGAGAAAAAAATTACTTGGTTTGAATGCTTTGATTTCAGGACATGACCAACATGGTTGTGGAAACATTCTGGCTTATACAAAGCTTTTAGCTTCTAGATATGTAGTAGTTTGTGTTGTTGAATCTGTGATTCTTCTCATGCAATGCCTACAATATCCTGCTTAGGATGTGGCCTTGAAATGTTGTGATAGGCATCCCAAACTATGCACAAGATGGATTTTACACAAGCATGGGAAGTAGTTTACACCTCCTTGTATAATCCTCATATTAAAGAATGATATGTTTAATCAATTTTTAAACAAATATTCATTCCTTGTTAAATGTGTACAAAATTCATATTATAGAGGAAGTTATAGCTATGTTCAGGTGGAGAAAGTGAAATAAAATTATGGTAGGGGATTAAAGTTAATAGTAAATACTATATGTAATAAGTCAACTACTATCAATATAGGAGGCTCGAAATTGATAATGGAAAAGTATGAAGTGGTGGAAAACTTGTTTTTACATGTCCTTAAGTTTCTAAAACTAATGCAAAAATGGATATAGCTGGCACAGTTAGGTATGTGTTTCAGAACATGTTATGACATGTATTGCATATAATAAGGAAAATATGTTTATAAGTAAAAGGGTGGTTCTTTTGGAATTACTTCCCACCTCCAGCAAGGAGTCTCTAGACCCAATGTTTCTTGGTACGAAATAGATTCAACATTATTGCTTGGGAATGCAAGAAACTACAATTTCTCTTATAATAATAATAAAGGAAAAGATATAACAAGAAAATTTCCCAATAATAACATTCTCCATGGTACAATAAGTATCATCAAAGAAGAACCAATAAGTATTATTTTCTTAAATTATTTTTAGACTCTACTATAATTTTTG
Source organism: Pinus albicaulis (assembly GCA_034641835.2). NCBI lineage: Eukaryota > Viridiplantae > Streptophyta > Pinopsida > Pinales > Pinaceae > Pinus > Pinus albicaulis. The sequence continues at coordinate 783,762,925 of CM076581.1, forward strand.
GATTGAGAAACAAACTTTTTTTCAACTTTAGCTTTAACTATAAATTATAAGTTTCCCAATTTGGTTTTAGAAGGGAACAAGAGTTGAATAAACTATCACCATGAAATTTACCAATCAACATGAAGCTCAATTATTTGATATTTGAAGGACAAAGGATGCAAGTAGTTTAGGAGCATTGGGAGCTTTGGCGTTGAGGCCTGTAACGATAAAAATATTCAACCTACTATGTTGGAACATGAGGAAAGCTCGCAGGGTTTCAGTAAGTTTAAGATTTCGGAGAACTATATAGAAACATAGAGAAATGTGGTTGAATATCTACATACAATGTGTGTGGGGCATGTTGGAGGTAAAAGAACAAGTTCCTTTATGGCTCATGATCACAAGGAAAAATATCTTGAATTGACTGCCCCAAGCATGGTTTAGGTTCAACTTTTCCATTTCTGAGCATGTATGCCAAATTTTGGAATATAGAAGATGAAATTTGCATATTTAATAAAAGGTGAGAGAAAACCTGAGTTGGTTGGAATAACCTGATTGCAGGACATACCCAACATGGTCGTGGAAACATTTTGGCTTATATAGGGCTTTCAAATTTTAGAGATGTAATATATTGTGTTGTTGAATCTATGATTCTGCTCATGTAATGCCTACAATATCCCACTTAGTATGTGGCCTTGATAAAGTTGTGATATGCATCCCAAATTGTGGAAAATATTTTGGGAAAAATACTTGGGGGGGGGGGGGTGAATCAGTAATTAAAACTCACACAATATTTTTCTTTTCTTTACTAAATTCTATACGCGATTGTACTTAAGCAAAATATTGTATGTACACAAATTTCATTCATGAAACCAATGTATGACCAGTCAACTTATAATTTAGATAAATCTTCAGAAATTTACTTAGACCAGTGAATTAATGATTCATCAGACATTTAGTAAGAAAAAAACATGTGTAGTAAGAACAGAATAAATCATCACACATAAGCAACACACATGAACACCATGATATAAGGTGGAAACCCACTACGGGAGAAAACCACTATTGTTATCGTCACTGTCTTCAATATTTATTATATAGAAAACTACTTAGAATCTTGTATTGGTGGAGACTCATACCAGTATGTAGGCACCCACTTGCAGAAGGCTGCAACCTTCACTCGTTCTCTAGATGCTACTGGAAGGGAGATCCAACCCCCTTATCTCGTTTACCAACCACCACTGGAAGGGAGCTAAAACCCTCTGATTTTATCACCAACTCCTACTGGCATGAAGCTTCTACTTCCTCACTAAAGGTTACAACCATCAACACCACTGCAGACCACGTTTCATAAATTTTCACACTGGATCCAAAAAATTTAACACGTCACAACTTGTAGATCAACTGAAGTAAACATCAAATCAATTCAAACAGAACAGTGAGATCACTATAACCAGAACACAAAATTGAACAGAGACTTCTGCATCAACACAGTGAATCAACTACAACCCTAATCATTCATAAGACAAAATGTATATGCTACTTTACTTACGGAAACTCGTGTGTATACGTGATTTTTGGTGGATAAACCTATGTATAGAGCTAAATATATTAAGTTTAGAATTATGACTCAAAGTCAGAATTGATCAGATATATTCTGACATATTTTGTCAGTTTTACAAAGCCCTCATACAGTTAGCATCATCAATCATTTTTCAATCAACCAATCACTGATATTTAATCATAATCAACTAGCAACATAATAAATACTCAAACAACCCAGATCTATATGAATAAATCATTGACAGAAAACATAAACACATCAAAACTGATCAGACATTTTCTTCAGAATTCTTCAGCAAAACCCTGGCTTGCATATGCACCTTCCAGAAGGCATATTTGTGTGTGTACGCACTTGTCCCATAAAAAACTCATGTATAGATCTTAATATGTTACTGAATATATACACGACTTTGCAAAACCAAACCCATGTGTATACGTGCCTTCCTTTAGTCGAACCCATGTATATATTTGTAAATAATTCAGAACTGCGCAAAACTTCAGAATTGAAAACTTACTCAGATCATACCCTTCACTAAAACAAACATGCGCTAGACCATAGATCTAAAAGACTCATAAACATACCATGAAGATACATAGTCATTTTAGGTCTAGAGATCCTGATCCATTATTGTATTCATGAGCGCATCATTATATCAGATATATCTATTGATTATAGCCTCTTCCATGCATATATATTTTAGATTGAAGTATTCATTCAATTCACATACTCATGCACACATAGCACTATGATATTCACCTCCTTATATAGTTTGAGCCTTAGCCAATATCATGAGCCAAAACCACATGTGTCGATGGTATTCTTGGATAGGATCAAATAACCGATACTACGCTCAATATTGTGGGCCAATACCATGGTAAATATCCCTAGTACTAGCACATACATGAATTTTCTTCTTTGTACCCCCATGTATACATGACTTTGCCTTTACTAACGCGCGTATAGTTCTTCAATTATGTATCTTTATCCATCTTCTAATTTTTATCTGCAAAACCTCTATCCCAACATTCTATCATTATGTTCCATCCTATTGTCACCTTTAAGCCTATCTAGAAACCATATACTTGGTCTTTTACAAGTGGGTTGCCATCAAGGATAACACATACATCAGAATGCCAACAAAATATGGATTTTGAACATGCATGTGAGGTAGTTTACAACTCCTTGTATAATATGCATATCAAGGAATGATTTTTAATAAATTTTTAAACAAATTTTCATTCCTTTTTTAATGTGTACAAAATTCATACTGTAGATCAAGCTATATCTATGGTTAGGTGGAGAAAGTGAAATAAAATGGTTGTAGGGGATTAAATTTAATAGTAAATACTATATTTAATGTGTGAACTACTATCAATATACGAGGCTTGGAATTGATAATGGAAAAGTATGAAGTGGTGGCAAACTTGTTTTTACATGCTTCTCAAGTTTCTAAAAATAATGCAATAACGGGTATAACTGACACGGTTAGGTATGTGCTTCAAAACATGTTGTGAAATGTATTGCATGTGATAAGGAAAATATGTTTATAAGTAAAAGGGTGGTGCTTTTGGAATTACTTCCCACCTCTAGCAAGGAGTCTCTAAACCCAATATTTTCTTTCTAGGGAATAGATCCAACATTATTGCTTGGGCATGCAAGAAACTACAATTGCTCTCCTGATAATAATAATGGAAAAGGAATAACAAGAAAATTTACTAATAATAACATTCTCCATGGTACAATAAATAACATCAAAGAAGAACCAATAAGTATTATTTCATTAAATTATTTTTCTACTTTGTCATACTTTTTGGACCGAAAAACAAACTTTGTTTCAATTTTAGATCCAACTCTAAATTATAAGGTTTCCAATTTGGTTTTAGAAGGTAACATGAGGTGAAGATACTATCACCATGAATTTTACCCATCAACATGTAACTCACTTATTTTATGTTTGAAGGACATAGGATGCAAGTTGTCTAGGATCCTTGGGAGCTTTGCTGTTGAGGCCTGCACCGATAAAAATATTCAACCTACTACATTGGAACACGAGGAAAGCTCATAGGTTTCACTAAGATTAAAATTTTGGAGAACTATATGACTACATATAGAAATGTGGTTGAATATCTACATACAATGTGTCTGGGGCACGTTAGAGGTAAAATAACAAGTTCCTTTGTGGCTCATGATCACAAGGACAAATATCTTGAATTGACTGCTCCAGACATTGTTGAGGTTTAGCTTTTCAATTTTAGGGCATGCATGCGAAATTTGGGAATATAGAATATTCACAATGCATATTTGATAAAATGTGAGAGAAAACCTTAGTTGTTTGAAATTCTCTGATTGCAGGACATGCCCATCATGGCAGTGGAAACATTTTTTCTTATATAGGGAATTTAGCTTCTAAAGATGTAGTATATTCTATTGTTGAATAAGTGATTCTACTCATGCATTGCTTATAATATCCCACTTAATATATGGCCTTGAAAAGTTGTGATATGCATCCCAATTTGTGCACAAGATGGATTTTTCACATGCATGGGAAGTAATTTATATCTCCTTGTATAATCTTCATATCAAGAAATGACCCATTTAATCAATTTTTAAACAAATGCTTTTTCGTTGTTAAATGTGTAAAAAATTCATACTATAGAGCAAGCTACATCTATGGTCAGGTGGATAAAGTTAAATAAAATGACTGTAAAGTTAATAGTAAATACTATTGCCACAATTATTTTCAAACATATAGTATATTTAATATGTCAACTACTATCAATATACAAGGCTAAGAATTGATAATGGAAAAGTATGATGTGGTGGAAAACTTATTTTTACATGCTCCTCGAGGTTCTTAAACTAATGCAACAATGGATATAAATGGCACGATTAGATATGTGCTTCAGAACATGTTGTGACATGTATTTCATTTGGTAAGGAAAATATGTTTATAACTAAATGGGTTATGTTTTGGGAATTACTTCCCACCTCTAGCAAGGATTCTCTAGACCTAATATTTTCCTACTAGGGAATATATTCAACATTATTGCTTGGGCATTAAAGAAACTCAAGTTTCTCTCCTGATGATAATAAAGGAAAAACACTTGTGAATCTGAAAAATTTTACAATATCGCACCAAATTTTTTACAACATGGTTCCTAGAAGAGATTTGCAAGAAATAACACAAATTTGTAAAGCTCTAAATTTCTATAGGGTTGCAGATGGAATCTTGATCAATACAAATCTAAATTCTAGGAAAACACTTACCTTGTAGACATAACCTTACCTTGTGCTTCAGGATTCTTTCTGGAAAAGATGAAAAGATGCAAAGATTGTACCCATCTAAAATAGAGACAAAGATTGGGGTAGTATCTAGAAATATATCCTCTATGCATTTACATAACCCAGAGGATGGATAAGTGTGTGACAACTTCGATAGGGAGAATATGAAAACAATATTGGGGAATTTGATTCCTTCTTATATGGTAGAATGGGTTTCCTTCCGTTGGAGTTAGAAGCTATCTTTTAGGAGTGATCTAGATTGTTCCGGATGGAATATTGATCAACACAGATCCAAATGCCAGAAAAACATTTACCATGCAGACATACCCTGACTTTGTGCTTTCAAATTTTTTTTGTAAATGATGAAAACATTATACCCATCTAAAATAGAGACAACGACTTGGGTAGTATCTAGAAAGGCATCCTCTATGCATTTACATAACCCAAAGGGTTATGGTGGTTTTGATTTGTACCTTGCAAAATATAGTCAAGTACAAAAGCTGACATAAGAGACCGATGGTAAAAGATGGTGGAATCATAGAGATAGCCTAGATTTTTTTATAAAAATATATGTCCAGTGCTATTGATGTGGAAATCCAAAGGCAAATATTCTAATATTAAAGACACAAATGATATCCCTGTGATGTACTGCATGTGGGTATGAAAGTGGTTTTTCTCTTGTGGATAAATGGAAAAATAGAACCCTGTTCTGTGTTGAAGACGGTTAAGATTCTATTGATGATAACATTCAACTCCATTATAGGTTGATATCACCTAGAGAATGTGCTCGTTACAAACTTGGAACATGATAGTAACATTTTGGTAGAAAATCGAATAGAAAAAGAAAGAGGATTCATAACCTACCTATCCTTTCATGTTTCACATTGATCCATTCGAACATCAGGTTTGTATGAAATTTCACATTTACAGTGGCTCAAAGAAACATACAGACATAACCAATCCTTGCATGCTTTGCTTTGAGCCATTGTTGTATGACATTTTACATTTGAAATGGCTCAAAGAAACAAATAGACAAAAGGAATTTCATGAAATAACAAATCTTGGAGGTCAGCAGATCGAAGCCATGAAAGACGAAAATGGAAGAGAAATATTTTCACAAGAAATCTTGTTGAGTTACATGACCGGCCTATCCGAAGTGAACCCTCCAGTTGCGGCATTGTATTAAAAGTGGAAGAGATAGTTCAGACTGAAAGGACATGGTCGTGGGTATTCATAACTTCCTTCATCATGACAGGGCATGAGACCACCACTGTACCTTTCATTCTAAGAGAGAAATATGAGAGGGTAAAGTATTTCATAGCTAGGTGGAAGAGAGATTCATAGGGATTATTGAGTTAGTTAGGTAGTTAGCATCATAAATGTAGGCAGTGGATCCAATGGCCTAAAACATTTCAATCGTATAACATTAGATCCGATGGTGCAGACAGATCCATAGTGGGAGATGGGGAAGTTGTTTTCAAAGGGTAACACCTTACGGTGTAATTAGAGAGAAAGTTCTTTATTAACCATTGTAATATATTTTTATACCTTTTGTTTTGTTTTTCAAGTTGTTTGTGATCCTCCAGGCTTGACCTATGTCTTGAGGAGCCATGTCCCAGGGGCACCTAAACCGTCATAGTCACCCGGGGATTGCACCTATCCTAGGCCACACCAACCCTAAGCTAACTAGATTTTTGACATGTGTCCTCCCCCTAACATAGGGCACAACCACCCTCCAAAAGATTTGATCCTGGGTCACCTTGCTAACAAGGCCCATCCTCAACCACTTGTGCTAGTAAAACTTGATAATTATATTTTTACATTAATTATAACACAAAATTATCTTTTCCTTTTCCCAAATTGTTTTTTTTTTTTTTTAAATTTCATGATTTAACACTTTGAAAACTAATAACTAAGAAACAATGGCAGTATTCTTTAATTTGTTATTTTGTGTGTAAGATTATATTCTAGAAGGAGATCTTCAAGATTTGCTTTACCTTTGTTTTAAATTTCAATTGAAATAATTTCTTTACTAGATTGAATATAACTATGGTGAATTGGTTGAATTATTTATTTTATTATTGTGTACATTAAATAATTTAGTTACTTGATATCCATATATTTCATTATGTATATTTTATAACTTTAATATATTTATGCATTTTTGGATTTAATATAATGAACATGTAACAATTACGTATTTAAAAAAAATTAAGGGATAATATTTTTCCCCAGAGTAAATAAATTCTAACATCATATTATAAAATTAAAATTAAACAATCAGCAATACTTTCACATCGAGTAGTCTTTAGTGTGACTTTTTTAAGGCTTTTATGGTGACTTTTTACAGTGTAATTTCTCTAAATTCTGATAGGAATTTATTGAAAAGAGAAGTTTGATTGCTAACTTTGCACGATTGAAGTGCCCTAAAGGTTTTTGAGGGTGCTGAATCCATATATAGAGTAAAAAAGCCAGTTTGAATAAAAAAACCAAGATTTTACCCCAAACATTTTCACCGGATTTCGGCACCCGAAACTTCAAAAAGTCACACTAAAGACAACTCCCTTTCACATCATACAAAATCGTGTGAATGGAGATGCATTGATAGTTGATATGTCCAGAGCTTTAAGCAACTGTTTCTCTTAAATCTTATGTAATTTATGTTTCTCTTAAATCTTATGTAATTTAAATATATGAGGGTAAATCATATGTTGAGTAGGTAATTTTTTTTTTAATAAGGTGAGATATTCAATAAATGTAAAATTATGTATTTTAAAAATATACTTTTTAATTATAAAATAATTATTTTAAATATATAAAACAATAATAATTTTCATTTTATGTGTTAAAAAAACAATATTAATTTTAGGTAATTTAATTTATAAAGGAAAAGGTATTTTTTATTGACATGTTTTCTAGTTAAATTTTAAATAATTTAATTTATAAAGGAAAAAGTATTTTTCATTGACATGATTTTTTAGTTAAATTTAATTTGAAATTAGAAATTTTTTTAAAAGTTTGAGTTTAAGTTATTTAATATATAAAATTCAAATACTCCAAAATTCTATAGATATTATATTTATTTATACATTAAAAATATATTTTATTTCACCTAATAAATTAAACTAAATCTTAATTTTATATCATTTATAAACATTAAACATTGTTAATTAATTTTAAAATCTTTATACACTACATTTGAAATCTTTTGTTAAGTATTAAAATATATATCAACTATTTTAAATAAATTATTATTATATTATTAAATAATATATAATATGACTGCAAATTATTTTGTTAACTTATATACATATTTTATAATATAGATTATATAATTTTTTTATTTTCAAATTCATTTTAATAAAAAATTAATTATTTACTATACATTTTAAAATAAAATTATCCATATTTATACAATAATCATTTAAAATATTTTTTATAAAATAATAATTTTAAATATATAAAACGCTGACCATTCTTACTTTATTTATTACTTTAGTTTAGTTACCCTATGAGAATCAACTTTATAGATTTCCAATGTAATTGGTTTCTCCATTATTTACATGTTTGTTTCATTTTTTTAATTTAATCATTTTAATTTTCAAACTATTTATATTTTAGTTTTTAAAATTTTATAATTAAAACTTAAATTTATATATATTATAATATTTTTTATTTATATAATATTTTAATTATTTATTTTAAATCATCATAAATAATTTATTTGATTTTAATTCAAATTATTATATTATACAATTTTATTATTTGTAAATTTAAAATAAAAATATACATTTTAAATAAAAATTTTATTTACATAAAAATTATCTAAAATTTTGTTATTTGTAAATTTAAAATAAAAATATACACTTTAAATAAAAAAAATTTATTTACATAAAAATTATCTTTAATTGAATCTTATAGTGTTTTTGGTTTCTTATTGCAAAGTCTTTTATAGTATTTTGATTAAATCAATTCTTATTAAGACTTTAATGATTTTATTTCATGAGTATGAAAATGTTTGACGAGTTCAAAAATGATTATTGCTACTAATGAAATAATTTTATTTTACTTATTGCTATTTTTAAAAATACAAGAAGAGCTACCACGTGAATAGTTAGGAATCAATTATGGTCCAAGAAAAGATATTGACACAAAAAAAGAAAAATCCTCCATCTTGCAAGAGATGATTAGTTGCCACAAGAATTATCATGACTAGAGAGAAATGTTATGGATGGAAGACCATTTAGAAAACAAGATTGTGGGAGAGAAAGATAATCAATTATGGTCCAAGAAAGGACAATGACACATAAAAAGAAAAATCCTCCATATTACAAGGGATGATTCCCTGCCACAATAATTATAATGAGTAGAGAGAAATGTTATGAGTGGAAGGCGATTTAGAAAATAAGATTGTGGGAGAGAAAGGAAATTTGGAAAAATGAGGTTCTAGTGGGAGATAAAGATTGGACATAGTTAAAGATTTCAATAGGTGGATGCTTCCATTATGTTTTCATAAAAAGTTTATGTATATATTTATGTAAATAAATAAACATATGTGGTAGGTTTAACATGGTATAGGAGGCTCCTTCCATTACGTTTTCATAAAAATTTTATGTATATATTTATGTAAATAAAAAAACATATATGGTAGGTTTAGCATGGTCATGGGTTAACACTAAGATAAGGTTCTTAGGTTACCCTTCAACTAGCATGAGTCTCTACCAAGTGAGAGAGTCTGCAAACCAGAAACCATGAGTCTTGAATACTAAATTATGTGCAATAGGACCATCCATCCAGACACACACACACATACAGAGATTAAAAGATAAATGTTGTAAATGAAATTACATCAAGTTGCACAAGACTTTCACAAGAAATTACTAGGACTGTAGGAATATATATATAATATGGCTAGAAGTAAATAACATAGTATAGAATTGGTTCTCTTATAACTAAACATTTATAAAATATTCACAATTCTAGTTCTCAATATAAATGCACTGGTACAAATGTACATTGTAAACACATATAATATCAGTTTATGTCTATCCTCAAACATTATTAAATAGCTATAGTTAACTGTCATAAAATATCTAAAGAGTCAATTAAGGAAATCCTTAACATGAAGGTAAGTTAAACCTAGACCGAGAGTATAAGTCCAGTAACAATCTACCCAAATCTATTTTATGCATGTACTGGTATAATTGAAGTTTTCGATCAAGCTCAACCTAACTTCTCTATATTGAGGTAAGTCCTGTAACAAAATCCAAGAAGAAGAAAAAAAATAAATTCTTGAGTACCTGAAAACATTTAGATGCTAATACCCTAAATTATTGCTCCTTTAAAGCTTCAGATAAGTCAGGTATTGACCTGTGAGTAACATAATTGAAAATATTAAGCTATGAAGAAGTAAAGAAAGTAAAATGATTAAGGGTTTTATGTGGAAACATGAATAAAGGGTGCGCTTTGAAAAATTTACCTAAGAAAGAAGCTACAATGGCCAAAATTCTCAAACATATGAAAAAACAATTTATTTGTCAGTTCAAATAACCTTGAAAAGTGAGTCAAAATAAAAGATGGAATACATTGCAACAAAACCCAAGAATATAAGACCTTACCATTTGTATGGCACTTTGATGGGGGAGGACGGGAGGAGACCAACAAAGAAACTATTGAAACCCCAGTCATGCAAAGGAAGAGTAAGGGTCAACACATGGGTTACAAACAATGATAATCAAATTATGGATTGCTTCACTTAGGGTTAATAAAAATTGAGGGGTCGCAGAAGAAATCCCTGACCAAAACATCACATCTTCTACAAAATCTCTATAGCCATAACCCTAAAACTTCAACACTCTAGGAGAAGAACTTGAAGACATTTTGAGAGTAGGATTTTCCTCTCCCTCAAAAGGAAATAGAAAATTATTTGGCTTTGAGAAATAAAGTTGAACCCTCTATGTAAAACCATAGATCCGTGACAAAAAAACGTTTTTCAAAGAATGTTAGCAAACTATAAAGAAGGAAGCTTCTTACCACAAACTGATATCTTACAAGGAAAAAAAAAAAACCTTTGTATGCCTCCATACTTGTCATGGAATTGATATTTTGGTTGGTAAAAAGCTTCTAAAACACCATGGTAACCAAAGAATGAGTGATGGTCATAGCCTGACAAGTTTCCCACAGCTAAAGCGCAAGGGAAATAAGGAAATGAAAACCCCCATCATAAATAGGTATCTAGAGCTCTAGTGGCAGAACCTTTGAGTGAAAATGATTCCTAGGTTAGAGGACGGGGTGGGGTGGTTACCCAAATCGCTGAGGAGAGGATTTAACCATCATTAGATTGATGAAAATAAATATTAATTGTTCCTTTCTAATAATTCATGTGGGTGAGGTGTGATGTGTGTCTAGAGACTATCCATGTATCACAGTGTGACCCATTGTTAATATATTTTCAACATATATAAATTTGAAAGGCACCAAGGGTGGCATAACATGGTTTAAACATAAGAAAACATATATAAGACTTAGACAAGGTTGTCTTACCCTGAGTGGTGCTCATGATTTTTTTTAATAAATCAACTATGGTTTGATACTTGTAAGGATCAAGGAATATCAATTATTATAAATGTATATATATGGTATTTAATCTAGGTACGTTTCCATTACCCAACAATCATTTTTAACATATTGTTTAAGATCATCAAATACTTATGAAATCATTTGAACTAAGAAAATGTATTAGAAAAGTTAATTTAACTTACGCATAAAGTTAAAAGAAAATAATCACTGATAAATATATTTGTTTTTCCTTAATATAATATATTACTCTAAAAAAAATTTATTGTTTGAGTGTTATTTACATTACCTCTCTTGCCATGTGATATTGATCATGGATTCAATACACTTATCCAATCAATCAAGGGTTAATGCTTCCTCTATAAACACCATAACATTAATTTCCTTTTATTAATATGATAAAAAAAAAACAAGTACGTTTATTAGTTTATGATTTGGTCAATTATAATTAATGTTTTATAATTTAATATAAAATTTTAATACCATTTAATTTTAATTTTAAATAAAAGTAACAATATAAAAGAGATTATGTGTTTAAGAATTTATTGTCATTTTTCAAAACCTAAAAAAATAACTCAAAGTTATTTATGTGAAAACATACCAGAGAAATTTAATAAAAATAAAAACTATATTTTATTTTCTTAATTAAATAATAATAAATTCCTTACAGTTTTCCATGATAATTATTTCATAATAATTAAATTATAGTAAATTTATTGTTTATTTTAAAAATATTAACAAATATTTTTTATTATAATAAAATATCCCTTCCAAATCACTAATTTTCAAACTTGAGAAAATCCATTTTCAAACTTAAAAAATTCCATTTTCCTATAATTTTTCTTCACACTGCGCTTCGCATTCACAAATCTGAGAATCTTTCCCGCTTTTTTCATTTTAGAAGCTCCTCAACCCGTGTTTAACTTTGTCTTTTCCTTCTGATACAATGTTTTCAATGAAGAGGTTTGCGCTCATAAAAATATTTATCACAAAAGTTAAACACGAAAATCTAAAACGTCATGAGAGAAATTTTTCAATCAATCAACTCAATGTGCCCACTGCACACATGCAAATTCCATTCAAAGTAAAAGTCAATAAAGTAAATGCTTATACAATAATTATAATTTGTTTTGCAGGTTATCACATAACTTGTGGTAAAATGCTTCACAAAATTCCATCAAATAAAGTTAATTTTAATTTCCAAATGTATCAAACAACTCATTTTCTTGTAATTTAATATGTGTATACTTAGTTTGACAAATTGAACAGATAACCAGTATGGCTCGAATTGATCAATGTATCAAACAACTCATTTTCTTGTAATTTAATATGTGTATACTTAGTTTGACAAATTGAACAGATAACCAGTATGGCTCGAATTGATACTGTGATTAGTGAAGGCGGAGCCTTTTGTGCAAAAGTGATTATCAACAAATCATATTGTAAATAGAAATTATTTTTAATTAGCTTTTTATGGACAAATGATTATAAACTCATCATGTTGTAAATAGCAATTATTTTTAATTAGGTATTTTTTGGACAAGAGAATAATTTTTTTTTCAAGGGTGTTTGAGCGACATTAGGGGGAGGCTACAACCATATCAACTAGAAGGGACTGATCCATTGGTAGGCCTAATCTCAAGGGTGTCTAGGAGATTCGACCTAGTGACCTCTCAACCTCAAGGTTTTCAAGGAGATTCGACCTAGTGACCTCCCAAGAGGCAAAGTACTTAGCAGCATCCATCCCTTGGGGCTTTTGACAAGTGATTATCAACTAATCATATACTCATATAACAAATATATAATTGGCATTTTAATATCATGCGTTTTGGAGTGTTTTATTGAGAAACTAGCTATTTTTTTGGGTGAAATTTCTATTTTTGTAATTTAAAATTGGTTTTTGATTGCATATATACATTGGGATACTGGCATTATGGAGAGTGTAACATACATCGCAAAAAAAAAAAAAAAAATTTACTTTATTCCCTTACTTTGATACTTTACCTATCGAGTGCGTTGAACACACACACACACACACACACACACACACACACACATATATATATATATATACCAGTCTTGCATACATAAGCATGTTTATACCAATACAATTCTTATAACACGCATTTGTTGTATTATAAAACTTTGGGTAAATGTCATTATATAAAGGTTGTGGGTTTAATACTACCCAAGATTCTCATGCGAGCTCGTTTGATAACTGGCATATTAAGACTCGTACCTAATCATTAATGGTTTATAGGACAAGTTATTATGGAAATCTTAATTCGCTGGTCTAATCAAAATACTTGTGACCATCGAAGATCTTATCAATTATTTAATCCTACAACTGTACACAATTAGGGTTTGTACCTACATCGTAGGAGGCCACTTGCTTGTTCGTCCTTCGTTCGATTTGGGAGCCTTGGGATCAACGGTGGAGTAATTAGCGAGAACTCATTAGGGTAATTCCCTTGCAACCCTAACCAACTTTTCCTCATTTCGCTTGTGTTTTTTCCGCTGGGTGCCTCATCTGCAACCTCCCCGACGACATGGAGATTTTGCCGGGTAAAGGCCATGCCCCCGTCTGAATCAATTCCTTTTGCCATGACCTGGTAAGCGGTCTCTCTTGATACTGTTATCATTTTGTTCTTTTTTTGCTGAGTCCGAGCTCCTCCATGGTTGGATTGCTTCACATTGTGGTTTAAAACCTACGTTTATGTCGCCTCTTTGTTTGGTTACAATGTTCACACAAAGATTGTTGGTGTTTTTTAGGGTTTAGGAGCCTCAGCCAACACCAAGGTGCTCTAGCTACCTCATGAGGAGTTTTCCTCCACCGCGACAAGTATATGAAGTGATTTGTTTCAGTATTCTTTATTCACGATAGCACTTTTTGAGCTTACTGCTCGCACCGGTACTACCGCGAGTTTTAAATTAAGTTTCTTTCTTCTTGTATCTCACATTTTTTAGTTTCAAGCTTGCGGTTGGGGTCTTTCACAGGTTTGCAATCCTATCCATATCTTATTGGTTACTATCATGTTTGTGCTTAATTTTTAAAATATATTTGCTAGTGCTGACTTATTTTTTTGGTGCAGGTATACCTCTTAGCCCGAAGGCCGAGGTTACTTAACACATTCCTTTCCTAATCAATATTTTCGACGTCTTTCAACGAGTTTTCCTGAGGCTCTCTTTACCCTTTCAGGTATTTCGATTTTTCCTCTTCTTTGGTTGCCGAGAGTTCAGGGTTAAGCACATCCATGCTCACCAGGTCTCAACTTGAGTGGCATGGTCATCGAGCCGTCTGTCCCATTACTCCTTGGACATGATTCTGCCTGCTCGACTTTCTTGAAAACATTATTCATTTGATGTTTAGTTTGTTTGGTCTCCGACTTTAATTACTGTTAGGAGTTTTTCTACAGTGTATAGAGAGACCTGGTTTAAATGATTAATGGAACTTTTCTTGTCAGTTTACCATTCTCTTCATTGTTTAAATTATTGGGTTCTTCACCCATGTTTTCCCACACAGCTAGAGAAACAATTTTCCTTTTCGGTCTCATGTTTACCCTACGGGTTTTAACAATATATTTATTTTGAGATTATTGAATCTTAAACGTTAGGATATGGTTTCCTTGTTCGGTAAATTTCACTGTATAATATATAGACTACTTTTGTGCGCTTTTGGCCACGCATTATAATGTCGTCCTTTGCTGTAAACTATATTCACTGTATTTTACTTTTTAATGTAGTCTATCTTTCTGATGTAATAATATTTTCTACGATTCAACCATGCATGCTATTCTCAAAATTTTCCTACTAAGCATATTGTAAATATGAATTCGTGTTTGCAACAAAGTTTTCCTTTATCTTTCAGGAACAATAAATTTTGCTTATTCTTTTACAGTTTAGAGTGATGGCCAGACCATCATAGCTTATGTCCGTGCATAGCATAGATATGGAGGAACGATCAATTATAGGGTCTAGGGTTCCCACCCTGGACCCTGAACGAACAGTTCACTCCCAGTTATACTTTTGGTTAAAATTTTATTTTTTCCAACCTAATAGTTCAGAACTGTTATTTTATTCTTTTCTTGCATTACTTGACAGTCATAATTTATCTACAACATATTCCTATAATTCTTTTACATATCCGTTCACATTTGATAGTTCAATGAATAAGCCAGAATTTTCAAATGTAATACATAGATAAGTCTCATACAAGATATAAACAATATACAATCATTCTTTTGACTGAAATACACATTTTTCCAAATCTTGAAACAACTTGGTCTAATTCTTTCCTGTATTAAAGTTTTTTGTCTATCACATATGCAATAAATAAATCTGTTTACTTATTTCGTTTTGGGTTGTGCTCATGATGTCCTCCCAACCATAAGAGAGACGATTACGTCGTCATCTTCTAGAGAGACCTTGGGACCCCAAGTGGACAGTCTTCTTTCCAGAAATCTTCAGGAATGCTAAGTGTTTCCACTGGTCTCTACCAGCTTAGGAAATATTCACTCTCTTCTTTTTCTTTCCTTAGTCACTCAACATAACCCCTTTTCCTCACTGGGATGTACCTTTATCCTCAGATGAAAAGGTAACTATTCAAACTATTCAACCACTTCTGAGTTGTTGAAATACTTTTACCATCAGTCTTTATTTTTACTTTTATGGAACCACTTTTCCATAACTAATTTCATTTTTCAATAGAACAAAATTAATTCATGTTCATCAAGTAATCTTTCTCAAAGGAATAAAATGTTTTAGTTTCTTCAAAACAAATAAAATGACATAACAACTAGCTAATCAACTAGTTAGCACTTAAGCCAGCTGCCATAAAGAGTTTACAACTTAAATTTGTGATTCCAACACATCTCTGTATAACTAGAAAATAGACAAGAAAACCAACCAAAATCTATAAAAATAAGCTATCAAAATTAAGAAAATGTGAAAAAGTAAATATAAATTTAGAAATGCAAGATAATTAATATTTAAAATTCTATCCATTACTCTAAAAAAATACGATCAAAATATATGACATTTTTACATAACAAAAATTAAAATAAAAATAAAAATTAATCTACTAAAATCCCATAACAATATAAAAATGCACCTTTCAACTCGTTATATATATATATATATATATTATATATATATATATTCTTAAATTAGTTACAAATTTATGTCAAAGTACGTAAAAAATCTTCATTATATAATAATAGCACAAAAGTACATAGAAAATCTTTAGCCTACCAGTATCAATTAAAAATAACTAAGACAACTAGACTGATACAATTAAACTATCAATTAGAGATAACTAAAACAACTAGACAGATGCAATTAACTACCTGTTTCACATCCTGATTTTCTCAAATTAACTGTGTTTGCTGTTGTATACTTAATATAACTGGTTTGAAATGCTCTATCAAAACCGTTCTACAAATAACCCATGTGATTCCATTGCCTGTGTTATAGAATTCATAGTTATATTGTTAGCATAGCCACATAATTCGCAGTTTGGTAGTTTGGTGAATACTGATAGGTATCGGCAATATAGTCAGCCCTCAGCAGATTCTTCCCCGGGTTTCGGAAGAGCAACGGTTGAATTGAAGTTTTGCATGTCGCTAACCGTGTTTTTTTTTAAACCCTAGTGAAGACTGACTCCCTTTTAGCCCTTGTGGACAAGTGGTTATCAACCAATCACATAATAAATATATAATCAAATTAGGTAAATTTGAAAAATTTAAAAATTTAACCAACTATATCATGTATAAAAGATTTTCCCAATAGTTGTGGCACTGTAGATGACTTTGCCAGAAAAATACAAGGTACTTAATATTTGACATTCTACCCTTTGATGTAGAGAAGATGACATTCTACCCTTTGATGTAGAGAAGACAAAGAGAACATACCCACATCTTTTATTTATAACCATTGAAAAAAAATAATCTACCAAACTTTTCAACAGAATGATTTTAAATTAGCTACATGTTTGCTGGTGTATACTCAGTCCAATGGTTTGAAATTACCCATGCACTGTTCGAGGTTGCATCTACTTATTTATGGAGTAAGTGTTTGGAAAACTGAACTGTCTTGAAGGGTAGAGAAGTGGCAAAGGACCAGTGAACTTCAAAGCGAGTTGAAAATTTGAAGAAAGGACAATTGTGTGGTCTTTTCAACGCGGAGGAGTTCCAACGGAGCAAAACGTGTTTCGGAATTATTAGGAGTACTGTGACGGCGCAGAATCCAATGTGCATAACGACGTCCAAACAACTCACATGGTGGCAATCCAGCGATAAGAGTAGCAGGTGGAAAAGACCATCACTCCACAGAATGCTATCAGCTTTGAGAAAATACATTTTTTATTATTTCGGGTTGATATTAAATTCCACACAATCACAAGACAAACTGACAATGTTTGCCCCCAACCATTTTAAGTATTATAAGATTTTGGACTTATCCTGGACTTATAAGATTTTTGGACTTTAAAAGTCTTCCCTGTCTGCTGGTATATCTAGAACACTCTGGTGGTTAGATGTTATGTTTTACTTTATGCTAGAGTGAGAATTTTGGAAATCAATGTTGTAAATGTAACAATTTTTTGTTTTATTTTATGAATAAAAGAATAGAATGTTGTTTTTTTCTTAGGTTAGGAGAAATTATCAAGAAGATGTAGAAATATCATTAATATATAAAATGGATGAATTGAGTAAAGGTGTAAAATTTGGTTTGTTGCAAGTAGCCAACTTTTCATGTTCTTCCATTCCAGGAAAAATAATTTTTATTTTTTATTTATTTTTATATCACAGAGTAAGCTAACAACCCACCTAACACTAGTAAAGCTCTAGTAAACCTCAGTCCTCCTTGTCCTAAACCAGGCTCCCTAGGGGGATTTGAACCTGGGGTTGTTTTTTTCCATGATTACAATTTTTAAAATTTAGCTAGCACTTAATAATGTATTTATGGTAATCTCTTCTCATTTCTTAATAAAATTTATTAATTTGTGAATGTCCGTTTTCACTATAAATCATAATGTTTTGAAAATAACATTTTTCATTTTTTCATTTTTCAATTTTCATTTACCTAGAGTTTAGTTGGAATTTTTTGGAATCACAAAGTTTACTTTGTGAACTATCCACAATCCCACTACACTTAAAAAAAAAAAATCAAGATTTCACCCAAAAAAAAATTAAAAAAACTCCAAAATGTATAATGTTTAGAAAATCCCTCTTAAAAATATTTCAATTAAAAAATTATGTTCTAATATAAGATTTTATTATTATCTTATTAATGTTTTAAATTATTATTATTTTTTAAATTATAATATAATAAATTTGTATTAAGTGAGAGTGGTCAGTAATTTTTTCCCCTAAATCCAACAAGATTTTGATGAAATTAGGCTCAAATTTTTAGAAATCCAAATTACTGTTGTCTATCTTTAGAATTTTAGGTATTTCATGTGTTATTGATGTTGTTGAGTTTATTTCTACCCTCAAACAACTCAAACACTTCCATGGTCAGATTTCTTGAAAAGAAAATCCCAAAATTCTGAAGAGAAATTTGCAATCCCAATGAAATAGTCACCTTGTGAAACAAAGCTTTTTGATTTCTATTTTATTATTTGGAATAGTAACACTGTGTAGATTACATAACTCAATGTTATAAATTTTTTGAAATACTTATATTAGATTAGATAACTCAATGTTATAATTTTTTTAGAATACTCAAATTAAATTACATAACTCGATGTTATAAATTTTTTGAAATACTTCCATGGTGTAGATTACATAACTCAATATTATAATTTTTTTGAAATATTTTCATTATATAAATTACATAACTCAATGTTATAATTATATAAAAAAAAATTATTTACACTGATGCATTACACAAATTACATAAATTTATAATTCCAAAAAGAAATCTGCTTAACTTAAATGGAAAAATGACAGGGAAAAAATGCATTTAGTACAGATTCATTTTAATTTTCTCAATGTGTAAGATTTTTAAAATTTCTCCAGGTGTATGATTTGTTAATCCTTTATCTGAAATAATTAAATTTTTCCTATTTAATAAAAATCTAAATTTTAAATAAATCTAAATTTATATATATAACTTTTACCTATTATTAATGAACGAAGTTGACCATTTCTTTTATACCAAACTGTTAAACTCCGAGCTATTATTAATGAATAATGCAACAACTGAAAATGACAACTTTGAAATTGTGTAAATGGATAGAAATTGTGTAAATGCATATACTCTAAATTTGTCATCATATTTTGAATAGGACTTGCGCTGTATATGCTTAATTTGTATTCCATATTTTGAATAGGACTGGAGAGATTTTTATTCCAAATAAAGTTTAGTTGAGTGGCTATAAAGCTGACCAGCATTTTCGTATTACATGCACATGGCTCACACCTTCCCACGATCATCGCAATTCCATATCACTATCTAATTACTCATTGAATTGCGACTGTGACTGGTTTGGTGTCGGTGGCCCATAACCTTTATAAATTAATTTAAGCCTCCCTGCATAGATTACCCAGAGAGGTGCCCATATATTCTCTACGTAGATTACCCACTCTGTGAGAGGTCTATCAAGTCTTCAGTTATAGGGTTCGTCATGGCATTTCCATATGTTTCAGTCAATGTTATATTCGTTGCATTTGCATTAGCATTCATTCAATGCACCAGTGCTCAGCTCAGTCCTACATTTTACCAGAATACATGTCCCAATGTTACCAATATAGTGGGGCAAGTCATCCAGCAAGCTCTGCAAAATGATTCAAGGATTGGAGCTTCTCTCCTTCGTATGCATTTTCACGACTGCTTCGTTAATGTAAGTAGCAATATATGTCTTTAGATCTCAGGTTTTTTATTTATATTTTAAATTAGAGAGTGTTTGGATCAATCATATAGTTGTAATTTGGTCGACTTTTAGAATCAACTAATGTGATTCATTTTCAGGTGAATGAAAAATAGAACTAGTGATTAATTCGAAAAACTCAATAATTTACCTAATATGTTTGTTTATTGAATAGATTTATATTCAGTACAGAGATTTATAATACTGATACTTCATTCTCTCATTGATTTTAAGGGCTGTGATGGATCCGTTCTGTTAGATGACACAGCCAATTTTACAGGGGAAAAGACAGCAGGTCCCAACAACAATTCCCTCAGAGGCTTTGACGTTGTGGACAATATCAAGTCTGCAGTAGAGAGTGCATGCAACGCAACAGTTTCTTGTGCTGACATTCTTGCCATAGCTGCAGAGCGATCAGTCGTACTGGTCTGTAGATCGATCATAATTAATTTCTTTTTGAATATCCTTTATACCATTAGACTTCTGTGTTGAAATATATTCATTAGGGTTAAGTTAAAATATAGTATATAACTGATCTATGAAGCCTGCTAACATGATAACTGTCTGCAACATGCTGCAGTCAAGTGGGCCATCGTGGACTATACAGTTAGGAAGACGAGATAGCACCACTGCAAGCGCAACTCTTCCTAACACAGCCATTCCCGCACCAACAGACAACGTTTCCACAATTATAGCAAAGTTCCAAAATGTGGGACTTTCTGTCACCGATGTAGTTGCTTTGTCAGGTATGGTAACACTGTTATAAGCAAATGCAAGCTCACATTTCTTTCCATGGCAGAATTTGTTAGTGTTGTTATTTTTCACAAGGGTATTTTCCAATCCAGCTAACTAGTTCTGGTTGTAATTACTAGTTCTGGTTGTAATTTCACAATGAATTTTTCAAAATGGTATCAATATCCATGTTACTAAGTCACTAAATCAAGAACATAAAAATCAGAAATATAAATTTAAAGTTGAATTTAATTAGGTTATAGATTTTTAGAATATTTTAAAATTAGATTAAGTTCAACAAACTCATCTAAAATATTCTCAAAATCTACAATGGGTGTTTTATCTTTGGCATTTCCCTGGATCCAGGTGGACACACAATCGGGCGAGCTCGCTGCACAGTTTTCATCAACAGACTTTACAATTTCAGCGGAACAGGCAATCCAGATCCCACGCTCAATTCCTCCTACCGATCAACCTTGCAAAGCACGTGCCCACAGAACGGTAACGGGAACACCATAACGGCACTTGATCCAACAACTCAGGACACCTTCGACAACAACTACTACATAAATCTCCAAAACGAAATGGGGCTGTTACAGTCAGATCAAGAACTGCTTAACACAACGGGGGCGAGCACCATTTCTATTGTGAATGACTACAGCAGCAGTCAGGCCGATTTTTTCTCCAACTTCTCCAACTCGATGATTAACATGGGAAATATAAATCCTCTAACGGGAACAAGCGGAGAAATCCGTCTAAATTGCAGGAAGGTCAATGGCTAGAATATCCCGCTCTCGTTTTGTTTCTTCTGTTTCCAATTTTCTCAGAGTCAGAGCAGTCCTCTTCAAACATAAAAGTTACACAGGGACCTAAAGTGCTTTCTGTAACATAACGCATCTTGGTAACGGTAATCCCGATGCAATAGAAGCTTCATATATATTTTTGCATAAAACTTTTTGGATCTATTTTATAATTAGAATGTTTAAAAAATAAATAAATAAATTACTATTATTCAATTTTAAAGTTACATCAAACTAAATACTAATTAGTGTATAGGATGTTTTTGTTTGTGAGATAAGAAACATTAACTTGGTGTATGAGAATCATTTGTTTGTAAAACAAAAAAACCTAACTCATACAATGATTTAGCTATTTAATCTAAAAAAACATACAAACAAATGATTCTCATACACTGATTTAGCTATTTAATCTAAAAAAACATACATAGTCTAAACTTGTAATGCTCTTAACCAGAACAATTAAATCCACTCAAATTATAAAAAAAGTCTCAAATCCAAGTTACAAAGATTAGGTAGTTGAATTCTAGAGTGTGGAATTGCAGTAGGCCAACTTTTTGAAATTTAAAATATGAATATTCTTTACTGATTTGCCAGTTTTGAATAAATTTTATGACTAATCTTTTTTTTCACCATATGATATCGTTGCGAATACGGGAAGTTTTCAATTTTAACATTACAGGTTGAGGAGAATTAATATTTAATTTCTTCAATCATTGGACCTTTAATTTGTGTGTTCAAGTTTTCATTATCCAGGGAAGTGTAAGGAGGATAAATTCTATTTTCATTCCAAAAAGTCTTAAAAAATTGTTACGCAGAAGTATAAAGAAATACTACATTGTAGGTATTAAAAAAATTGTAAAAAATGTTACTGAGAAGTGGTCGTAGATTCGGATTATTGGAAAGGCACTCATAAAATTGGTTTTGTAATCTGATGTTCTCATAACTCAAATCTATATTCTGGTTTATCCACTTTAAATATGTTCTAATGTTTTGGTATAATGAAGTATTAAGTTTTGTAGTGGCTTAATATTATGGATTTTTTAGTTGTATATATATATATATATATATATATATATATATATATATATATAATCACTATTTTGAATATGTTATAAAGGCTAATATGTCTTCGGAAATTTGAACTTACACTACTTGAAATCATAAAGGTTACAAAAGTCAATATGTTTGAGGAAATTTAAACTTGCATTACTTGAAATATAAATAGTGAATTATATCACTTGAATTAAGTAATCTTGAATATATTATTTGAACTAAGTTTCTTTAACATTTTTAATATGAAATATTAATAAATTTTTTCAGATTAATATATTAAAATGTTTTTAAGTAAATAGATTTTTGATTTTGAATTTGTTATATAATTTTATTATTTAATTTGAAATAATTATTTACTATTTTATATATTTATTAATTTTTCATTAGTATAATATTTATTTTTTTAAATGTTTTCTTTTTGTTATAATTGTTTATTTATAATTTTGTTATAATAATTATTCTTATCTTTTGAAAAAGTTGAAGTAAATATTATTTTCTTTAATTTTAATTAAACTAAATTGTAAAAATATTTTTTGAGTTTTTAAAATAGAAAATGAACAATATAAAGAATAAGGTAAACAATTTTTTTTTCAATTGAATTAAAAATGTAAAAATAGATTTCAAGATTTTATATTTTTTTCTAAATGAAAAAATAAACAATGTAAATATTATCTTTCTCATTTGTACATTGAATAAAACTTATGAAATTAAAAATATTACCATTCATAAAAACTAATATCATGATTGAGAATTGAAATATCATAATTAAAAAATTCAAAACCAATTTTATAATAGAAAAATTCTTCACCCTATTTCTCTTCTTTATGATATAAACACAAAATCAATTCTATAATGGAGAAAATTTTCTCTTTGATTCACCTAAATTATATTTCTATAAAATGTGATAGAACAATTATAAACATATTGATGATGATGACGATGGTTATTGTCCGTTAAGACTAATGCTATCTATTGGACCTTAAGAGAGGAGAAAGAATGTAAGTTAGATTCTTCAAAATCTTGTTTCTATGGTCAAAGAGAAGGGAAATAAGTGCTCCAAGATCGCTATAGGCGGGTTGGCTTAATAGGTCAAGAAGATTGGAAGTGTGGTAGATGGTAGGGAATTGAGAGTGAATGTGAGTAAGAGTCAGCAAGTCTAAACGGAAGTGCTTTTCATCTTCCACCTTCTTAGAATCGCAAATCATACATATTATATCATTCCAAGGGATCTTGGGAATAGACCACCGTTTGATCTCACTACGAAGCTCATGGGAATGAGTTCTTATCTTAGCGATGTTCATTTTTTTCTTATTGCTAGACAACACAGAGAGATAATTATGATTATCAAGGGTGGGGTTGATCACTTCCTTATAGTATCTTAGCTTCCTTTTACCCTCCAGCTCCCGATTCTACCACAAATTTTCCTTAAACTTGGAGGTAATAGTATTTTTGATATTATCTTTGCTTCCCATATTGAGCTCCTCCTTAATTCCCCAATGGTTGAGCAAGGACTGGACATCCTTATGCCACCTGCGCTTGAGGTGAACATGAGGGTTTTGACTATAGTTAGAAGCAATTTTAGGGAGCCTTTTAGATTCCATGTTTTCAATCTTGTTATTATACATTAGATATCTAAACATAGTCATACTTTCAATGGGGAACAAACGAGATTCGATCAAGAGGATAAGATAGGGAGTATTTCCCTTGATCTTAAGGTTGTAGGTTATGAATTGCTTCTGAATCATCTCAATCTTCCTCCATGACCCTCTAGATATACTGCAACCCCAAACTTCACATCCGTATAAGACAACAGGGGTGATAAGGGTCTCAAAGAGGAACCTTTTTTTATTCCAAATGTAAAGATCGACCGACTTACAATTTTTTTCAAACTCATAATAAGCTTTCTAGCCCCCAATAATCCTTTTTTTGATGTTGTATTTCCAATTGAGATGATGAGGGAAGTGAATGCCCAAATAATTATAAGAAGAAACCTGCTCTAGGGACTATAATTTCATATCCATTTTATTTTTGTATATATAAATTTATAAGAATATTATTCAATAATATATATATATATATATATATATATATATATATGATTTATAAAATTAAGTTTCAAATATAAACATAAAATAAACATAGCATTATATTAAATGGTATAAAGAGAAGTTCTAATGAATTTTTCAATTAAAAAAAAAGAGCATTAAAGACTTACTTATATTGTAATATTTCAATTATAGTGCATTATTTCAAGGTGAAAGTTACATTATTTTTTAGTGCCTTCCTCGCTGGGGACTATAGCATTGGTCTCAAGACTTACTTATATTGTAATATTTCAATTATAGTGCAATATTTCAAAGTCAAAGTTAGATGATTTTTTAGTCCCTTTTTGGCTAGGGACTATAGCACTTGCCTCACATCAAAGTGCATTGAATTTATAATATTTTGCATTCTTTTTGCAATTGTAACCAAAGTTTTGAGAAAATGATTAATATTCCTATTTTCCCGAAAATTCAAACATAATTATCTAAGGAAATTTTATTTCTAATTTTCCATTGCCTAAGTGAGCTTTGATGGGACATAATTCCCTTGGTGGAGGGCATTTTTATTTTTAATATTTGGCATTGACTGGAAATTAATTTAGAAATGAAAAAAAAAGGTTAATTTTGTGGGTGTGTGCTCTGACACTAGCACTGGCACTGTTATGCTACTTCTCTACCTAGTTGCAGGTCCTTTGTTGAGATTCAACAAGATGATGATCGTAGTGAAAATTAAGCACCTACACTAGGATGGAGCCTCGGGCTATTTTTAGGTGGAAGTCTATTTTTAGAATGCATGAGAAAATTCTATTTATAGACGATGCCTATTTATAGAGGTATGGTGCATGTCTATTTATAGAATGCATGTCTATTTATAGATGCATGTCTATCTTTATTATCCCTTAATATAGATGGACACTAAACTATAATATATTCTCAATGTGGACTTGAAAATAGTTAATTGAAGTGGAAAATCAATTAGCTAAGTGAATTTCGATTTAAGAGGTTGATTGGTGGGACATGTAGGTTGAATTTAGTTGTAACTGAGTGATTATAGTTGTAACAGAGTTGGAAGTGCAATGGTGCATGAGTTGTGCAAGTTGTAAATCAGTTTAACTCAGTTAAGTGAGTTAAATTTAGTTGTGCTAGTTGTAACTGCAGATACGCTAGTGAGAGATCAAGTGAATTAAATATTAATTAATTCACAATTAATGGTCTCACATGCAACTGAAGTTTTACTATTGTTAACTACATGCATGTCAGATCCAGTGGAGACCCAGTTGAGAGATAGGTGAAAGGGACAGTTTGACTATCCGTTGTGACATTAATGGGTGCACTCATGCAACCACACACACATTGGATGTGCCATGAATATTTCATAGTCAAGGAAAGAAGGATCTCATTCTTTCAGGGATTGTTATCAACAGGGATTGCGTTGTGGAGGAAGGCTGTCAGGAGGCAGTAAATTGGCGCATGTATTTGCCAATTTTTGTATGACAATGTTGGATGATTGTATATTGTACTAATAAGATTTATTGGATTAGAGTTTTGTTTCAGATTGTTTCGTTATCCATGATATATACATAATATATGATAGTGGGGTTTTTAGCTTTATTTTTTCCCAGTAAAAACATCTATGTTATGTGTGATTGATCTTTCTTCATGTGTTTGTAATTGGCGATCATGTTTTAAATTTTCGCAAGAATTTTTGTAGAAGCGATTCTGTATTTAACAATGGCATATAATTGTTAGATCAGGAGAATCCAGGTAATAAATAATGGTATTAAAATTTCCGCATGGTATCAGAGCACAAAAGATTGCAATTTTGAAGCAGTAGCTGAGTTTGATGGTGGAAACAATGTTGCAAGAATTTACTGGTGCGACAGTTGAGTAAACATCAAAATGGCTTTCAATGGCTTATGGCTAGAGTATGCACTCAAGGGCAGCTTGAACTACATTTCTTGGAAGGACAGGATGGAGGAAGTGCTTGAAGATAATGGCTTGAAGGAATTAATTGACAGTGATGTTCCTAAGCCCACTTCGACGGATGCTTCATTACTTGATGCATGGCAAAAGAAAGTAGTGAAGGCGAGAAGGGCTCTGTTGGAAGGTGTACGAGACCACATTGTCTCAAGCCTTCATGGCAAAGCCACTCCATATGCTATGTGGAAGGCTTTGACGGATCTTTTCCAAAGCAGCAATGACCATAGGAAATTGGTGCTGAAAGATAAACTCAGAAAGATCAAGATAGAGAAGGGAAACAACATTCCAAAGTATCTCACGAAGTTTTTCCAATGTCGGGATGAACTGGGGAGTGTGGGAATCACTGTTGCTGATGATGATTTGGTAAGCTTGTCTCTCTTGGGACTTCCTAAGAGTTGTCACAGTTATGAAGACTCTGTCAATGGACGGGAAAAACTGCTAGATTGGGAACGACTATGGTCGGATCTAGTGCAGGAGGAGTTCAAGAAGAACACTAGAGATGGCTCTTCATCAAAGCATGACGATGAAAAGGATTGTGCTTTGGACGCCAAGGCAAGGAAAGGGAAGGGTAAGAAATTACATTCAAAATCCGAGTCTGAAGGCAAGAAGTTGGATTTTTCCAAGGTGAAGTGCTTTCACTGTCACGAACATGGGCATCTCACTAGTAAGTGCCCACAGAAGAAGAAGAAAAATAAGGCTACTGGAGTTGTAGCTGGTGAGGCCCTTGCCTCGCAATTTGAACTTGATTTCTCCTTGATTGCATGCTTGGTGTCAAGCGCAATGGGATCGATGTGGTATCTTGATAGTGGTGCTTCCTTCCGCATGACGAGAGATAAGGAGCTCTTCAGTGACTTGGATGAGAAATATCTCCAAATGTATATAGATATTGGCGACGATGGACGATACAGTGCGACCAAAATTGGTACCATTACCTTTGAGAGGGAGTCAAGTAAACCATTTCAATTGAAATATCTTATGCATGTTCTAGGTCTAAAGAAAAACTTGGTCTCAGTCACGATGTTGGAGGACAGAGGCTATGAGGTTGTTTTCAGCGATGGAAAAGCTTTCTTGCAACATAAAACAACGGGTCAAGCCAAGAGGATAGGGATTCGAGTTAAGAATATCTTCAAGATGGAGGTATATGGTTGGGCTGCCATGATAGGCAAGGCAGAAAAAGTGGTGAGCCGCAATGAGGGCGAATTATGGCACAGCTAATTGGGCCATCTTCATCATGGAGCCTTGAAAGTCATGTAGCAAATATATACTAGACTTACAATGGGAACACTTGCTCAGTTAGATCAGTGCAAGGGTTGCACCATGGGGAAGTATGTAAAGTCCACATTTCATGAAAAGGAGAACTATGCTTCAGTGATCCTGGAGAGAGCTCACACAGATGTGTGTGGACCATTCTCGATTGTTTCAAAAAAAAAACACAGGTATTATGCTATTTTTGTTGATGAATTTTCTCATAAATGCTAGATCTTCTTCATGCAAAAGAAGGATCAAACATTCTCAAAGTTTTGTGAGTTTAAGGCATTGGTGGAGAAAGAGTCGAGGAAGAAAGTGAAGGCTCTGAGGAGTGATAATGGTGGAGAATAAATCTCTAACGAATTCAAATACTTCTGCAACAAAAAAGGAATTCAAAGAGAACTCATAACACCTCATAACCCACAAAAAAATGGGGTCGCAGAGAGGAAGAATAGAATGATCGTGGGTGCATCACGAGAAATGTTGCATGATCAGGGCCTACCAATGAATTTGTGGGCGGAAGCATGCAACACTGCGGTTTTTGCGCAAAACCGTTGTCCTCATAGAGTACTTGGCATGAGTACACCTAAAGAAGCTTTCACTGGTAAGAAACCGGATGTTTCTCACTTTAAGATTTTTGGCTCATCTGTTTATGTTCAAGTGACCAAGAATGCCAAGAAGAAGCTCGAGATGACTACTAAAGTTGGGATATTTGTGGGGTACACAGAAACACCCTGTAATTATTGTGTTTATTTTCCTAACAGCAAGATGATTGTTATGTGATGGGATATAAAATTTGATGAGGGGAAATCCATGCGGTTGTCACTTGAGAGGGAACTAGACTAGCATGTAGAGGAGGAACTATTGGCTCCTAAAGATGAGTCTCTAGATGTGGATCAGCCACAGGAGGAGGTTCATGGAGTGGAGGAGTCCACTCACGTAGAGCCAAACATCAGAACTCGTAGAAGGTGTACCATAGAATCTGATAGGCTGAGGCTTGATGCTACACAGAATGTAGGATCCCCTACTTCACAACGTAGATAAAGACAATCTCTTGATTGATTTACTCGATACATGGCTCTTATGAGAAAATTTATCGTGACTGAGCCATCTTCCTTTCAGGAAGCGGTGCAAGAGCCCACATGGGTAGATGTAATGGTGGAGGAGTATGACTCCATTGTCAGAAATAGTGCTTGGGAAATTTCTCTAAGGCCGGTTGATAAATTAGTGGTAGGTTTGAGATGGATCTACAAAGTAAAGAAAGCTACTGATGGGAGCGTTGAGAAATAAAAGGCTAGATTTGCGGCCCCAGGCCTCTCACAGATCAAGGGGAATGATTATGAAGAAACCTTTGCACCTGTCGCACGATATTCTTCCATATGGACCATCCTTGCTCTCTCAGCGCAGATGGGTTGGCACATTCATCAGATGGATGTGAAGACTATGTTTCTCAATGGGATCATTGGAAAGAAGTGTACATTGAGCATCCTGAAGGATTTGAGATCTTCAGCAGCGAGTCACATGTGTGTAGAATCAAAAGAGAATTGCATGGGTTGAAGCAAGCACCCTGTGCTTGGTACACTGAGATAGACAACTATTTCACCGGACTTGGCTTCACCAAGAGTGAGGCGGATGAAAACCTATACCAAATTGTGTTGGAGGGTAATATTTTAATCATTGTTCTTTATGTTGATGATTTAATACTGATTGGTGATGAGCAGCTGATACACTCATGCAAGGAGGACCTTGCAAAGGAGTTTGAGATGAAGGATATGGGCCTCCTTCATTATTTCCTTGGATTGGAAATATGGCAGCGAGATGGTGAAATTTTTGTCTCAAGGCAAGTATGCAAGGGAGATATTGGGTAAGTTTCACATGGAGGGCTGCAAACCCATGGATACTCCTCTTCCAGGAAACTGGAGGAAAGAGGATGCTACATCTGGAGCGGTAGTGGATGCTACTGTCTATCGACAATTGGTGGGTTCGTTAATGTATTTAGTGAATACAAGACGAGGCATATGCTATGCAGTGAACCAACTTAGTCAAGCGATGGTTAAGCCTACCAAGCTCTTTTGGAAGGTGGGAAAGCATGTCCTGAGATACCTAAGGGGCACATCTGAGTATGGCTTGTGGTATAGACAGACGGATGAGGTGAAGTTGCATGGCTTCACGGATGTAGATTGAGTGGGAAGCCCAATGGAAAAAAAGAGAACATCAGGGGGGATATTTAGTATTGGATCTACATCTTTTTCTTGGTACAACAGGAAACAAAGATCCATGGCACTCAGTTAAGAAGA
Organism: Pinus albicaulis; assembly: GCA_034641835.2. Classification (NCBI taxonomy): domain Eukaryota; kingdom Viridiplantae; phylum Streptophyta; class Pinopsida; order Pinales; family Pinaceae; genus Pinus; species Pinus albicaulis. Next base: position 783,793,347 of record CM076581.1, read on the forward strand.
AGCAGAATACATGGCAGCAAGTCAAGCTACATGTGAGGCTATCTGGATGAGAAAGATCCTGGTTGTTTTGTTTGGTTCTCATTTAGATCCGATAGTGATTCATTATGATAATTAGAGTTTCATTAAACTCTCAATTAATTATGTGTTTCATGAGAGATCTAAGCATATAGATATCCGATATCATCATATCAGAGATTGTGTGCAGTGGAAGATCATGTTGCTTTGGTACATTCCTACGGAATATCAGGATGCAGATATTCTAATGAAGGCGCTCACCAGGGGCAAATTCGAATACCATAGAGAAAAGATCGGGGTGAAGGATACTCCCTTTCTTGTTGAGAGGGAGTGTTCAGATTCAACAAGATGATGATCCTAGTGAAAATTAAGCACCTACACTAGGATGGAGCCTTAGGCTATTTTTAAGTGGAAGTCTATTTTTAGAATGCACAAGAAAATTCTATTTATAGATGTATGGTGCATGTATATTTATAGAATGCATGCCTATTTATAGATGCATGTCTATCTTTACTATCCCTTAATATATATGGACACTAAACTATAATCTAATCTCAATACAGACTTGAAAATAATTAAATGAAGTGGAAAATTAGTTAGCTAAGTGAATTTCAAGTTCAGAGGTTGGTTGGTGGGACATGCAAGTTGACTTTAGTTGTAACTGAGTGATTCTAGTTGTAACAGAGTTGGAAGTGCAATGGTGCATGAGTTGTGCAAGTTGCAACTATAGATACACTAGTGAGAGATCAAGTGATTTAAATATTAATTAATTCACAATCAGTGGTCTCACATGAAACTACATATTTACTAATATTAACTACATGCATGTCAGATCCACTAGAGACCCAGTTGAGAGATAGGTGAAAGGGACAGTTTGACTATCAGTTGTGACATTAGTGGGTGCACTTATGCAACCACACACACATTGGATGTTCCCATGAGGATTGCACAGTCAACGCATGTAGGATCTCATTCTTTCAGGGATTTTTATTAGCAGGTATTGCGCAGTGGAGGCAGGCTATCAGGAGGCAGTAAATTGGCACATGTATTTGCCAATTTTTTAATGATAGTGTGAGACGATTGTATATTGTACTGAGAGATCTTGGATTAGAGTTTTGTATGAGATTATTTCATGATCCATGATATATACATAATATATGATAGTGGGGTTTTTAGCTTTATGCTTTCCCAGTAAAAAAATCTATTTTATGTGTGATTGATCTTTCTTCATGTGTTTGCAATTAGCGATCATGTTTTAAATTTCCGCAAGAATTTTTGTACAAGCGATTTTGTATTTAATAGTGGCATATAATTTTTAGATCAAGATAATCTAGGAAATACATAATTGTATTAAAATTTCTACATCCTTTACGTAGATTGGGTGGGGTGGGGTCGGGGGGGGGGCTAAATGATATTGAATCTCCAATTAATATTATTAGTGGAGTTTAAGTTAATAAGGAACATGATAAGGAACATGAAGACTCTCTATCCTTTCATAAAAATACAATAATGGAATTGCAATAAACAAACAATAAATTTTGTATAGTTATCATGTTTGGAATGAGTCGATGGAATAATGTTGAAAGAGTTAAAAAAAGGAATATAATTTAAAATACAAACCACCCTATGTTGTTAAAAAAAACATTTATATTTGTAATAGCCCAACCTAACATGAATAAGTTGGGTGGGTTATCATTTGGTAAAAAATATCTTCCTCAACTCAACAAAACAATTTACAAAGAATATTACTTAAAAATAGAAATATTTTAAAGAGAGGAAACACAAATCGGTAGGAAAAAAAAACTTAATAACCCTTTACTTATTTTAAATCCAAGACTTAAACATGGCCAACCAACTAGTGAAAAGTATTCTTCAACTCCAATAACATTAGTGGGGAAAATCACAAGTCTCTAAGGCCAATTTTCCTTCCATCCAAATGGAAATGCTCAAAATTGGCATTTTTATATGAATCCACATCTCCATCTCAATCAGAAAATTTAAGGGTTTCCTCATTTAAAGGGTATATCCAGAAAAATAATACTCTTTCCAAGAAAAAAATAATTATTTATAAACTTTAACTAATACAAGAAATCGCACAGTGAGGACACCTCTAGCTAGAACACCACCTTTCTTCTCAAGGTTATAATTTACAAAAACTCTACCTACATCAGATTTCGTCACACAATACCTTAAAAATGGAGTTCTTCTCTAACAATATGAGGCATAAAATGGGATTTAATACCTCCTTTAGGTTACCAACTCCTCCAATCTCCTTTTACACACATAGCCAATGTTAGGAGTAGTCCTCAACTAATCTTTTCACTTTTTGGGTGTGGAGCCTAATTATCTTCCTAATTCATAGGTCTTGGTTCAACAACATTTGGATCCTAATCCATGGCGGGTGGGGGGGGTGGGGCTTATTGATGTAGGGGGGTCTAGTTGGGTTAGAAACATGCTTTTAAGCCCTTATTGGTGAGGGTTCAAGTAGGAGTGCCAATGAACGCAAAATTTTTGATAAATTTTTCTTATAAAATATTGTAATTTTGTAGTCAATCTAGATCATTTATTAGGTGGAATATTTGACGATGGAAGTTATGTTAGCTTAGTTTTTTTCCCCTAGAATGACACACTTGGTTTATATGGGGAACTATATTGTGGATATGTATTATTCTGTGAGAAAAGTGAGGATACTATGTGAGAGCGAAGAGGAAGTTACAAAGGATGTGTTGTAGGTTGTATCCCTTCATTTTGCTAGATAATATAAAAGGAAGGACTTGTCATTTCTCTATGGACCTAGCCTAGATTGGGTGAACCACATATATCCATGTCTCTCTTATTTTATGATTTTTGTGTTCCCAATACTTTCATTTCATTGCTTTTTTATTTAATTTCTAACAACTTGTATGAGAGACAAAGTTTTATGTGACTCATAAACTCACAGGAAAGAAGGGCTTCATATTAGTCTAAAAAAGTTTCAAATCAAGAAATTTGATCCCTCTCCGAGCTTGGTAGATCTATGATTAAGATGGCTCTTATATATTAAAATAAAATAAAAAATTAAAGAAAAACAAATTCTCATTGTTGAAGTAAACATGAGGGAAATGTGTAATTTATTTCATTCTCAACATGACGTTGACATGTGACATTTAAAAAAATATTAATAACAAAAATAATATTCAATGTTTATCATGTCCACTTTAAGTAAAATATTTCTATATCAAGTATACCTAGATTAAATAAACATATAAAATTCCTTATCTCCTTATAAGTGTTCTTTACATCTCATTATGAGAGAGATGTGGATTCCTTTACTCTTTAATATGGATTTGAAAAATAAGGATGATGTGTGTGTAAAGAAGTGACATTAATCCATTCTAACCCTTGATTTATCATGCACTATAAATAGAGAGATTTATATGGAGTTAAGATGGAATTACACAAATAAAAAATTACTTAAAATATTAATTAGAATGATGTGAGATATATTACTAAAATTATAAATATAACTTAGATTTAGCATTAAAATAGTTAAATGTAAAGTTTTGTAAAAAGAAAAATATAAAATAAGTTTAGTTTTTATTATAAAAATTATATATATATATATATATATATATATATATATATATATATATATTTTAATATACAATCTCTATATATAAACAATTAAAAAAAAAACTCAATGTTTAACTAAGCATGTGGGAGAAAATGTAATTCAATTTATATTTAAGATGAGGTTAGCATATCTTGTACTAAAAAAAATATTATTATGAAAACTCATATTTCAATGTTTACCAGGTCCATTTTAAGTAAATATTTTTATATCAAGTATAGATTAATTAAAAGAATAAAAAACCTTATTCCCTTTATATGTGTTTTCTATATCTTATTACGAGAGATGTGTATTCAATTACTACTTAATATAGACTCGACACATGAAATCTTGTGTGTATAAAGATGTGACGTGAATCCATCTTAAATATAGATTTATTATGCATTTTAAATATAGATTTATCATAATTTATTTTATTTTATTTTATTATTATTCTTATTATTATTTTTTCAGGATGAAAAAAAAGTTGTTGTGAAACAGTTCATAATTCATATCAAAATAAATATCATACATTCAAAACAGTGTTACCGATGAAATAGGTAACTGCACTGTTACCTACTTTTTTTTGGTAGCATAAAAAACTCCCGATTTTGAAAAGTGGTGATGCAGAATCACCTCTTTTCTTTTTTTTGGAGCACATTTTAGACACTCTAATATTTTTATTTATGAAGTATGAATATTTGTTTTAAAATGTTAGTGATTTTCATGCTAATTTTGAAACGTATTGATGCAGCATCAACTTTTTTTTTTTGAGCAGTGATTTTCATGCTAATTTTGAAACGTATTGATGCAGCATCAACCTTTTTTTTAGAATGGTGATTTTCATGTTGGTAAAAAAAAACCAAAATTATCTCGTAAAAATAAAAAATTTAAACAAAAATAAATAAATAAACAAAAAAAAACAAAAAAATTCAAAAATTATATCAAAAGAAATGACAAAATTTGAAAAAAAAACACATAATTTAAAGAAAGAAAACAAAAATTAACCAAAAAAATAAAAATAAAAACATCAAAAACATTTTTTTCTAAGTTATTAAAAAAAACCATATAATTTAAAAAAAAAAAAAAATTAAATTACAAAATTAAAATTTAGATAAAAAAATTAAATTTAAAAATTAAAATTAAAATAATAATAATAAGAAGAAAAAATAATACAAATTTTAAAATTAACAAAAAAAAAAACAAATAAAAAAAAAATTTTAATATTGAAAAAGAAAATTAAAATAAAAGAATTAAAATAAAAAAAACTATTATTAAAAAAAAAAAAAAAAAAAAATCACATGAAAATAATTAAAAAAAAAATATCCATAAATTTACAGTCTTTTTTTAAATAAAACAATTTATAAATTTTAAAAATGAAAAACTAAATAAACTAAAATATTAAAAAAAAAATTAAATTAAATTAAAATTTAATAAATTTAATAAATAAATTTTAAATTTGAAAAAATAATTAATCTAAAATATTAAATTTAAAAAAAAAATAAAAAAAAATAAAACAATTTAAATTTAAAATAAAAAATTTGAATTAAAAAACAAATAATTTTAAATTTTTTGAATTTAAAAAAAAAATCAAATTAAAAAAAATTAAAAAGAAATAAAAAAAAAGAATTTTTTGATCGTGGTGGTGCCGCCAATCGGCCTCCCACCTAGGTGGCGGCGGAGGCCGGCCACTGGGCGGGAGGCCGATTCTGAGAATCGCCATGAGGCCGATTCCGGGAATCACCCTCCCGTGGCGGGAGTCTGATTCTGGGAATCGCCCTGCCGCGACGCGGGAGGCCGATTTCGGGAATCGCCCTCCCGCGGCGGGAGGCCGATTCCGGGAATCACCCTCCTGCAGAGGGAGGCCAATTCCAGGAATCACCCTCCCGCCACGGGAGGGCGATTCCCGGAATCGGCCTCCCGCCGCGGGAGGACGATTCCCGGAATCGGTCTCAGGGCGATTTCCAGAATCGGCCTCCCACCGCGGGAGGGCGATTCTCGGAATAAATTTCCCTACCATGGCGGGAGGGCGATTCCCGGAATCGGCCTCCCACCACGGGAGGGCGATTACCAGAATAGGTCTCAGGGCGATTCCCGGAATCGATCTCCCACCGCGGGAGGGTGATTCTCGGAATCGGCCTCCTGCCCAGCGGCCGGCCTCTGCCGCCACCTGGGAGGGAGGCCGATTGGCGACGCCATCACTATCAAAAAATTCTTTTTTTTTTTTAATTTTTTAATTTTTAATATTTTTTTTTTTTTTAAATTTAATTTAATTTTTATATTTGAAATTTAATTTGTTTTAATTTTTTTTTCTAAATTTTGTTAATTTTTTTTTATTAAATTTCGTTTTTTTTTTTTTTAATTGATTTTTTTTTTAATTTTTTCATATTTTTTTTTATTATTAAATTTTATGTTTAGTTTTTTCATTTAATTTTTTAAAATTTAGTAAATTTTGTAATTTTTTTTTAATTTATTTGATTTTAATATTTTTTTAATTTTTAATTTTTTGTTATTATTTTTTTAATTACATAAAATTTTATATTTTTTTATTTCAATTAAATATATATATATATATATATATATATATATATATATATATATATATATGCTTTTTTTTTTATTTAATGTATTTTTTTTTTAATTTTTTTTTTCAATTTTTCAATTTTAATTGATTTTTAAGGGTTTTAAACTTTTTATTTTAACAAATATATATATATATATATATATATATATATATTAATTTATTTTTTATTTCAAAATTTATTTGTTTATTCATTTATTTATTAAAATTTAATATATTTTCTTTTAAATTTAATTTGTTATTTTAATATTAACATTTTTTTTTTAAATTTAATAAAATCTAATATATATATTTTTAATTTAAGTTCATATATATATATATATATATATATATATATATATATATATATTATTTTTTCTAATTTAATAAACATTTTTTTTTCTTTTTTAAATTTAATTTCTATATTTTATTTTTTATAATTTCTTTCATTTTTTAACTCTCTCTCTCTCTTTTTAAATTTAATATATATATATTTTTTATTTCTATATATTTTGAAATTTTAATGTTTAAATTTTTTTTATTTTTTAAATTTATTTTTTTCTTAATTTTTAGGTTTTTTTTAATGTTTGTATTTTAAAAATTAAAAAAATGTTATTTCTATTTTTAAAAATGTCAAAAATATGACACATTTTTTTTTTTGTTATTCCAACATCAACTGGTTTTGTTTTGAGGGTGTTTTTTCAATCCTTTTTTCAAGAAACAATTTTGTTTTTAGTATAATTTTATAAAATGTTGAAATTTGACCTTTAAAAAAAACCAAGTGCGTTCTAGAATACACTTTTTTTGTTTTTGGGGTGTTTTTTCATGTTTTTTGAGTCTTTTTGTGTTAGAGTTCCCGTTTTGAGGTCAGGTTACCTATTTCATCGGTAACAGTGTTTCAAACATGTTCTAAAATATGACAGAAAGACTGATATAAATGGATCCTATATTATGGCCATGCAATATCTGCAAATACGACCCAGTCAAAGGCAATTTAGATCACAACATGTACACATACCATCCCTCCCATGAACCTTCTGAGTACATAACAGTAATTCTAAATATTGTGCCCAGTGTTATCACTCTAGTAATTTGTTAAGTTGTGGGATTTGAGTTTTTAGTCTAATAAAACTAGAGGTAACCACAAACCTACTTCAAATCCTAGGATCTATCCTTCCTAGAATTCAGAGAGGGCTCTCTCTTTAAGATTTATCTTTGTTTTTTATTTATGTTTTTAGGCTAGTTATGGTAGTACAATTGGTTTTGTTTTTAAAGGTTTTGGTGGGAAAAAATCACTTAGAGGTAAAATAGAGAGAAATCTACTTGTCCATTGGGCTATGGAGTCTAAATCTAGCTTAGCAGCACTAGAAGTCAAGGCCAAAAAGGTACAAATGTATTCAGGGCAAGATAGATAACCCTCAGAGATTTGGAAAAGTGTTTTTGGTGAAATGGTATGATCAGGATAAAGGATTATGAAGGATCATTTGATCCAGAAAATGGAAGAAGGAGGCATGGGTCAAACGGGAGTAGGAGCAATTAAGAATTCCTAACACCGGAAATCAACAGAAAACATTTAAATGGTAACTAGTTAAAAACAGGGAGTATAAAACTAGCCTATAGTAATATTCCTAGTTACTCATTAAGATAGAAAAAACATATAATGAATTGCATGAAACTCAAGAAAGAAAACAATGACAAGAAGAAAGTACTTCACTAATCAAATTATCACAAGGATCCTGAATTATGATGCCAGTTTAGCTTTGTCTAGTCTACTGCTTCGAAATCAACACATAATAGCCTCCAATGTTTCAGCAAAAAAGTCTATAGTAAAGTCTAGCAATTTTATTCCACCCTCAATACTTCAAATGTAGAAGTATTTATACAAAATGTAGTTACAAATATCCTAGGAGACATCTAGGAATATCTTTAGGAAATAGAAAATATCTTTACAAAATAAGAGGGACAGCTGCTTAACAAATTAGCAAGCTGTCCTCTTATCCAAAATAAATAGAACTACTTTATCTAACAATGAGCTTTTGAGAGATTAGTTGTCCTGCTTTGTTGGCTGCTAGAAAATATCTTCATTTGAGTTGCCTTAGCTGATACTCTTTCATCTGATACTCTTTAACGTTGCTCTTTAACTCTAATACACTTTTGACTAATATTTCCACTGTTTTACTATTGTAAAGATATATCTTTTGAAGTAAAAAATCAGCAGACTGTCCTTTTGTTTTACTGTTTCTTCTTGACTGTTTTCAAGGTAATTTCTTCATTGTTTTACCTCTCATTTTCACATTAAATCTGTAAATGCTTGCCACTGTTCTTCACTGGGAATTTTTACATTCTTCAGCTTTCTAAAATTCTCATCTGCCTCTGTGTATTTCGCAAAATTGGGTTTGAACACAAAAAGATGTTTGATCTCATTTTGTAGAAAGAACAAATATTCAAAGTGTTGAAGGAGGACTTTACCTGTTGGAGTGCCTTGTGGCAATGGTTTACTAACTTTCTCCTTGGCAAATTCTCTAATTTTCTTATCATAATCTTTCTGGGGCATTAGTTTTTCATTGAAGACATGAATGTCTAGCAAGCCCTTTTGTCTTAAGTTTTCATACTTCACCATAAACTTTGTTATGGCAATGTTCATTGATTCACACTTCTCTTCTAGGTAGTTCATCAAATTTTTCTTTGTTACTACCTTTTTAATTTGTAAAATGGTCTCTGTTCTATCCATTACCTGTAATTCTTCAAATTTTGCTCTGTTCTTGCTATTCAGGAATGTGATGAGTTTTAAAGCCTGAGCTGGCTTATCAGTTAACTCATCCTTGGTCTTCTGAATCTCTGCCTTAGCTGCTAACAATAAGTCTCTTTATTCATATATAATCTGAATTGAAGGCCACTGAGTGTGAATGGACTCAATTATGTTTGTCCATAGATGACTCTTGACAAATGAAATTTGTTTGGTGAATGTTAACTCTTTTTGTAAGCCCTTGATTTTCTCCCCAAGCCTAATTACCTTCTACTCATGGGTTTTAGCATTTATTTGAGCTAACTTATTTGTGGCTTCAAGATTTTCAATCATCTTCTTTAGATTGTTGATTTCATTATTTTTCAAAGACAATTCCTCCATAGCCTTCACAATCCGACCTGCTCCATCTATTTGATGAACCTGTGTTGTAGAAGAATATGTGTTTGAAGTAGTAGTTGAACTCACTGACACTGCAGTTACCAGTGGTTCCTTTGGAATTAGACAGATAACGAGGGTTTCCTGAATAGATTGACTTCAAAAAGGGCTTTTTAGGATATCTGAAGGCTTTAAACCCTTTCATGTATGTGAAATTGATATTCAGAGGTCACAATTTGAGGAAATTGGCTAAAAAGGTGCTTATTTTGGACTTGAAACTTTCTGGAAAAAATTGGCCAGGGTTTGGCCTCATTTTCGGTGTTTTTGGGCAATTTCTCTAGGTAAAACCCTTAATTAAAAACCTCGTTTAATGATTTTGGGTCTAAAATTTGAAATTACAGGTTTTGAATTGGTCGAAAAATACCTTGAATGCAGGTATTTGGTTGCTTGAAGGGTTCTTAGGAAATTGCGGTTGAATTTGAATTTTGGTCCGGATTTGCTGGTGTAGTCGAAATGGCTTTAATGGTCTTCATTGGGGAGTCTGTGGTCACTTTTGAATTTCTCCAGGTATAAGTCAACAATTTTGATCAAAATGTTTTTTTCATAGTCGAATAGAGCTCCTTTTCAATTCGGAACACACAAATAATCGTAAGAAATGGTATAACAAAATGTTTTAAACTTTGATTTTTATTTATCGTAGATGCATTAAATGCAGGTATTATCATCTGGCGGGAGTGGTTTGGATTTTCAAATGTGAAAGAAATTTTCGTGTTGGGTTCAGGTGGTAAGCTGTTTTTACCCAAATGAACGCGATCCAATAGAATATTGACACGTCACGGGGGGCGGGATTGACAAAGCAACCCATTTTGTGCTCGATTGGTGTTGGAATGTGCGTTTGATTTTTCTGCGCGATATTGATTTTGCACCGTTAGATTTTGCGAACGGGAGCGTAGGGTGAGGATTTTTTTGAAAGTTGCGGGCAATCAGAGGTGGGACCGGGGCTAAGGTTAAGCAGGGTTTGTCAAAGGTTTATAATATGTAAAGTCGGGATTATTATATGGTAAAGAAAAAGGGTTAAATGACGGTATTATATATATAAAAGAGTTTTATATATAAGCGAAGGTGCATGAGGCAACATTAGGTTGGTTTAACTACAGTTTAACCTATGTAAAGGTAGGGGATTTACATAGCGAGGATAGGGTTATAAAATGAAAAGGGAAAAGCTTAAGTTTTGTGACATTTTAACCTTAGCCTTATGTAAAAAAAAATGATTTTTCTTGCAAAGAGGCAGATTGTTGTATATGCCGGGTTTCCAAGCCTTTTTCAACTTTATAAAGTGATCAAACATCTTTCACACTTAGGCTAAAATGATATGAGCAGGATAAACATATTTTATTGCAAAATACATAGGATATGCGTGGAAAGCCACATTTTGAACATTTATTTTATTATATAGTTTTTAGACTTCTGGAAGGGTCTAATAACCATAGGGGCTGGGGTATTTAATTAAAGTTAGTTTTTAGACCAAAGGGCTATTATTTGGGTTTTTTAACTTTAACATGTGCATATTAACTTTGGTCTAAAAACTTTATAATAGTGGGTTTTGGGGAGTATTTTAGATAAAGGGAATTATATAGATAGGATAAGGTATTTTTAGGGAATTAATAAAGTAAGTTAGAAGTTAATATGACAAGGGGAAAATGAATACACAAAAATACACCAAATGACCAAGTAGATTGAATAAATAAAAGCATAACTTATTATTTCATCATTTCACCAATTTAATTAGGATAAAGTGTTTTTTGAGGGTTTTTGTATTTTTATGAATGAAAGGAAGTTAGTTAAATGGGATTTTAAGTTTCATTAAGTAAGAAGGATTCTTTACTTATGAAGATGACTTAAATTTATGAATGAGGGATAAATAATGGTAAAGGGGATTTTATCATAATAATTCAACATTTTCCACTATCCTGTCATCAAGCCTTGGGTCTGGTCCCAACAAAAGTCAGAGAAATGCTCTGAGCCTCTTTGAATGGAAGTATAGAATACTGAATATCTACAGGGGAGGGTAATTAGTGATGTTGGCCTGGTGATGAATATTTACATGCTTTTTCCTACTTCTTTCTACCTACCCAACATTACTCTAACATTTTTTCTTCCTTTTAGCAAGTGCATTTAGGCTTGCTACCTTGAAACATTTTATTCTTTTGAAAGCATAAAGCTATCTAATTATACCTTATTTCATCTTAGGGCTCAGATTAAACTAATGAGCTCCTCATTATTCTCTATTGATATACTGATTTGTCAGGATTAAACTGTCTGACAAAACTTTATTCACTATCTAAAACATGGAAATTGAAAACATGACAAGTCAAGTTTAAACAGTTTAACTCATCATGGATTATGGCATTTATTGACACTCTGCCATAATCATTTGCAAAAAGTAAAAAGTAGTGGCATTTGGACTTGCATGCTTTCATGTTTTATTTTCATCTTTTTTCTTTTGGGGTCTATATATATTTTAAGTCCTTTGATCTTTCTTTTAGGACTTTTTACCCTCTTTTTGATTTTTATTTTTATTTTTAATTTTTTTAATTTTTAATTTTATTTTTTATTATGGAGAAACAACTTGCAGAAATAAAGGTATGTACATATTTTACAAGACTATCAAAAGTCAATTCAAAATTATGAATCCTATATTTATAGGGCCCTAACACCCAGCAACCAACCAGGCCCAGAGTGAGCCTTCATTCAAAATGGGCCCAGCATAAAGGAAAAAAACATAGTAGGTCGAAATCCGATATAGAAGCCTAAATGTACAAAGAATATATGAAACTATATAGTAGCTAATGAGTATATAAAGGTCTCACTCACTTGAAAAGTCGCACTGGCTCGCTTGCAAATGATCAGGCTTTCCTGATAAGATTAAGGTATTGAGAGGGATTAGGAGTCTAACAGATAGGAATCCCTGTAATGATTGATCTGTATAGCACCATATTTGCACTCCAACCCTATTTTTGAGAGAAAGTTAGCTCGAGTATTATTTTCCCTATATATGTGTTGTATGTTGTATGCATGAAACTTCCCCAATAGATACCTGATCCTCTGAACCCATCCAACACAATTATTGATTTTCATTTCACTTTTGCCGCTAATACCATTGATTGTGATCTTCGAATCACCATATATATATGTATAGACGGGAGGATTGGATGAAAATAAATGTAAATTCCACTCCATAAAGCCATAATTTCTGCCTTATTATTTGTGCTTGAACCTCCATTCCAATGAATATGATAATGATCATTATTCTCAAGCCTAATCTAGGCACCACAGCCACATAATCCATCCTTGCATGCACCATCAAAGTATAAAGCCAAGAGCATAATATGGTGTGGTCAGATCCTCCATGAAAGATCCTTTATAGCAAGAAGCAGGCAAGGTTTCACATTTATCCATGTATATATGTCCTTTGTAATCTTGGCAAGATGAGGAGGTACATTTTCAAAAATGCATCGATTCTGAGAACTCCATATTTCCCCAAAAAAATAGAAAGGTATAGAATTATGAGGGAACCTTGTTCCAACCCATGATTTTATAGCTTGAATGCAGTGAGATGGGCACCAAGACAAATCACCAATAAACCCAGTAAAATTCTGCCAAAATTGAAAGTGACAAAGAACATGTGAAGAAAAGATGAGAAGAAGTCTCCTCCTGCTGAAGGTAAAGAGGACATCTTCCAGGGCCATAAAAGCCCCGATTGCATAATACCTCCCATGTTAATATTTTATTTTTCCATAAAATCCATACAAATAGTATAATCTTTGTAGGAATTCTAAGATGCCAAGCAACATAAAAATGCGATAGTGTAGGGTTTGGTGATAGTTTTTTAATCATGTTCGTACACGTCTTTCACCAATAATCCCTCTCCTTTGACTTTCCCATTCCATACCAATATATATCCATCTCCATTGAAATATAAACCAAATTCCTATAGATGAGTTTTATATTCATTCCAACAATTCTCATCATTCCCTTTTAAGCCCAACTTCTCTACGGATTTCCAAATGGGCGCCTCCAGGTGCCAATAGTGAATAAGATCAAATAAAGTAAAAATTCCAATGTGATGTAGTATATGAAGAAGATGACCATCGAGGGAATATGACTTATTGAGTCCAAACATTCAGTCAATTCCAATAAAAATATTTTTTCCATTTCCAAATGCCCATGTTAATCTTTGACCCAAGATGGGCATCAATTTTAGGAAACTGTGCCATATAGCATAAGCCTGTCAAAAAGAATAGATCACACCCTTGTAAATGGCACGAACATGACCACCCTCTATATACTTATGTCTAGTGATTCTGGACCAAATTCCATCACCCTTCAACATATGCCACAGGGACTTTACTAATAAAGCGTTTGAGAATAATCTTAAATTTAATAAACCCCAGCCACCAGATCTTTTTGGAATAGAGATTTCTTCCAATTTGCAGAGATGTATTTTAGTGTGATCCGAAGATGCACCCCACAAAAAAATTGCAATGATGGAGTTGATTTTATTGACTGTTGTAACCGGAAGGAAATAAAGATGCATCCAACATACCACATATTGTGATAATAGAGCCTGTATCAATATATATTTGCTGCCCAATGAAAGAAACCTATACATCCATTTGTATAACTTGTTTTTAAATTTTTCAATTAGCCAGGTCCAATCGCTGCTATTGTATGAATAGGGTTTGAACCTAAACCCCAGATAAGTTATGCCCTTTGATATATGACTACAGTAAGTCCCCATAAAACCATCAATAAACTTGATTTCCACCTCGTCTCCTGAATCATATAATAGGAGAGATTTACCTTTGTTAATACGTAACCCATTAGCGTGTCCAAAGAGAATGAGGATGTAGTGCATATAAAACCATTGGTTTCTGTTAAGCATACCAAAGACCAATAATTCATCAAAAAATAGAGAGTGTGCGACACTTATCGAAGGAGAGAAAGCCAAACCATTAAAGAAACCCCTTTCCACCGCCATCTTCATTAGGTTACTGAAGCTGTCCATAATAAGGATAAATATGAGAGGAGACAAATCACAACCCTGTCTAAGCCCCCTTTCTTCCATGAAAAAAATAGTCGGCAAGCCATTTATAAGAACAACATATCTGACAGAGGTAATGCATGCCATTATCCATATAATTGACCTCATAGATAACCCAATCTTTAGAAGAATGAGCCTAATGAAAGACCAGTCTGCTGAGTCATAGGCCTTATGGATATCAATCTTCATAATTATAGCCTCCATTTTGTTTGCATGAATTTAATGAAGAGCCTCCTGGGCTTTCACAATGGCATCATGTATAGACCTCCCGCTTAAAAACCAAAATTGTTCCTTTGATATGCATGAAGATAGGGTCTTCCAAATCCTATTTGCAATAAATTTTTAGGCCAGTTTGTATACAACATTACAGAGTGCAATAGGTCTATATTCTAAGAACTATTCTGGATTTGTTAACTTTGAAATGATTTTAAGAAAAGTCAAGTTCATGTTGCCAAGGAAAAATCCCAAAACACGTATCTGTTCCACAACTGAAAGAAGCTCATCCGCCATCATATCAAAAAAATGTACAAAAAATTCAGTCGTCCATTCCTCAGGCCTAGGGCTTTTATCGTGGGCAAATGCTTTTAAAGCTACTTCAATTTCCTTCTTTGTTATCTCTGCCTCCATTATCATATTTGCAGCCTGGTCAAACATGGTAGGCATATGATGTAAAACCCATGCTTGGCTTTGATAATCTATATCATATATCATTTTTTGGGATTCAACTGCGTTAATTAAGTCATTCATCTATGACCATTTTCATGAGAGGTAGTCATAACTGACTAATTTCTCATGATTTTTGAATAATCTATATCATTGTCGACTTTATAAAAATCTAAAAAATACTTATGCGCTTCCTCTTGTATGTTCTGTGTTGTATATTTCATCGTACCATCAGTCGCCTTTATACTCCATATTGAGTTCTTATTCCTGTGTCCATTTTCAAAATTATGGAAAAACTTTGTATTTAGGTCACCCTCCTGTAGCCATTGCACTCTGCTTTTTAATTTCCATGTGATTTCCTGTATCTTTAATATCTCAAGCTTTCGCATCTCCAACTTCTCAGGAGTGGTATATATTTCAGATTTAGGTGGGGCATTCCTCATTTTCATATAAATCTATGTGATCTTGCTTTCAATTTCTCTCAGCTCCACATCAAGACCTGTTGCTTTCTCTTTTTGCCATTTTTTGACAATAGTTTTGAGGCAACATAGTTTATCTGCAAAATTTAGCCAGCCGACCAATTTTGTGTCATTTCCATCTTTTTTCCAATGATCAATCACCATTTTATTAAAAAAAGGGTCATGTAACCATACTCTATTGAATTTGAAAGGAAATCCATTCACACTTGCCTCCCAACACCATGATATAGATACCGCCATATGGTGTGATAGGCAAGACCAGTATACCACTGACCTGACATTCCCCAATAATGTGATAAGAGGAGCCTTCATCATGGCGCAAACAAGGCATTTGCCAATAAAATCATTTCCACTACGTCGATTCACCCATGTTGGCGCAAGAGGAGAGGACTTGATGTCAATGAAACTTGAATCAATGAAAATTTTCCCAATATTTTCCGCTAGAGGATCCAACCATGCATTGTCTCCCCATGGTTCGTCCATAGATAATGTGGCATTATAATCCCCCATAACCATAAGATGTTCGATACCAAGAAGGCTAGATCAGTTCATTATTTCCCAGAAATTCACCCTATTTCTGCACGGTGCATATAGGTTTATGAAGAAAATAGTCTCTGAGACCCCTCTAATATTACCACGTAGAAGAATTCCTTTGAAAATTTTATAAGCCCTAAGACAGAAAACATAAGGATCCCAGGTGGTCAACAAGCCACCCACCCTACCATCAGCATCCACTCCCACTGCTTGCCAATTTGATCGGATATTAAGATGGATTCAATAGCAACAACTCGACTATAAAGTGTCTCTTGGAAAAATACCAGCGATGGTTTTATATCAGAAAACATCTGGCGTAGGTGAAGATTTTTTGAGGGCCCGCCCAGCCCTCTTACATTCAATGATATTATAGTCATCATTCTGGTACACCTTTGGGGTTGCCCATTCGAAGGCCTCGTAAATCATTAGTAGCAGTGATAGGAACATCTTGTAGATCATATAGTTCTCCTTGAAACAATGATTTTTTCTTCAATTGTCCTCGGAAATGCCTTGTTCCCTTTTTAGTCATTTTTTTGACAGTGATATTTGATGTCGATTCTGGAGAGATATGAGGATGTGGATTTGAGGGATCTTTTCCAAAAACGATTAGCGCGACAAATCTAACATCAGATTCTCCATTAGCGCCTCCAAATCACTTCCCACTATGTTTCGTGGAGAATCAGGCCGAAGTGGAGGGTCAGGATCATATGAAGAATATGGAGAAGCCCATTCTAAGGGGGGCATCGATGGAGATACCACCAATGGTTCAGTTGGAGGTGGGCGCTGTGGTGAGATGGGGTTGCCTGTATAAACAGTTCCATGAGGATCATCTATAGGATTTTCAGAGTGCAACGGGGTTGACTCTAGAGATGAAGGAGAGGGTTCATGTTTGTGGAGGGGAGAACCTGAGTCTTTAGGTACAGATGGAGCCTTTGTAGTACATGTTTTTTCCAACTGTAAATCTGAAGAGAAGGATTTGACAGTGTTGTAGGGTTGAGGTATTGACTTACCCGATTCAGTCCCAGATGCATGTCCTGACTTTTTCCCCTGATGGTGTCCATATGAAACATTGTTGCGGCGTCCTCTCCTCCATTGTCGCATTGGGAAAGATCTTTGTAAGTGACCCATGTGATGGCATATGAGGCATCAGAAGGGCACACCCTAGTAGTCCAGTCACTGTTGGTGAGTTCGCTTCCCCCAAATTAGATCAACATCACTTGACAACCCGCCTTGGAAAGAGACTTCTACCAATATCCAGGCAATTCGTTTGTCCACTGTACCAATACATCGAGGGTCCAAATATTTTGTCACACCAATGGAATTCCCAATTTCCTGCAGGGTCTTCAAGGTCCAGAATTCCAACGGAAAGCATGGTAATTTGACCCATACCAATTTACTCTTGGGAGCATCAATTAAAAGGTTAAAACCCAAGAAACATGGGAGTAACTGCATAAAACTCCTGCCCCTTCCCCAGGTCTGAGCTACAATCTTCCTGCAATCTTCCTCATGTAGAAAATGCACGTTGAACCAACTCCCCATCATCTTACTAACTTTAGGAATGTATCCTAGAATTGGTGCCCATAATGTTTTAACCCATTTTGGCATATCAACAATAAGGTCCTCTGGGAATAGCCATCTTCCTATCAACACTCGCTTCTGCAAGTTAGCCACTCTATCCCAGAGATCATTATGTTCTAGAACTACTTGTTTTATAATTGGAGCAGGTTTATAACAACGTTCCTTATGGGTGCTCTTCCTCCTATACATACCCAGCTGTAATAAAATCTTTCTCAATAAAACTTTTTTGAAATTGAAAAAGCTGGATTAAAAATTTACACACTATCACTTTAAATACATAATATATTTAGAATTAACATTTATTGATCCTTCTCAATTATTTTTTTTTGAAATTGAAACAAGCTTGAATAAAAATTTACACACGATCACTTTCAATACATAATATATTTAGAATTAACATTTATTTATACCAATGAGAAATTAATTGAAGTGATATGAAAAATGTTATTATGATTATCAATATGACTTAAATTTGTTTATGATTAAAATGGTTAAATGTTAAATGGAAGGCTTTTGTGATATTTACATGATATTGAATATGTGTAATTGTGAATACATTTTTTTTTTAAGACACAGGTTATAAATTATTGGAATT
This sequence comes from Pinus albicaulis, assembly GCA_034641835.2. NCBI lineage: Eukaryota > Viridiplantae > Streptophyta > Pinopsida > Pinales > Pinaceae > Pinus > Pinus albicaulis. The sequence continues at coordinate 783,811,585 of CM076581.1, forward strand.
ATAATTTTAATATAGTTGTTATTGTAAATATTATTGGGAGTTGTTTATCGATGCAACATAATAGTTTGAATAATCGTTTCTTGTTCGAATTCGGTGAAAAAAAATTCAAAAAATTAGGTAGTTAGAGTGTCTTAATTGCAATTTTTATGGCGGAAATGGATTCAGCACCATAAAAAACCCTTAAAACACCCAAAATACTGAAGTTTATTAACAATCAACGAGATTTTCAAAAATCTTTTTTCTAAATTATTCTGTAGATTTTTTAAACTACAACATATTATTGTGGTCACAATTGTAAGAACTAAGTAAAAATAATTACAGTTAAATTCAAATTCACTTGTTTTTTATTATGCAAAATATTGAAGAAATAATTGCACTTTTACACATATTTGATAAATATATTTTAATTAAATTATATCTAAATTTATTGTAATAAAAATTAACCACATTAAATTATATCCAAATTTATTATAATAATAACTAACCACATTAAAATCTATGTTCAATTTAAAGAAAACTAAAAAAATATCTATATTTAAATTTATATGGAGAAGGAAATAAATAGTAATTAAATAAATCAATATTTATTAAAAAAATACATAAACCATAATAATAATAATATAAGATTTTTAATTAACATATATATTACATAATAATTATTCAATTTATTTTTTCTCTAAGACAAAATTCTCACCTTTTTATGTTCATTACAGAAAAATAAATATTGAAATAAAAAATCAATTAAACTTGATCTTAAAATATTGTATTATCTTTTTCTTTCTTAGATGTTCTATTATAATTTTTCTTTATATAATTCAACATAGCATTACGCTTATATTACACCATTAGTTTTATATTTATTTTTTATATTTTTAATTGTAAAAATATATAATGACATTGAATTACATTATCATAATTAGAAATAAAATTTTATATTAATATATGTTATAATATATTAAATGTAATATATTTTGATAAATTATTTTTATGACTTTTATAATGAATATGTGAGTGAAATGTTAAAGTGGAATAAGTGATATGATGTGACAATGTAAACATTTATTTTGATTATCTAATGAATGCATGAAGATGAGTTATAGTTTTGGGCTAAATGTGCCTATCAAATTTCAAGGTTTTTTTCTGAAGCCCTCAAAATTTATACAAGCATTATGAATTTTGATTCAGAGTAAGAAAGACAAATTGTGGAGAATTATGTTATTTTATTAATGATATTTTTTGCAAAAATAAATAATGTTGTATAATATGTCAATTTTCCTTTAAAGAAAATGCTTTCCCTTCAAAATTTTAACACATCTTAAGAGGTATCTGTGTCACTTAGCATATCTTAACCTAAAATGTGTGATATATATATATATATATATATATATATATATATATATATATATATATATATATATATATATATATTTATATATATATATATATATATATATATATATATATATATATATATATATATATATATAAGCATGATCTACATGGAGAGAGTTAAGTTTCTCATATTAAAAAAATATTTTTTTAATGTAAAATTATATTTTTTATTATTTTTCTAAGTTGATGATATTGATTTTTTATTCAACCTTTTTAAGACTGTTTAAAAAATTTCAAACATTATGTTTAAAAAAAATTAGATGAAAAATATCATATGAAGTTGAAAATGTCAAAATCATATGCCATTGGATATAGGATTCCTTCATGGATCCAACATGATCAACTCTTCCACCTAAGGACAATTGTTTCCCTAAGTCTTGAAGGGGTGTTGATATTGTGGATTTTAGGACTTGAGAGGTAGCGTTTAAATTTGAAATTCAAATAGCTCGATTAAGGGTTTCGTAAACCCTGATAAAGTCGAGGGTGTTGAAGTTGTGGATTTTAAGACTTCAGAGAGAACGTTTAAATTTGAAATTCAAATAGCTTGATTGAGGGTTTTGTAAACCATGATCACCATATATGTGGTTAACATGTGCTCCAGCTAGCCTTTATAAAAAAAATTGAATTATCTAAAATTCAAGTTTTTACCACATTTTAAAATTACAAATTGTATTATGTTTTATTTTGTCATGTCATGTAGAAAACTTATTAAAATTAAAGTTAATATTAACAAAAAATAATATTATTATTGTTAAATTAAATTATGAAATAGGATATTAATATTAAAAAATTAATATTAATATATTTTAATGTTAATATTAAAGTTATTAATTTTGAATTTATATAATATTATTAAATTTAATATAATATGAAAATTTTTACATTGTAATATATAATAGCATAACCATATTAATAAATGTTGTTGATATACACTAGGAGTCAACAAAACAGAAGAATCATTAACACAAAAAATTTCATACAAGGTGACTAGATATGTTAACTTTATTTAATCTATTTTTTTTTTTTTTAATAAATCTAACATAATAAAATATATAATATTTTTAAAATCCTTAAGTAAGCATAACTTAAACCTACCTTTAAAGAAATAAAACCCAAACACTTTCAATTGGAAGACATGAAACTCTCTATGTATCTTTCACTGAGGTAGCTAGAACATTAATCTTTTGGAAAATTGTAGATAGTATTTCCATATAAAATCATCATTTTCCCTACCCTTGAATGTACAACACACATTTGAAATATCGCATTTTAAATATGTACTATATAAAAAAATTAAATTGTTGTATGACATCAAAATAATACACACACACACACACACACACGATATTTTATTTGTCGAAGTATTTTAAATTTTTTGAAATATAGAGGAAAGTTAGTGGGAGAGAAGGGTAAGAGAGAGAGGGGGGACACAAAGATGGAGAGAGGGAGATGAGGAGAGAGTCTTCGATAAAGAGAGTGATATCGAGAGATAGATTTGGAGGAAAATATAGAGAAGGAACAATTTCAATATATATATATATATATATATATATATATGTATGTATAATATATATATATATATATATATATATATATATATATATATATATATAGAGAGAGAGAGAGAGAGAGAGAGAGAGTGTATGTTTGGAGCTGATACAGAACGACAAATAAGGAGAGATGTAGAGAAGGGGGAGAGAGAATGAGAGAGGGAGGGAGATAGTCAGCATAGCTGTAGGATGAATATATATATATATATAGAGAGAGAGAGAGTGTGTGTGTGTATGTGAGTGAGTGAGTGACGAGGGGTAGTGATAGAGGGAGGTGGGAGAGAAATAAAGGGAGAGAGCACTTGAGAGGGAGGGAGAGAGAGAGATGGAGTTGGAGGGGGAGAGAGGGTGAGGTAAGAAGAAATAAATATAGAGAAAGGTGGAGAGAGAGAGAGAGAGAGGGAGTGGCAAGGGATATGGAGAGAGAGGGAGAGAGGATAGTAGGAGGGAAGAAAGATAAAAAGGGAGATAGCCATAGAGGGAGAGAAGGGGAAGAGATAGGGAGAGGGAGAGAGACGGATATATAAGTATATGTGGAGAAAAAATGTGTATGTTTGCGGGGGCATATAGAGAGATGGAGAGAAAGATGGAGGTAGAGATATAGATGGAGGGGGGGGGGGGGGGAGGAGGGTGAGGGGGAGGGGAGATGGAAGAAGAGAGAGAGAGATAAAGGGAGGGAGGGAGAGATAGATAGATATGAAGAGAGAGAGAGAGAGTGTGTGTGTGTGTCTGGGGCGATATAGAGAGACACAGAATGAGATATTGAGGGCGATATCAATATAAATGGATGGGGAAGAGAAAGGGAAGAAATTTTTTTGCACTAGATGCATTTATTTTAGTGTACAGACGTTGATTTCTAATCCTACTTTATTTCTTTCATTAGATGCATTTATTTATGTGTAGATGTTGATTTCTAATTATATTTCATTGCTTGCATTAGATGCAATAATTTCATTAAATATGTTAATTTATAATCTTTTTTATTGATTTTGCATTAGATGCATTGATTTCAGTGTAGATGTTGATTCCTAATCCTATTTGATTTCTAGCACTAGATGCATTGATTTCAGTTTATATGTTGATTCTAATCCTATTTGATTGTTTGCAGCATTAAATGCATTGATTTCAATGTAGATGTTGACTTCTAATCCTATTTGATTTTTTGCATTAGATGCATTGATTTTAGTGTAGATTTTTATTTCTCATTCTATTTGATTTCTTGCATTAGATGAATTGATTTCAGTGAAGAAGTTGATTTCTGATTAGTTGTAACTAGATATATGGTGTACATTAATTTCAAGGTAATTAGTTTAACATTGTGCATTGATTTAAATGTAAGCACAAAAAATTTATCAACAACATGCATTATAACTAAGCTTTTGTAGATAATCTCAAATAAATTAAAATCGAATAAAACTTGTATTTCTAACTTTTACATCTCCAAATATTTAAAATTTCATTTATAACTTATTTCAATGAAATTTGAGTTTTTAAAAGTTGAATAAACTTATTTCCATCATAAGGAATTGATTGAAATACTTGGACAACTACATGTAAATTTAGGATTGTTGATAACATTATATACAATTATAGAAATGTTGTCATATATTGTTTTTTGATAGATATATTAAATTTCAACATGATTGACTTATATCATGTTATGACCAATCCCTTGTATATAATCTCAAAATAAATAATGTTAAATAAAAACCTATTTTTTGTTTAGATTACATATTTGAATATTAAATAAAACTTATTTCAATCCTATTTGTGTTTTTTAATTGAACCTTGAGATAAGAAATTGATTAAAATACTTAAGTTGTCCATGCAATTGTATATGGGAGGCTCACACAATTATATATATATATATATATATATATATGACTTTATAATTCAAATAATATATTTTTAAAATTGAATTGTAATAACATACATGTTGATTGCACTAAAAGACACTTTCTACAAGCCAATATGAAGCATGATTTGAATTATAAACTTTCTACAAGCCAATATGAAGCATGAATGGAATTATTTCCATGCTCAATATTAAATTGATACATATGATATATTTTAGTTCATTTTAAGTATCAAAGTGACTTGCATCATAACTTAATATTGTAGTTATTTTTTTTGCTATGAAACTCAAAATTAAAATTGAACATATATTTTGCTTGACAAAAGTTATAGTATATAGAAAAAAATTAAATTAGCAATAAAATTCAAAAATTAATGAGCATCCATAAACAAGATTAATACAGATCCATAAACTGAAATAGTGAATACATGTATCAATAAACTATCCATATAAAAATATATACACATTATAAATATGACATGAACATCGATAAACTGAAATAATAAGCATCTATAAACTAAAATAATGTCCATCATGTATATCCATAAACTGAAATAATAAGCATCCATAAACTAAAATAATGTCCATGGTGTACATGCACAAACTATCCATGTATCAAAATATACAAATTTTGTATCACATGTGAATATTCCCTATGAAATGAGCCTCAAAGTATACAAACTATGTCACTCTAAGTACCACTAGAACTCCTATGTGAGTTTCGTTGCGCTAAGTAAGTGTCCATAAGCTAGTACTGCAAAATAACAAATTCAAATTTGAATTAATTAGATCATTATTTGTATAAAATAAGCAATACGAAAATAAATTATTTTGAACCACATTTTTAATTACATATACATGAAGCTACTAACCTTAGTCGAGTCCAAATGTAAGTTAGATAGGATGGGGGTTTGATCATGAATCTGGGTTTGGTGCTCCCCTTCTGGTGGATTAATTATTGGGGCCTGCATCGATGGACCCACATCATAAGTTCGTGTAAACCAAACATCCCACTCATGTCTCAACATAACAATGAAATAAAAGACACTCTACCTATGGGCTTGTGTACACAATGGCAAGGAAAAATTATAATTAGTCTACAAATTAATTAGTATATATTTGTAAATTAAAAACAAATGTTGAAATATTAGGAATAAAAGCGTTTACCTCAAATTTTGGTTCATGTGGTTGTACATAGTGACTCTCTTCCACATTAATGAACATATGAGGTGGAGGTGGACGTGGAGGAGAATCCATGGAAACATGCTTTGGTCGAGGATGGCCTGACTGGTTAAATACCCCCTCAAATAACCTCATAAGGTGCTCGTCCATGTAGTTGGGATGTGTCTACATGTTACCATGAATTTATTAATGCAATATAATATGAACTATAAATGAATATAAATAGTTATGCATAGTTTGACAATAAAAGTCCAATGTTTTGTATATATATGTACCTGTTCCATGCCACACAGGTCATGACCCCTCTAAGTCTCATGAGTGGCATCACGATACATACATGTATATGTCAAATGTTGGTGAAAGGGTAAATTCACGAGAAATGCATCATTATATAAGGGAAATGGTGGGTCACGAGGCAATAGAGGTGGTCTAATAATATCTCCATCAATTTCAATGTGAAAATGTGAAGTTGGGTTACACTTTCTGCCCTTTTTTGAGAAAAAAATTTCATTTTTTTTTTGTTCTTCAACTTTCTGCAAGCCAAAATAATTTTTCTGTTTAGAATTTCATTTTTCGATAAAAATAAAAGTTGTTAGAAATTTTATTAGTTTTCTATTACTTATTTTTTGGAATTTTTTTGTACACATTAGATATGTCAACTTAGTGTTTCTTTGAGTGTGTGTTTTTTAAAATTCAAATGATTCATAAAAAGTCATGTTAATACACGCTAATGTATTCTTTGAAACTTTGTGTTTTTCAAAAACAAAATGTGTTACAACAATCTAGACAGAGTCTACTTCGGTTTCGTTATAATTACAAAACCAACTGATGCATATCATAATTACTAGAATTTTTTGACCTGATCCAATATGAAAAAACTACATATTTTGAATATGTTTCACGACGCACGAAATTTCTCAACATATAAGTTATAAACTAAAAATCTAAAAACTACCCATTACAGACGATGGACCAATGTAATGCACCATAAATTTTTCAATTTTTTTTACAGTATATTTTGGAAGATACATAATATTGGTTTCACTAAATCATAATGACATTCAGAAATTGTTTGCACCTGTTTTATTACAAAATTAATTAAAAATAGTAAATATTTATGAAATTCCATAAAAGTTATATTTTCTGCAAGTAGATTGAATTCTGAAAATGCTTGTCTTGGTTCCGACAGTTAATTCAGAATGTTTCATGGATTTTAAGTAGTCCAAAGTTGAAGATATATATTCAGATCTTGGCTCTGCGTAATTGCATACATGTTAGTTCAGACAAACTTTAAAAAAAAATTTGGCCGAATTGTTTTTTGTGTCGGTGACCCATCAAGTCTAACAACACAAAAATTCGGCCAAACTTTTACGTGACTTTCCGTTGGTCGAAAAATACAATGAAGCACCTCCAAAAAAAACAATTCACGGCAATATAAATTGACGTAAAAGAATTCATTATTTTCGCATAATTTCACACATTTCTTCATTTGGTCTGATTTTCCAAAGGTATGATTTTGCAAAGGATTATTTTGGGTTTAGGGACTTTTTTTTGGAGGTACATTCAAAGGATATTTTTGCAAAGGATTATTTTGGGTTTAAGGAATTTTCTTGGAGGTACATTCAAAGGACATTTTTGCAAAGCATTGTTTTGGGTTTAAGGACTTTTCTTGGAGGTACATTCAAAGGACATTTCTTGGAGGTATGTGATACATTTTTTGGATGTTTTTTGGGCTTCATTTTTTTGAAGGTATTTTGTTTTTAGAGGTTTTGGGCTTAATTTTGATTGTTTTTTTAAAGTATTTTGTTTTTAGAAGTTCTGGGATTAATTTTCATTGGTTTTTTTTTCAAGTTTTTTGTTTTTAGAAGTTTTGGGCTTAATTTTCAAAGGACATTTTTTTGCATGTATTTTGTTTTTAGAGGTTTTTGGGCTTAATTTCCAAAATAATTTTTTTGGTTTTAAGGTATTTTGTTTTTAGAAGTTTTGGGCTTAATTTTCATTGTTCTTAGAGGTTTTGGGCTTAATTTTCAAAGGACATTTTTTTGGATGTATTTTGTTTTTAGAGGTTTTTGGGCTTAATTTCCAAAAGACAATTTTTGGACTTAATTTCAAAAGGAATTTTTTTAGGCTTGATATTTAAAGGACATTTTTTGGAGGTGTTTTTTAAAGTGATATATTTTTAGAGGTTTTTTTGAAGTTTTTTTAAAGTGACATTTTTTAAGAAGTTGGAATTAATTTTCAATGGACATTTTTTGGCGCGATTTTTTGAAGTGACATTTTTTTAGAGTACGTGTTTTGGGTTGAAGTAAATCTTTTATAATGATTTTTTAAAATGAGTTTTTGTCTAACTGTTTAAATGAAATTTTTTTGCAGGACTGGGAAGGAAATATTTTGAGCTTTGTTTCATAATTATCAGACATTTTTTTCTCGAATTTTTTAAAGTAAGTGTTTTGGATTGAAGTCTGTATTTTTTGCAAAAAAATTAAAATGAGTTTTTTTTTAAATTAAATCTTTTGTGATGTTTTTTTTAATTGTGTTTTTTTTCTAAATTTTTTGCACTTCATACTCTATTATCATGGGAAATTGAAGGAATTGCGCGAGGAAATATGATCGAACAAGAGACCCTAAGGAACGTAGAGAAGAGGGGAGATAATCTCGCAAAAGAAAGAGAGAAGCACTCTCAAATATTGAAAGGGAAAAACAACCTCAACTAGAAGTTGAAGCAGGTATGTAAATGTAAATATATGAATTTGATATTTAAAATTTTCCTAGTGTAAAATGTGAAGCTTAATCTTTATTGGATGAACTAATTTGAAAAATATTTTGCAATGTAAACAGGGAGATATATTCCTCAAAACATTTATCATGAGATACAAAATTTTGAAAGAGAAAGTGAAAGAGATATTGAACTAATGATTGAATATGGTGAAAATGTTGAAAGAAATTTAAGTGAAGAAATTGAATCACAAGGTATATATATATATATATGTTGAACACATGCACATATTATTGAAATTATTCATATTTATTAATTTAGTTATTTATTGAATATGTAAACTTATTATGTACTATTCATTCGAATATGTACAGATGAAATCAATCTTCATGATGAGATGTTAGAAAATGTTGACACTCACACATATGGATATAAAAGAGTTGACCATGTTATACTATATCGTGTTAAACACATTTTTGATACGTACTTCATAAAGGAAAATGTGACAGTTCAAGTCCAAATGTTGAAAGGTCTCCTATCATTAAGGAAATTAAAAGAAGCTATGACTTTATTAGGTATTCAAAAATCAACAAAAGATAAAAAAAAGTAAGGAAAATGTGATACAAAATATAAATAGTGCTATAAATTCAATCAGAAGATCTAGACAGAAAAATGTTTCATTTGTACGTAGAGAAATACATATGGCAGTGGTTTCATCAAGTACCAAAGAGAATCACTTGGAAAAATCTATGGCACGAGCATTAGGAACCTCACGAAAAACTTTGCACAAACATTGGAAATTTCAGTTGCAAATAGATGTAAATGATGAACTCGCTTGTAGGAGAGCTATTTGTAGGAAACCATACAAATATAGACTCGGAGAAAATGTTAAGAAAATAATATATGAATATTGGAAGAAAAATTCACATGTTTCCCCAAATGCAAGGGATGTGATGCGAAAAATAATAGCACGAAATCAGTACGAAGAACATGAAAAACATTTCTTAGATACCACTCAGATAGATTAGTTCAACAAGTTCAAAAAAGAGAATCATGAAATTCATGTCTCAATTAGTGCTTTTGTTCAACAAAAACCATGGTATGTAAAAGCTATCACCGTATGTGACACTTGTTGTTGTCATTATCATGTGGAATTTCAGTTATATTATGACACATTCCTTAATTTTGGTAGAAAATTTTGGAAAGATTCACCTCCTCCTTCCACTATCCATGATTTCATATCTCAAATTCTATGTGGAAGAGAAAACGATGAATTATTTTACGAAAAGAAATATGTTGGTGGTAAAAAATGCATGATTGTGGAAATTTCACTAAATTTCAAAACAAATATCGTACTGATATAAATGATGAATCATTTTCCAACATGAAAGTGAAATGGAAGAGATACAAATATATCCATACATCGATTCAAGGTTCAAATAGTGCTAAAAGAATTGAATTACAAGAAGAAGAAATTTTTGTGATAGATTTTTTTAGAAATTTTGGGGCAGAAATTTATAAATACACCAAACATTCCCATAGAGATCGATGAAAAGGCTTGAAATTCAAAACATCACGTGAAGTTTTTCCACCAGGGACCATTTTCTCAGTAATTGAGTTTGCATAAAACTACACATTTGTTCCACAAAAAGAAACTCAGGGTGAATACTATCATTCTGACCAAGTCTCCATGCTCGTCCATATTCTATATAGACATGCTGGACAAAATGTCGATCATATAGAAAGCACTAGTGAAAATTGGCATGTTATTAAATAATATCACTTTTATTTCAGTGACGATCGTACACATGATACATATTTTGTACAACACTGTTTTGGAAATATTTATGACTCCTTGAAAAGTTGTGGAATAAAATTTAATGAACATTGGATATGGTCAGATCGATGCACAGGTCAATTCAAATCTTCACGATCATTCTTTTGGTCGTGTTTTCTTCATATGAAAACATGCATTAAACATTGTTGGAATTTCTTTGAGATTGGCCATGGAAAATGAGAACATGACGGTTTAGGGACATGCATAAAATGAGCACTTCTAATATCTCAAATGAATCCTTCTGCAAACCGACTTGTGGACGCTAAAGAAGTTGCTCAATGGTGCATTGCTGCTCTAAGCCATGAGACTAACCGGTCAAGGGAAGTGCGAAGGTACATTCAATTTATTTTTTATTGGATATCGAATTTTAAATAGTGTACATTTATCACAATGATTATATTTGATGGTATTTTGATATCATATTTACATTCTTCTTTGAATTTTCCATATATAGGTTTTTTTGGCATATTGGGATCAAAGATGTGGATAGATCAATTGGAAATGATGTTGTAACAATAAAAGGGACTCGAAAATTACATTCAATTAACACAAAGTTGTCCACAAATGTGTTTGCATTGGATAAAAGAAAATATTCTTGTTTTTTTCATGTTTGCATAGACAACACAGAATCCAATGATGTTTGTGAAAATAAAATGTACGTAAAAGATTGGAAACATACAGAGCTAAATACAAAGGGGAAAATGTCTATTGCAATGTTTGAAGAAATGAAATCAGAGGAGACTACAATATCATCTGATGGTGATCGAGTTTCTAATCTTGTTAGAGAAGCTAACATTTGAATTTATTTCAAATGATAGAGATCTATAAATAGATACTAAAATTATTTTAAATTTATTTTTTCATGTTAATTATGATCTAAATTTAAATACATAAGTTTGTTTTATTGTGTAGGAGATGTTTTTGCCATAATTTCAGCTACTGACAACGATGAAAATGTGAAGTATTATTTGATGCGTTGCACTGAACGAAAGATGAAATTATTAGAAAACTATAATGATCATGGGTTTCCATATGATAGAGGATCTATTATATTGAAAGGTTATTTTTTCAGGCAAACTAATCAAAGTGGGGATTTTGTTTAATTTGAAGACTATGAACCTGATGTCATAAGTTTTCAATATAGTCACTTGGTGTGTGTAGCACGCATAAAGTTAATAGAGGTTCAATCAAAGAAAAAAATGAAAATTAAGAAATGGAAAATGTCAAAATCCGATCATGAATGGATCATTGAAGATGGCATTCCATTGGAATTTTTTTGATTGAACTTCCCAACAATTTCTTCTCTTTGGATTCATGTTTTAGAACTTCCAGAACTCAACTAAAAATTGAACTGCATTGTTATGTTATCTGTGCAAGTGTTTGCACATGTACATTGTTTTAGTACATGCACACTAGTATCAACTAAAGTAGCTTTTCTATACATGCATTGATGAAAAATGTTTCATGTATTGGATATATATATGTTATAGAATGCAATTCACTGAAAGTAGCTTTTATATGTGCGTTGATGAAAAATGTTGCAAGTAATGGATATATATGTTCTAGAAGTATTGGATATATATATGTTCTAGAGTGCAATTAACTGAAAGTAGCTTTTCTATGTGCATTGATGAAAAATGTTGAAATTACTGGATATATATGTTCTAGAATGAAATTAACTGAAAATAGTTTTAATGTGTGCATTGATGAAAAATGTTGCACATACTGGATATATACATGTTCCAGGCAATTAACTAAGTAGCTTTTCTATGTGCATTGATGAAAAATGTTGCACGTATTGCATATATATATGTTCTAGAATGCAATTAACTGTTCAAGTAGTCTTACTATGTTCATTGATGAAAAATGTTTGAGGTACTGAATATATATGTTCTAGAATGCAATTAGCTGAAAGTAGCTTTTCTATTTGCATTGATGAAAAATGTTGAAGTACTCGATATATATGTTCTAGAATGCAATTAAATAAAATTAGCTTTCGTATGTGCATTGATGAAAAATGTTGCACATACTGGATATATATGTTCTAGAATGGAATTAATTGAAAGTAGCTTTTCTATACATGTATTTATAAAAAATGTTGCACGTACTGGATATATATACATTATAGAATGCATTTTTAAAATTTTATGATTGTTTGACACATCTAACAAGACCTAGAGAATCTTATGATTGTTTATATATATATATATATATATATATATATATATATATATTACTTCAATCGTTTTAACATGCCGAATTCAAACATGTACTTAATCATTTCTACATGTACATATATTCATGTGATTTTTTTTTTGTTTGGGAAAAACGACAGAAAATTTGGAATTTCAAAACAAAACATTATATCATAATCACATTTAAAAATGTAGTTCAACCATGCAAAAATTGAGTTTTAAAAACAAAAACATTATATCACAACATTACTTCACATGCCAATTTTAGTTCAACTATCCAATAAAAACAAAACATTAAATCACATGCCAAATGTAGTTCAACCATCCAAAACTTATATTTTAAAAACAAAACAAATTATAAGACAACATTACTTCACATGCCAAATGTAGTTCAACCATCCAAAACTTAAGTTTTAAAAACAAAGATCAAAACATTACTTCACATGCCAAATGTAGTTCAACCATTCAAAACTTGAGTTTAAAAAAAAAAAACATTATATATCACAAGTATCAAGTAACATTACTTCACATGCCAAATGTAGTTCAATCATAACACTTTAAAAACAAAACAAATTATAACAGAACATTACTTCACATGCAAAATGTAGTTCAACCATTCAAAACGTAGGTTAAAAAAAAAAAAAAAAATTATAACACTTGACATTATTTCACATCACATGCCAAATGTAGTTCAACCATCCAAAACTTGAGTTTTAAAAACAAAACAAATTATGTAACACTGTAACATTACTTCACATGCCAAATGTAGTTCAACCATCCAAAACTTAAGTTTTTAAAACATTATATATCACATTCACATGTACCAAATGTAGTTCACATAAAATATGTCCAAAACTTGTAGATCTCACAAGTATAAAGTATAAGTATCAACTTATATATGACTACATCTAGATAAGATTATATATAAAAAGGTAAATTTAAGACAAAATCTATTGAAAATATAATGTTGCACGTGCGCATGTGCATCATCCATCAAATACAGATGGATGTAGCGTCTTTCCCAGCAAAGTCACAATCCTTGAGCTATCCTACGAAGCATGGGCAACCTGTACACAATGTGTACAAACATTAAAATTTGATGTTTTAAAATTGAGTGAAAATATATAGAAATTTATGTAAAAAGCAAAATGTAATATATATATATATATATATTAAAAAAATTTCAAATGAAAATGCATATATAAACCTATTTTCAATAATATTAAAAAAAAGTTAGAAAACTTGTTCAAAGGGTTGAAATGGTGTGGATGTTCCTATCGCCATCGCTAGAGTCCGTGGAGAAAAGAAATCCTTTATAGAAACCTAAAATTCAAAAAATTTAAAAGTATAAAATAACTCAAGATCAAGATCTTAATTTATAATAAAACTTTTAAACTTCAATTTATAAATTATAGTTTAAAAACATATATTTAAGTGAAAAATTGAATACTTATGCTCGTCAATTTGGCACATATCGTAAGAGAGGCTCCAAAAGAAAATATCCAAAAACCTAAAATTCAAAAAATTAAAAATGACTCAAAATCTCTAGATCGCAATTTATAATGAAACTTTTAATCTTCAATTTATAACTTATAACTTAAAAACATATATATATATATATATATATATATATATATATATATATATATATATATATATATATATATATATATATATATATAAGTGAAAAATTGAATACTTGTGCTGGTGGATTTGGCACATCTCCTAAGAGTGGCTCAGAAAGAAAATCTCAAAAAACCTAAAATTCAAAAAAATTTAAAATAACTCAAGATCTAGATATATCTCATTTTTTAATGGAACTTTTTGAGGTGTAATATATAACTTAAAAACATAAATTTTAAAAGTGAAAAATTGTTCATACTTGTGATGGTGGATTTGTCACATCTCCCAAGGAAGAAGAAGGTACCGTCATCCCAAAAACATCGAACAAAATCGAAATCTGTTAAAACATTTTATTATATATATGTACATGTACATGTGTGCACAATTATTTATTTAAAAAAAATCTCATCATGGTTCGATATATATAATAATAGATAAAAAATAATTCTACATCATCATGTTCACTTAAAAAACACTAACATTTGCTAACATATCTTGATGGTGAGAACCATCTTGATTGTATGATTGATGGTAAGACCCATCTTGATTGTTTGAACTGGAGGCTCCGACTATGATATTAACACTTTCCTCATTCATCAAGCGTGACAACTGCAAATGGTGTTAACATATAATGATACATTTTTTTAGATTAATGTATACAAATAAATGTATGTATATATGTATTTATTACAAATTGTACATGTGTTAAAATAATTGAACCCTAACCATTAACACAAACTATTCCCATGCCCTCTTCCTCATGAACAATTAGGTCCTGCCAACCATTGCGACAATTATTTGCACATGTTCTGAGATCTTCAACACTCATGTTGTCAATCTCTTCATCTATATAATACAAAAAATTAGTGTGTGCATTCTCACATGCTCTTTGTTGATTCAGACAAACATCGACTCCACCCAATCCACTGTGAAAATTTTCAATGATGGCATCCCTTGCTTCTCGACTAATTTGAGAAGTGGAATCCATCTCTGACCACAAATTTTCGACATGAAGAGGTCGACTAACCAATGGTGGCTCAGGGTGAGGCAACTCAACATCACGCCTAGCACCCCTACGGTCACAAAATCGAACTTTCCTAGGATCAAAAAATTCAGAGGGAAGGTAATTGTAATTGGGTTTCATTTACAAAAAGAATTTTGCAAAATAAAGCGGAACCTCGTCATTCCATGGGATTCTTCCATAGGCCGCAAGGTGTCTATCATACAAATAGCGAGCTATATGAGGGTGATTGAAATATTGCACCTTCAACATCTTTATTTTCGGCCCTTCTTTGAAATTAAACATAGACTTGGCCATCTCTATTGTAACTCTTTATTCAACAACCTCCCATTTATCGGGACCCATCATTGTTTCCTTTCTTTTTCTCATCACTTCTACAAAAGTATCATTGGTTGGCCCAAGCTTTAGGTACACATCTACTAGTTCACTTAAAGAGTATGTAACTATTTCCAAGCTTTGTCGACTCTCAGCAGGTGGAGTCAAAGCCATGAGATCTCTTTTCAGTTTTGCATGAATATGTTGACACCTTTCTAAGGTGCATTGCTACATGTTCTTTTCCCAAGGCATATAAAAAATGTCAGAAGGATAAGTCGTGGTTGGTGGACAACATTCTTCTTGAATGACGCATTCTACCCTACGTCTTTTTTAAGCAACATTTGGAGTAGCATTTTCAGCCTCTACATCAATATATAAAATTTTTCATATTAAAAAAACACATGTAAACAAATTTGTACAAATTTAATGAAAATAATATTCAAATTGATGGCCACCTCGATGTGGTTGGCTAGCATCTTTCCCACCCTGAGATTTTTGAGAACCAGAATGACCCTGCTAAGAACCAAAATGACCACCGATTGGTTGAGAACCAACACGACCATTCGTTGATTGGCTTCTGGGGGAATACATATCACCACCTTCACGCAATCTGTCAGCACTTATTGATGGCCATCCAAGGGAATGTGAACCACCACCAACCTCACGAGACGAGAGAGAAGCTTCGTAAAAAATATGAATTTATAATCAATTCAAAAATACATGCATACATATAGATACATGTACATATTCATTTATTAAATTGCGTGAACCATACCATGATTGCATGAACCATGGGCATGCTCCATTAATGGAGTAAACACCCTTCTCCTATTAGCTCCTAAAAAATAAAAAATAAAACTTATTAACAACTAATTTAACTCACAAAATTGATAAAAAATCAATTGCATACGTACACAAATGTATGTATATGTATGGAGATTTAAGATTATATTTAAATACCATGAACATCCCTCAATCTATGATCCCCCTCTCTCGTAGAGATATGGGATTCTATTGATTTTCGTCGTTCATCCTCCATGATATATATATCTACAGTGGAAATTTACAATTATTTTTTTAAATTACTATTTAAAATAAATTCAAAATAAATTTCAGAAAATTAATGTAATTTAGTGTAAACAAATTATGTAAAACACAACTTTCAAAGCACTAATTGATGTGTTAAACACAATTTAAGAATTTCTTTTATAAAAATGTTAAGTTCACCAAATTGCGCTTTACATGCTGGGAGAACACTTGGTATAAAATTTAAAAAAACACATGGTTATTAAAAAAGAAGTGTGAAACTCCATTTAAACAAAAAATTTTTGAAGTCCTCACATTTTAATTTTATTAAAATGTGAATTTCACCACCTGTTGCAAATGTGAAGTTCAGCAAGTTGCGCTTTACATGGTGTGGTGGGAGCACACTTGGTATATAACTGAAAAAAACACATGGTCATTAAAAAATACGCCTTTATAAGTACAAAACACACACATATCAAAGATATGTTACAATGTCCATCAATAAATTCTGAAGGAGAGCGTCTCAACACTAATTCATCTTTGGGAGATGAATCTTGAATTTTTGAAGAAGAGCATCTCAAAACTAATTCATCTTTGAGAGATGAGTCTTGCATTGGCATTGCCCCATATAATTCTAATCCATCTATTAATTCATCTTTAATAGATGAATCCTGAATTGGCATTGCCCCACACAATAGATCAGCAGACATCTTATTCACATTTGTACCATGTCTTATACTAAAAAATTGAAATTGGCTAACAATATTGTTTTCTTTTCCATGCAGTTGTTTTAGCCTCTCCTTCTTAACTTGGTACACGTCTTTCATTTGGTTGCACATAAGTTCGGAATTAGTGAAAAGTACAATTCAATTTGATCCATACTCCCTAGATGTTCCCAAGCCTTCTATCAATAAAATATAATATGCCTCGTTGTTTGTTGTTCTTCCTGGTATATTCATTTTCCTTTGGATGACCTTGCTAGTCGCAATATTGGAAAGCACATATGTAATCACTGCTTTCCCTAGATTGGGATAGCAAGAAACATCTATGCACAATGTCCATTTTTCAACCATATTTAGTGGGTTTTTTTATCCTTGAAAAAAGAAATTCAATAAAAATATATTAAATTAACATTTATTGAAAATGAATGGGAGAAATGACACATGTGCATGAGATAAATGACATGTGCATGGTTTATCTTAAAGTTTGACTTAAATTTTATGGTAGAATTCACATCTAGAAATGAGATGTGTTAAAGATTGCATTTCCTAGAGTTTAAGGGAGATTTATGACACATATACATGGTTCATGCATGGTTTGCATGAAAGTTTCCCTTAAAATTTATGGCAGAAATCACATCTAGGAATGACATGCCTTAAGAAAGGATGAGATCCAGAGGCTACCTGGCCCTTTACATGCCTTAAGAAAGGATGAGATCGAGAGGCTACCTAGCCCTTTACAGACTTCTTTAGAACTTGTAGAAGTTAAGGCTCAACCAACAAACTAAAATCCTATGGAATTTCAACCAATTTAGGTTCAATTTTTAGGCCTTAAATTTTTCCTTGAATTAATGGGGGAAAGCCTTGAGTTTGGGAGATCCTATCCTAGTAGAGTTCAGCCACTTTAGGTTTAGTTTTTAGGCCTTAACGTTTTCCTTGAATTAATGGGAGAAAGCCTCTAGTTTGTGGGAGAAATGACATTCACATGGTTTGCAAAATTATTTTATGCACTTACTAAAACAACTAGTTGTGGTGGTTGATGAAGTTATGTCAAAAGTCACACCTTTATGAGTTTGTGGGAGAAATGAAATAGAAATGACACATGCCTTAAATTTTTCCTAAAATTTGATGGGATAAGGGAGAAATTACACATGTACAAGGCTTGCCTTAGAGTGGTAGTGGTTTATGGATATTAAAATGAAGGACTTATATTTTTGTTCTAGAGATTGACTGTAGGGGCATTTACTAGATATGTCACCTTTGAGAAAAGATGAGATCCAAAGGCTACCTGGCCCTTTATAGACTCCGCCTTTAGAACTTGTAGAAGTTAACACTCAACATAGAGACTAAAATCCTATGGAAGTTAAAAATCCTATGAGAGGCTACCTGGCCCTTTACATGAAATGACATGCCTTAAGAAAGAATGAGATCCAGAGGCTACATGGCCCTTTAGATGCCTTAAGAAATGATGAGATCCAAAGGCTATCTACCCGTTTATAGACTCCTTTAGAACTTGTAGAAGTTAAGAATCAACCAACAAAATAAAGTTTTATGGAAGTTCAACCACTTTAGGTTCAATTTTTAGGCCTTAAATTTTGCCTTGAATTAATGGGGGAAAGCCTTGAGTTTAGGGGATCCTATCTTATGGAAGTTCAGCTACTTTAGGTTCAGTTTTTAGGCCTTAAAATTTTCCTTGAATTAAAGGGAGGAAGACTTGAGTTTGGGGGCTCCTATCCTATGGAAGTTCAACGACTTTAGGTTCACTTTTTAAGCCTTAAATTTTACCTTGAATTAATGGGAGGAAGCCTTGAGAAATGACATATGCTTTAAAGTTAATGGGAGAAAGCCAGCATGACACATGCTTTAAAAAATTTGCCTAAGAATTTGTGGGAGAAATGACACATGTACATAGTTTTACTTAAAGTGGTTGTGGTTTATGGATATTAAGATGAAGAACTTCTATTTAGATATGTTCCAGAGATTGACTGTAGGGGAATTTTCTGGATATGTCACCTTTCAGAAAAGATGAGATCTGGACGCTACCTGGCCATTTACAGACTCTGCCTTTAGAACTTACAGAAGTTAACACTCAACAGACAAACTAAAATCCCATGGAAGTTAAGCCACTTTAAGTTTTTAGGCCTTAAATTTTGCCTTGAATTTATGGGAAAAATCCTTTATTTTGTGGAAAAATGGGATGTCCATGGTTTCCCTTAAGTTTATGGGAGAAATCAGATCTATAAATGACATGCCTTAAAGTTTTCCTTGCCTAGAGTTTAAGATAGAAATGACATGTACATAGTTTTCCTTAAAGTTTGCATTATAGTATATGGAAGAAATGACATTGTCTTATAGTTTTTGGGAGAAATGACATAGAAATGACAGAGAAATGACATAGAAATAGCATATGTCAAAAGTCACACCTTTATGAGTTTGTGGGAGAAATGACATGTACAGGGTTTGCCTTAGAATTTAGTTTTCTGTGAAATTTATGGGAGAAATCACATCTAGAAACCTTTATTTTGACATCTATAAATAGGCTAAGAACATTAAGAAAAAATTTTCAACTTACAAATTAGTTATGTCCTTAATAAGAAGTATGATTTATCACTTATCAATTTGTTTAATAATTTATAATAATGCCATTTTTGGCTTGTACTATCATTCATCCTTGATATATACAAGAATTTTACAACTTCAACATCAACCTACATTATCATCATAAATTAGTTATGTCCTTAATAAGAAGTATGATTTAGCACTTATCAAATTGTTTAATAATTTATAATAATTGATATGTACAAGAATTTTACAACTTTAACATCAAGCTAAACTATCATCATATCACTGTAGCCATGTCAATGTGGATTATTTATATCCATTACATCATAAAACACTCCACTTTTAACATTTTAAAATAATAAAGCAACACAGAAGGTGTACATCTAGGTACATTAATAAACTCCACTTTTAACATTTTACAAGAATAAAGAAACATTGAGGGTGTAAATTTATGTACATTAATAAAATATAGCCATGTCAATATATATTATTAAGATCCATTACATCATATTTAACACAATCTAGATTATTTATATCCATTACATCCTAAAACACACTTCTTTTAACATTTTACAAGAATAAAGAAACATGGAAGGTGTAAATTTAGGTACATTAATAAAATACAACCATGTAAATCTATATTATTAAGATCCATTACATCATAAAACACTCCAATTTTAACATTTTACATTTTACTCACCTTGAGTTTGGGGGATCCTATCCTATGAAAGTTTAATACAGCTATGTCAATCTAGATTATTAAGATCCATTACATCATAAAACACTCCACTTTTAACATTTTACATTTTACTCCACTTGAGTTTGGCGGATCCTATCCTATGGAATTTCAGCTACTTTCAGTTTTTAGGCCTTAAACTTTTCCTTGAATTAATGGGATAAAGCCTTGAGAAATGACACATGATTTAAAGTTAATGGGAAAAATCCAATGACACATGCTTTAAAGTTTGCCTTAAGAGTTTATGGGAGAAATGACACATGTACACAATTTTCCTTAAAGTGGTTGTGGTTTATGGATATTAAAATGAAGAAATTATATTTAGATCTATTCCAGAGATTGACTGTAGGGGCATTTACTGGATATGTCACCTTTCATAAAAGAGGAGATCCAGATGCTACCTGGCCCTTTACAGACTCTACCTATAGAACTTGCAGAAGTTAACACTACCTGGCCCTTTACAGACTCTGTTTATAGAACTTGTAGAAGTTAACACTCAACAAACAGACTAAAATCCTAAGGAAGTTCAGCCACTTTAGGTTCATTTTTTAGGCCTTAAAGTTTGCCTTTAATTAATGGAAAAAAGCCTTTAGTTTTAGAGTAACCTTATAAAATACTTTAATGTGAAGATAGTACTTTACCTACAAAATAATGGAATTGAAGACCGTTCTTATATATAAAAGTTTTGTTATGACATATTTATCTTCCCTACCTGAAATGCTATTATCTTCCTTTCCCTATATATTTCATGGTACTGAAAAAATGGATTTTCTGAATGGCATGGTTTTCAAGATGTGGAGTTGTTTGTTGGTTTTACTTGGTATTCTCGAAGGGCCAGACATTTCGAATCATTTCTGAAGGTTTTTTTATTTGAAGTCAACATGGAAATTTTTAGGGGCTAATATTCGCAGGTGGGCTAATTTTCCATGTTTTTACCAAAAAAAAGATTCGCCAATTTCCATTTTTTCCAAAAAATATTCGCCTAAATTTTATAGTATAGAATTATTTTACCTTAAAAATCACCAACATTTTATTTAGAAAAATATAAAATCACTATAATCCTAAATATTTTTATAGAAATATCACCAAAAAGTTTATTATTTTCATATTAGAAGCTAGTAATATTCTCCAAGGATTCTAAACTTTAAGAAAAATTTCCATCCTTAAAATTTTCCCTGGAAGTCAATCATGTCATTTTGAAACAAATAAAAATTAAGCGAGGATGGCCGAAAATGAAAATAGTTTAAGGCAATTCGTTAGTGAGACTTAGTATGGCCATGGGACACATCCAACATTAGGCCATTGAGTTATGGATTCCATTATAGCTATTGAGTCACACTCATTTGACCTATAAGTGTTTATCATTTTTTTGTTGATCACACAAGTTGGGTTTGGTTGGAGGTTGTGCATTCAAGGTTTGTTTATTCAATTAAATGGATTCCCCCGTGGAAACTTTGAATTAATTTTCTATCAATTTAAGCCTATACAAAATGTTTCCTATAAATTTTGGATCAAACTTCTAAGCTGAGATTATCCGAATTTTATTTTGTTTTGAGCTAGAAAAGCATCTAAACATCTTCTTATTGCATATAATGAGGTATTTATTAGCTGTATATGAATGTTTTTATCATTACAATCTATCCCTTTATTATAAATCTATCATTGGAAACCACAAGAAATAGGTACCCAAGGGTCCAAAATATTGGAAACATGAAAGTTCTCTCTAAAGGGGTGTCATCTACATGCTAGATCAAATTCCTTAAAATTGCCAAAATCTGTCCAATATTAACAACATAGAGTTTGAATCATATATAGGTATTTTTTTCATAGATAAATGGGAATTTTTAGCTATGCTCCAAAGGGCCTTTTTTCAATCTGCCTATGAAGGAATATACCAAGACACGTCCTGGAAAAAAACCAATACTTTAAAGAACCCTTCAAAGGCTTCTCGAGTAATTTGATACTCTCCTTCATATAGCTGGACACACATACCAAGTGAAAAGAACATAACATGGCATGAAGGAAACAAAACCAAAGAGTGTATTTAGGTTATGGAAGATATCACATGGAAGAGCGTATATTTTTGTTAGATTGGATAAACATTATGCCTGCAACCTCTATGATGTTATCCAATGTATTGATGTTATTCTCCTATGTGGGTTCATCATGTACAACATGAACTTCATTAGGTCTTGTTTTAAGAAATTTAGTTTTAAGAAATTTATGAAGCACATATGATAATGATGCTGATGCCTCTTCATAGATACCACTCACCAAATAAAACTCAGCAAAAAAATCCAGGAACATCAAAGCAAGTAGCGGGGTAAGTAGTAGCTCACCTGGGATCTATTTCATAAACTCAACAAAAAAATCCAGGAACATCAAAGAAAGTAGCGGGGTAAGTAGTAGCTCACATGGGATCTGTTTCGTTTTGAGAGCTATCATAAACTCAGATTTCTCCATATCCCGTAGCGGCTTCCCCATTGGCATTTATTAATTCTCCGTTTTCAATTTTGTTTATAGATTTCTCTATTGAAACTAACAGTTTGTTATTTTTCATTTTTTCAGAGTTGTTCCATATGAGTCTAATTCCCATAAGTGTGACATATATTTATTAATTCTTTGTTTTCGATTTTGTTTATAGGGTTCTCTATTGAAACTAACAGTTTGTTATTTTTATTTCTATTGAAAGTAACAATTTGTTATTTTTCATTTCTATTGAAACTAATAGTTTGTTATTTTTCAATTTTCTTAGAGCCATTTCATATGAGTCTAATTCCCATAAGTGTGACATATATTTATTAATTCTCTGTTTTCAATTTTTTTTACAGGGTTCTCAATTGAAACTAACAATTTGTTATTTTTCATTTTCTTAGAGTTGTTCCATATGAGTCTAATTCCAATAAGTGTGACATATATTTATTAATTATATATTTTCAATTTTGTTTACAGGGTTTTCAATTTTTCTTCCATTCCCCTCTGGGTTTAGTATCTTTTCCAGTTTGATAACTAACAAATGGAGACAAGTAAAAAGACAGAGAAGGAAAGACAACAATTTATATCTTGAAAGCAGGTGGGATATATGTAACCATAGTATGTATAGTCTTACCAAGTGTGGTAGCTTTATTTGATATGCAATTATTATGCGATTCAGACTTAATGAGACATAGAATATCCTGAACATATGAAAAAATATGATGGTTTTTAAAATATCCAAAATACCGAAACAAAAAAGAGTGAGTTGGGTATCTTAATGGCTACAAAAAAAAAACGTTACGATTGCGATGCTGAACCAGAATATGAAAAAACTAATTATAACAGGGTGCCAACCTGGAAATTCAGAGCTGAGGTCATAATTCGGTGAAGAGGCCACAATTCAGAGCTGAGGCCGCAATTTAGTGACGAGGTCGCAATTCGGAGACGAGGCCATAATTTAGAGATCAACGAGGTCGCAATTAACGAGGAAATCAGAGGACAATTACCTGCAAACATAAAAACAACAATAAAATTAAAACATAAAGGAAAAAATTAAAACAGAAATAAAACTATTTCAAAAAGAAAAAAAACAACAGGAATTACCTGCAAGACTCTGCGAAGACCCTGCAAGACTCTGCAAACACAAACGTAGTAGACACGATAAGCCCGAAACACAAACATAGCAGACACAGACGCGATAAGCCTGAAACACAAACACAGAAGACGCAGGCGTGATAAGCCCAAAACACAATTACAACAGACGCAAACGCTAATAAGCTTGAAACCCATTAACGGGTCCAGGCTGGTGCATTTATAAACTAAAGTTCGGCCAAATTATTTGAATATTTTGGCCGAACTAATAGTTCAATCGAACTTATGTTTCCGGTTTTCCCATCTCTGACCAAAAATCTATTTGTCTACGCAGTGAGTACGCGGTCAATGTAAACTGCAGAATGAGTTCGGTCGAAATAATTTCGAAAGTTCGTCCGAATTCTATAAAAGAATTTTTGAGAAAAAGATTTTTCGACCCCTGATTCTCACAAAAGTGTAACCCAACTTCGTGGGTTTACCCTTCTTTTGTGCATGTTTCTACATATCTAACTATTACATAGTAATTGGCTACCCTGTTCACTTCCTTTCCCTCACACACTACTGCCCTATGATGAATAATATGCATTATATCCACCATAGAGATTACATCAATATATCCCTTGAAGACTAAAATAAAAATGCCCTGAAGAAATTCTGAAGAAGCCTAGCTCAAATCCTAAATTTCTCGATCAACATACTTAGCGAGTTTCCTGCTTGTGCTAATGGCAGGTTGCAGCATTTTGACCTCGCATCGCCAACATTCTTTTGATGGTAAAAACCACGTTGATCACTTTATGGTAGTGTTTCCTCAAATAAAGGATAAGATTCGTGCACTAGAAGCTTCCAGAACGTTGAGTTGGATATTGTTCGATGCAGATATGCTCGAGCTCTCTCATTTGGAGCTCTTGATATTATCAATAGGGAATTTTCCCTTGAGAAGTGGGCCTTCCTCCTTATTTTATGGATCCCTAAATCCCTCTCCCTACCTATAAATTGAATCCCATCCTTCCACTACTAGTTGGTAATTTTTCGGTTGGTCTGATCATTAATCCATTGTATACCTATATTGTGATAATGCCTAAATTTCCATTCGGGAGAAGGATTGCTTGAAGAGACTCTGTTTGGACTTGGACATCACCAAAAGGATGCCTCCAACAATAAGGCCATATTTGTAAGCTTCCTCTTTTATATTATCAACTATACATCTGGTGTTTCACTTTCCATATTTGTTTCGAAATCTTTACAAGTAGCCTAATGCTCCTTGATCTGTTAGGTAGAACATTATTCAATATATTTTATTTTTTGTTTTATGTTTATTGTTGTGTCTTGATCTCCTACAGGTACTCGAATGTCATAATCAACAGGGAGAAAACATGAAGGATCATTGATCAATGTGTAGAAATTTTAATACACTTATGTATTTCCGGATTCTCCAGATCTAACAAGTATGTGCCACTGTTAAATACAGAATCCTTCTACTTAAATCTTTGCATAAATTTAATAGCCAATTGCAAACACATGAAGAAAAATCAATCACCCATAACATAGATAGTTTTACCGAGAAATCATAAAGCTAAAAACCCCACTATCATATATTATGTATATATCATGGATCATGAAACAATATCATACAAAACTCTACTCCAAGAGATCTCAGTACAATATACAATCGTCTCACACTGTCATACAAAAATTGGCATAAACATGCACCAATTTACTGCCTCCTAACAACCAGCCTCCACTACGCAATCCCTGCTGATGAAGATCCCTGAATGAATTTGATATTGCATTTCCTTGACTGTGCAATCCTCATTGGCATCTCCAATGTGTGTTTGGTTGCACTTGTGCACCCACTATAGTCACAACTAATACTCAAATAGACCCTTTCACCTATCTCTCAACTGGGTCTCCACTGGATCTCACATGCAGGTAGTTAACAGTAGTATTTCTTTAGTTGCATGTGAGACCACTACTTTGTGAATTAATTAAATAATTAATTCACTATCTCTCACTAGTGTATCTTTAGTTACAACTAGTTAAAACTAGCACAACTGAGTTTAACTCACTTAATTGAGTTAAACTAAATAACAACTCACATAACTACACATCCAACTCTGTTACAACTTTACATCACTCAGTTACAATGAAGTCCACTAGCATATCCCACCACCCAACCTTAGAACTCATAATTCCTTCAGTCAAATGGTTTTCCACATCAGTTAACTGAAATCAAGTGCTTTAAGAGAATATATTATTATTTATTGTCTAATTATTATTAAGGGCTAATAATAATTGACATGCGATCTATAAATAGACTTTTCCCATGCATCTAAAAATAGAATCTCATATATAAATAGAATTTTCTCAACCATATATAAATAGATTCCCTCTATAAATAGAATATGCTCAACATTCTAAAAATGGACATGCACCTAAAAATAGCCTGCAGGCCCCACCTAGTGTAGGTGCTTAATTTTCAGTAGGATCATCATCTTGTTGAATCTCAACACTCCCTCTCAACAAGAAAGGGATTATCCTTCACACGGATCATGTCTCTATGGTATTCGAATTTTCTCTTAGTGAGCACCTTCGTAAGAATATCTGCATCCTGATCTTCCGTAGGAATGTAATGAAGCAACATGATCTTCCTCTCCACACAATCTCTGATATGATGACACTGGATATCTATATGCTTTGATCTATCATGAAACATAGGATTAATCAAGAGTTTAATTCAACTCTGATTATCACAATTAAACACTCTAGGATCTAAATGAGAACCGAACAAATTGACCAGGATCTTCCTCATCCAGATAGCCTCACATGCAGCTTGACTTGCTACCATGTATTATGTTTCTACTAAACTGAGTGCCACAGATCTCTGTTTCCTATTGTACCAAGAAACAGTTGTAGATCCAATACTCAAAACCCCTCTTGATGTGCTCTTTCTGTCTATTGGGCTGCTTGCTCAATGTGCATCCTTGAATCCATGTAACTTCACCTCATCTATCTGTTTGTACCATAAGCCATACTCAGATGTGCCCTTGAGATATCTCAGGACATACTTGCCAGAATTTCAAAAGAGCTTGGTAGGCTTAACCATCGCTTGACTAAGCTTGTTCATTGCATATCATATGTCTGGTCTTGTATTAACTAAATACATGAGAATACCCACCAACTTTCGATAGATAGTAGCATACACTACCTCTCCAGATGTAGCATCCTCTTTCCTCCAGTTTCCTGGAAGAGGAGTATCCATGGGTTTGCAGCCCTCCATGTGAAACTTACCGAGTATCTCCCTTGCATACTTTCCTTGAGACACAAATAGTTCACCTTCTCGCTGCCATATTTCCAATCCAAGGAAATAGTGAAGGAGACCCATATCCTTCATCTAAAACCCCTTTGCAAGGTCCTCCTTGCATGGGTGTATCAGCTGCTCATCACCAATCAATATTAAATCATCAACATAAAGAACAACAATTAAAATCTTACCCTCCACCAAAATCTAGCATAGGTTTGCATCCACCTCACTCTTGATGAAGCCAAGTCTAGTGAAATAGTTGTCGATCCGAGTGTACCAAGAACAGGGTGCTTGCTTCATCCCATACAACACTCCTTTGAGTCTACACACATGCGATTCACTGCTAAAGATCTCAAATACTTCAGGATGCTCAATGTACACTTCTTCCTCAAGATCCCATTAAGGAACACAATCTTCACATTCATTTGATGAATGTGCCAACCCATTTGCGCTGAGAGAGCAAGGATGGTCCTTATGAAAGAATATCGCGCGATAGGTGCAAAGGTTTCTTCATAATCAATCCCCTCAATTTGTGAGAATCCCTGGGCCAAAAATCTTGACTTATACTTCTCAACACTCCCATCAACATCTTGCTTTACCTTGTAGATCCGTCTTGAACCTACCATTGATTTATCAACCGACTTTGGAACAATTGCCCAAGCACTGTTTCTGACAATGGAGTCATACTCCTCCACCATTGCATCTACCCATGTGGGCTCCTACACTACTTTATGAAAAGAAGATGGCTCAGTCACAATACATTTTCTCATGAGAGCCATGTATCCAGTGAATCATTCAAGAGACTGTCTTTGTCTGCGCTGTGAATTAGGGACTCCTACATTCTGTGCCCCTTCAAGCTTCAGCCTCTCAGCTTCTGTGGTATGCCTTCTACCAGTTCTGATGTTTGGCTCTACGTGAGTGGACTCATCCACTCCATGAAACTCCTCATGTGGCTGATCCACATCTAAAGAGTCATCTTTGGGAACAAGCAGTTCCTCCTCTACATGCAAGTCTAGCTCCCTCTCAAACGACAACTTCATAACTTTCTCCTCATTGAATTTTATATCCCGTCGCACCACAATCATTCGACTACTTGGAAAATACACATGATAATTATGGGGTGTTTCTATGTGCCCCACAAATATCTCAACTTCAGCAGTCGGCTCCAGCTTCTTCCTAGCGTTCTTGGTCACATGCACATAGACAAATAAGCCAAAAATCTTAAAGTGAGAAATATCCGGTCTCTTACCAGTAAAAGCTTCTTCATGTGTACTCATGCCAAGTTCTCTATGAGGACAACGATTTTGCACATAAACCGCAGTGTTGCATGCTTCCGCCCTCAAGTGCATTGGTAGGCCCTGATCATGAAGTATAGCTCATGCAACACCCATGATTGTTTTGTTCTTCCTCTCTGCGACCCCATTCTACTGTGGGCTATGAGGCGCTATGATTTCTCTTTGAATTCCTTCTTTGCTATAGAAGTATTTGAATTAATTCGAGATATATTCACCACCATTATCACTCCGCAGAGCCTTCACTTGCTTCCTCGACTCTTTCTCCACCAATGCTTTAAACTCACAGAACTTTGAGAATGTTTGATCTTTCTTCTGTATGAAGAAGATCCAACATATACGACAATAGTCATCAGCAAAAATAACATAATACCTGTGTTTTCTTGTTGAAGCAACCGAGAATGGTCCACACACGTCTGTGTGAACTCTCTCCAGGATTATCGAAGCATGGTTCTCCTTTTCATGAAAGGTGGTCTTCACAAACTTACCCATAGTACATCCCTTGGTCTGCACAAGTGTACCCTTGGGAAGTCCAGAATAAATTTACTGCAATATTTTTAGGGCGCCATGGTGAAGATGGCTTAATCGCATGTGCCATAATTTGCCCTCATCCCGGCTCACCACTTCTTCTTCTACCTCCATATTGTAGATATTCTTGACTCAAATCCCTATCCTCTTGGTTTGAACCATTGTTTTATGTCATAGGAAAGCTTTTCCGTTGCTGAAAATAACGTCATAACCTCTGTCCTCCAACATCACGGTTGAGACCAAGTTTTTCTTCAGACCTGGAACATTCATAACATCTTTCAACAAAAATGGTTTACCTGACTCCCTCTCAAAGTTAATGGTACCAATGATGGTCACACTATATCATGCATCATTGCCCATCTCTATATGCATTTGGAGATCTTTCTCCTCCAAGTCACTGAAAATCTCCTTATTTCCCGTCATGTGGAAGAAAGCACCCCTATCAAGATACCACACCGATCCCATTATGCTTGAAACCAAGCATGCAATAAAGGAGAAATCAAGTTCAAATTACGAGGCAAGGGCCTCACCAGCTGTCGCTCCAACAACCTTCTTGTTCTTCTTTTTCTATGGGTAGTTAGTGGCGAGATTCCCATGTTCATAACAGTGAAAACACTTCACCTTGGACAAATCTAGCTTCTTGCATTTAGCCTCAGATTTTGAGTGGAATTTATTCCCCTTCCCTTTCCTTTGTTTGGAAGCCAAAGCACAATCCTCTTCATCATCATGATTTTATGAAGAGCCATCCTTGGTGTTCCACCTGAACTCCTCTTGCACTAGATCTGACCACAGTCGTTCCCAATCTGACAGTTTTTCCCGTCCGTTGACACAGTCTTGATAACTGTGACAACTATTAGGAAGTCCCAAGAGAGGAAAACTCACCAAATCATCATCAACAACTGTGATTCCCACACTCCCCAGTTCATCCTGACATTGGACAAAATTTGTGAGATACCTAGGAATATTTTCGCCCTTCTCCATTTTTATCTTTCTGAGTTTATCCTTCAACGCCAATTTCCTATGGTCGCCGCTGCTTTGGAAAATATATGTCAAAGCCTTCCACATTTCAAATGGAGGGGCTTTCCCATGAAGGCTTGAGACAATATGTTCTCTCACACCTTCCAACAAAATCATTCTCATCTTCGCTACTTTCTTTTTCCAAGTGTTAAGTAATGCAGCATCCGTCGAAGTGGGCTTAGGAACATCACTGTCGATGAATTACTTCAAGCCATTATCTTCAAGCACGGCATCCATCCTCTCCTTCCATGCAATGTAGTTCGAGCTGCCCTCGATTGCATACTCTAACCATAAACCATTGAAAGCCATTTCGATTTTTACTCAACTATCGCACCAATAAATCTTGCAACAAATTTGAATTGTGTCCACCAACAAACGCAGCTACTGCTTCAATATTGCAATATTATTTTCTCCGATACCATATATAAATTTTAATAAAATTATGTATTACTAGATTCTCTTGATATAACAATTATATGCCACTGTTAAATACATAATCCTTCTACTTAAATCTTTACGGAAATTTAAACGCCAATTGCAAACACATGAAGAAAAATCAATCACACATAACACAAATGTTTTTACCTGGAAATCATAAAGCTAAAAACCCCACTATCATATATTATGTATATATCATGGATCATGAAAAAATATCATACAAAACTCTACTCCAAGAGCTCTCAGTACAATATACAATCGTCTGACACTGTCATACAAAAATTGCCATAAACATGCACCAATTTACTGCCTCCTGACAACATGCCTCCACCGCGCAATCCCTGCTGATGAAGGTCCCTAAATGAATTTGATATTTCCTTGCCTTGACTATGCAATCCTCATTGGAATCTCCAATGTGTGTTTGGTTACACTTGTGTACCCACTATATTCACAATTGATAGTCAAACAGACCCTTTCACCTATCCCTCAAATGGGTCTCCACTAGATCTGACATGCATGTAGTTAACAATAGTATTTCTTTAGTTGCATGTGAGACCACTGCTTTGTGAATTAATTCAATAACTAATTCAGTGATCTCTCACTACTGTATCTTTATTTACAACTAGTTACAACTAGCACAACTGAGTTTAACTCACTTAACTGAGTTAAACTAAATAACAACTCACATAACTACACATCCAACTCTGTTACAACTTTGTATCACTCAGTTACAACGAAGTCCACTAGCATGTCCCACCAACCAACCTTAGAACTCGTAATTCCTTTAGTCAACTGGTTTGCCACATCAGTTAACTGAAATTAAGTGTCAAGAGAATAGATTATTATTTATTGTCTAATTATTATTAAGGGCTAATAATAATTGACATGTGATCTATTTTTAGACATGCGATCTATAAATAGACTTCGCCCATGCATCTAAAAATATAATATCATCTATAAATGTAATTTCCTCAACCATCTATAAATAGACTCCCGCTATAAATATAATATGCTCAACATTCTAAAAATAGACATACACCTAAAAATATCTTGCGGGCCCCACCTAGTGTAGGTGCTTAATTTTCACTAGGATCATCATCTTGTTGAATCTCAACACAATCTCTTCATCGAAGGATTGAATGATAGCATCAGGAAGAGGTAGGCTCTTCTTCCTCCTCTTTCACTCTGAATATAAACTAGGAAAGGGTACATTATATAGTCTCATGCATTGCTAGACCCACTCTAGGCCTAGAGAGATCGCCTCTGTCTACAGAGGGGATTGTCTTCACAAAACAATTGGTGAAGCCACTAGGGATTTATGAGATCTAGTCAAAGACTCAAATTGAAAGGGGATTCGTTTCATTTTTTTATCACCTAAAGACAATCCAAGATTTTTTTCATTTTTTTTTGTGAATACAATCCCCTATGCGGACATAGGAAATATCTCTAGCCCTAGAGTGGGTCTAAAAATGCACGAGACTATCTAATGCACCCTATCCTAGTTTATATTCAAAGCGAAAGAGGAGGAATAAGAACCTACCTCTTCCTCATGCTATCGTTCAATCCTTCGATGAAGACCTTGATCCACGATCCTTCAGGTTTTCTCCTTGCTGCTTATGATGTTCGAGTACCTGTAGGAGATCAAGAGACAACAAAAAACGTAACAAAAAACATATCATACATTGAATACAAACTAGCTAACAGATCAAGGAGCATTAGGCTACTTATAAAGATATAAAAACAAATATGGAAAGTGAAACACCAGATGTATTATTGATCATATAAAAGAGGAAGCTTACAACTGTGGCCTTGATTTTGGAGGCCTCCTTTTGGTGATGTATAAGTCCAAATTATGGCTCTTCAATATATCCTTCTCCCAAATGGAAATTTAGGCATTATCACAATATAGGGATACAAAGGATTAGTGATCAGACCAACCCAACAATGACCAACCAATAGTGGAAGGATAAGATTCAATTTATAGGTGGGGAGAGGGAGTTAGGGATCCAAAAAAGAAGGATTAAGGCCCAATTCTCCAGGAAAAATTCCCTAATGATAGGATCAAGAGCTCCAAATGAGAGAGATCAAGCATATATGCATCGAACCATATCAAGCTCGATGTTTTGGAAGCTTTTAGTGAACGAAGTTTCTCCTCCATTTGAGGAAACATTGCTAGAAAGGGATCAACACGGTTTTTCCCATAACAAGCGTTTTGGTGGTGTAACGTCAAAATGTTGCAACCTTCCATCAGCATGGGCATACAACTGGCTAAGTGAGCTAATCCATAAATTTAGGGTTTGAGATAGGATTCTTCATAAATGTTTCAAGGAAGTTTTCTTTTAGTCTTCAAAGTATATCTTGATGTAATCTCTATGGTATATATACTGCAAATTATTCATCACAGGTCACTTCAGGATTATGGATGGGAAGTGAACGGGGTGACAAATTACTGTGTAAAAGGTTCCCTCAAAAGCATGAAGGCATAACAATGAGTTATGGGTTAAATTCTTTATGAACCAAGGCAATAACTCGAAATACCGCCAGGAAAGCTGCCAAATAAAACACAATACAATACCTAACATCTCTAATATGAATATTTCTAATAACATATTTTTGAATATGCACCAAATAACACATGAAACTACGGTATGGTCGCAACCATCCTTCTGAAGGAGGTCATGGAAATGGATCCACGGTATGGTCGCCGCCATCCATATAGAAAGTATAATGTGTAAAATCATGAATACTAAATAACTCCATGTAGCCTGGATAGTAAGAGATGCAATAAATTTTTGTCATCATGACCTCTGATCCCATTTTGAGTCAAATGCTGCCACCCTCCGAAGTCGTGTCATCGATATGTTCAAGAGAATTCCTTTTAGGAAAAGTCACACATCCTCTACTTATTTGAACCTCTTTTCCATAGTCCTGAATCACTCCTATCATTTTGCTAAATCCTTTGTTTTGTGTCGATGATGTCGAAATCATTATGGCCGTCCTTTGACGCATAACTTCATGTCGACTTCAACTCATTATCCTGGAAGGATAATGAGTTATGGGGCATTTCATATGTTGGATCAAGAGGTTGGGAGGTTTTTTATGTAGAGTTTAGTCTGGTTTACTGGGTTGTTTGTAGTTCCCTGAGTAGTGTATTAGACTGCCTATTTGTATGTGTTTGTCCCTGTGGTGTATATAGCTCGACTCGATGTTGGATATGGAGGCTTTGTGCTCCAAAGGGTTTTTTGAGGTAAAGCAGTTTTTTTATCAGTTTTATGATAGTTTTCGCTTGTTTTATGCATTTTTCTCCACATGTAACCCTAAGGAAGGCCTATTTGCAAGTCACTATGTGATTTGTAGTTGGTTTATGATGAGCATCTTAGGTTCTTGTGGTTCGATGGGGTTTTGGAGCGTATGGGGTTCTTATGGTGCGCTAGCATGGAGGAAGACGAGGAGAGCTTGAAGGTACGAATTTGTCCTACCAACCTATCTTCTACACTTGTTTTTAAACACATTTAACTTGATGGATTATTGTTCCTCTATTGAGCTTATTTGCTTGTATTTTTAAACACTTTTAGCTGCGGGTTTGTGTAAATTTGACAGGTTTTTTCTTTGGGCTTGCTTATTATCTTGTTTTTCTTGGGTTGTCTGGAAATTACAGAATACGAATAGGTTTGTTTAGAACCTGGGCTATTTTGTGTTAATTATGGGCATAATTGTTAATTTAAGGCATAATTATAGGGTTTTGTCTTGATATGCTTGGTTTTCTATGATGGGTTTCGCATGTGCACTTGCTTGTTATATTGTTTTTCTTGGATGTCTGGAAATTACAGAATTATAGAATAAGAATAGGGGTTTTATTTGTGTTAATTATGGGCTTAATTTTTAATTTTGATATTTATTCTCGGGTTTATAAAACACAACTACAACTTAGGATGGTGGAATATTACTGATTGTTTGGTCTTAGGCACTATTTGTTGGATTCTGGGTTTCGTTTTGATATGCTCGATTTCTCCTTTTGGATACTTCTATTGGCACGGTTGCATTACTGACCATTGAGAGGATGTATTTATCATTTTTTTTTGTCTCAGGAACTGTTTGTTGGATTCTAGGTTTTGTCTTAATATTTTGAGTTTCATCTTTGGGCTACTTCACTGGTCCATTATTGACCATTTAAGGATGTATTTATTATTTTTTTGGGTCTCAAGCATTTTTTGTTAGATTCCATGAGTGCATGGAATATTTATAGAGGCGACTAGGTATTGGTCATTTTATATTTTCAAGTGGTGTGTTTTAGTGGTTGAATGTTTGTGGCAAATGATTATGTGTTTTTCTTTCAATTTAGTGGCATGGTATTTAATATTTTTGTCTGAATAAATGTTTGGTAGATCCCATGAGGGCATAGCAGAATAACAGAGGTGGCTAAATGCTTGTCATTTTATTTTTGAAGTAATAGAGGTAGCTAAACATTAATACCTCGATGAACCTAAAATGGATCAATGTTACTCCATTTCATCTTGGGATACTTAATGTAACTTTATAGAAGGGAATGGTATTTTTATCATTTGTAATCATCAATATGATGAACTGGGTTTTTTCTTGATATGTTGGGTTTCATCTTTGGGCTACTTCTGATGGCAATGGTCTACTATTGACCATTGAGGGGATGCATTTATTAATTTTTTTGGTCTCAGACACTATTTGGTGGATTCCATGAGGGCATGGAATATTAATAGAGGCGGCTAAGTATTGGTCATTTTATATTCAAGTGGTGTGTTTTAGTGGCTGAATTTTTTGTGGTAAATGAATATGTGTTTTTCTTTGAAGTTAGTGGTATGGTATTTATTATTATTTTCTAAGTCACTGTCTGGTGGATCCCATGAGGGCATGGTAGAATAACGAAGGTGGATAAATTCTTTCCATTTTATTTTGAAGCATTAGAGGTGGCTAAATCTTAAGATATTAATGGACCTAAAATGGATCAAAGTTAGTCCATTTAGTTCATTTCATATTTGGGACACTCAATGTAACTGTGTAGAATGTAATTCTATTTTTATCATTTACAATCCTCAATATGATGAACCGGGTTTCATCTTGATATGTTGGTTTTTGTCTTTGGGCTAATTATAATGGTACTGGTCCATTATTGACCATTGAAGGGATGTATTTATTATTTTTTTGGTCTCAGGCATTGTTTGTTAGATTCCATGAGGGCATGGAAGATTAATAGAGGTGGCTAAGTACTAGTCATTTTATATATTCAAGCGATGTTCTTTAGTGGTTGAATGTTTGTGGTATATGAATATGTGTTTTTATTTGAATTTAGTGGTATGGTATTTATTATTTTTTTCTAAGTCACTTTCTGGTGGATCCCATGAGGGCATGTCAGAATAAAAAAAGTGGCTAAATGTTTGTCATTTTATTTTTGAAGTAACAGAGGTGGCTAAATCTGAAGACCTTAACGGACCTACAATGGATCAAATTTAGTCCATTTAGTCCATTTTAGTTGATCAAATTATTCAAACAGAGTTAAATTATCTATAGATCATATTAACCCAACATAGTTCAAATTATTTAATTCAGTTTATCCACATCTGGTCTTTGTTCATCACACTGACCATTAACAAACATTCTCAAATCAAGCAAAACTAGATGTAAATGTGTAGAAGAGAATGGTATTTTTATCATTTTCAACCCTCAATATGATGAACTAGATAATCCTTAATTGTGTAAAAGTTTATCTTATGCTATGAAACCAATAGACATATTGAATCCTTACCAAAATTACATTGTGGTGTGGTTACAAAAATTAATTCATGCCACACCTATGCTTGATGGCCTCCGTTTCCTATGTTGCCCAAAATTGTTGAGTTTCCTGCTTGAACCAAGTATGGTGGACTATCCAAGATTGGCTTATTAGGATGTGCCTAAATGTTTCCATATTCTTGAGTCCAATTTTCTCCATGTAGCCATGGAGGGGCTGAGTAACCCTAATGTCCACTTGTGTTACTAACCCCAAAAATAAGTGCAGGTGTAATATAAACATAGTTAGGATTTAAACCTGCACTGGTAGGGGTATAAGAGGTGGGAATAACCCCTAGTTGATAGTGGGGGAATTGTATTTTAATCAGGTCTTGGTATGATGATCTGTGCTCTGCAATGTGGTCCAGTGTGTTGGACATCATCCTATTTTCCTAGAACTGGCTTCAACCATGGTCTTCCTTGATTTTCACCCCTCTTGATTTTTCCAAAACTTTTTGAACCTTTATAACCTATCTCTCTTGAATTTCCAATTTATTTTATGTTCCTTATCTTCCCTTGCTTTTTTTCTTTCCAACCTTTCCTTTTCTCGATATTTTGCTGCTACAATCCTTGAAGCTCTCTTTTCCTTTGCTAACTCCTTTCTATTTTTAGATTCCTGAATTTCATTTTTTTTACATTCAAACTCAAACATTAAATTCATATAATCTTAATATGTGAGAAATTGTGAAGTCCTCCCCAAATGAAGACAATCTAATGTTGAGTTCCTTGATGAGGAATTCACTCTCTCTATTGGTATCTTTAGGAATGCACCAAGTATTCTATGCTTTGTTGTCCCATACTCCTCATGACCTGACACTTGGATTTCAACCTCTGGGATAGATGATTGGCCCCCATCATTTTCTTATTCAGGTACTTCATGTTTAATAGGCTCCTCTTCCAGTGATCCATTGTCCATAAAATAATGAACAATTTCGATGTTCAAATCTAATGGTTGTGAAAGCATGTCCATGCTTTCCTCATTGGTGGTAGACACATTATTTCCTATGATATTCATCACAGCCTCTACCAACCATGATGGTGGGCTTACTTGGGTTGGCATGGGCAATTTCTCATTGTTTAATGTTGTTGCATTTTCATTCCTTTGATCAACTACCTCATATGGAATATCACATGTAGAATTGATAGGTGGTTTAGTGGGTGTGACAACCTCAATGATATTGACGGTTGGTTCATGACTAAACCATGTATCTCTTACATGTTCATCACAATCACCATAAATTTTTTTGTTGAAGTCCAACAAGAAATTATAACACACACACTAGTGTGGGACCAATAGGTCCTAGCAGCACCTACACTAGTGTGGGCTAAATTTGGTGCAATGTCTAATTTATTTTTCCCTTAATTAAGTTGGACAATAAAATGTAATCGTATGTAAAAATCACTTGCAATAGTTAATTGAGTGTGATAAACTCAGTTAGCTCATGAATTTCGATTTGAGTGTAGTTGGTGAGGCATGCGAGTAATTCTAGTTGTAACCAAGTTTGAATTGAAGTTGGTGCATTATTTAATGCATGAGAAATTAGTTAACTAAATCGAGGTGAGTTAAAGTCAGTTTTGATAGTTTTAATTGATTGTTGCACGAGTGAGAGATCAAGTGAATTAAATATTATTTAATTCACAATCATTGATCTACCATGCAACTAATGATTTCCTATTAATAGATGCATGCATGTCAGTTCCAGTGGAGACCCAGTTGAGACAAAGTTGAAAGGGATGTTAACTATCAATTATAGGATTATTGGGTTGCACCCATGCAACCAAACACACATTGTATTTCCCATGAACCTTGCGTATTTTAGGAAGGCCAAAATTCCTAAAGAGTAAGGATTACATTCATCAGCAATTGCGCAAGCAAGGCAAGTTGTTTAGAGGCTGAGAATTGGCTAAGTGTTGGTCAATTTTGTCCAAGACAATGTGAGGCAATTAGCGGAGTGTTGTAGACTCTTGTGAGAAGAGGGAATTTTATTTTTTTCATGTTATAAAATAGAGGATAGTGGGGTTTTGAGTAGCAAGCTTTCCCTGGGAAATTATCTGTGTTGTGGTTTGATTTGATTCTTTCTTTCCTTCATGTGATTGGTGATTGTGTTTAATTTCTACAATTGAATTATAAAAGAAATTCAATATATATCTTTAGTACATTGTTAGATCGGATTGAATCCATTGATATACATATATGTTGTATAATTTCTACATGGTATCAGAGCATAGGAAATTAACACAGTAAATAAGAAGTTGATTTTGTGACTGAATAGTATTTGAATTTGCAAAGTTACTCTTGGTGCGATAGGAGAGTCAGGATTGAAATGGCTTTCAATGGCTTGAGATTGGATTATGAACTCGAGGGAAGTTCCAATTACATTGCGTGGAAAGACAGGATGGAGGCAGTATTGGAAGATAATGACTTGAAGGAATTCATTGATAATGAAATTCCCAAACCTGATGTAACAGATGTTGCAAATATTGATGCCTGAAAAAATATGGTTGCAAAGGCGAGGAGGATATGACTGGATGGAGTACAAGACCACATTGTCTCAATTCTCTATGTAAAAGTGACACCATATGAGATGTGGAAAGATTTGACAGATCTATTTCAGAGAAGCAGTGACCATAGGAAATTGGTGCTGGAAGACAAGCTCAGGAAAATTAAAATGGAAAGAGGTGACACCATTCCGAAATATTTAACAAAGTTTGTCCAATGTCGGGATGAATTTGGGAGCGTCGGAATTACTGTCGCAGATGATGACTTGGTGGGCCTAGCTCTTCTAGGACTTCCCAAGTGTTGGCACAGTTATCATGACTATGTCAATGGAAGGGAAAAAAATGCCAGATTGGGAATGAATTTGGTCGGATTTGGTGCAAGAATAATTCAGGAAAAATACCAGGGATGGATCTTCATATAAGCATGATGATGTTGAAGATTGTGCTTTTCCTGCCAAGGCGAAGAAGGGGAAAGGAAAGAAATTCCATTCCAAATCTAAGTCTGGTAAATATGGTAAGAAGCACGACATGTCCAGAGTGAAGTGTTTTCATTGTCACGAGCATGGACATTATGCCACTAATTTTACACAAAATAAGAACAATAAGGCTTCAGGATCTACAACTGGTGAGGCTTTGGCCTCGCAATTTGAGATTTACTTCTCACTCATTGCATGCATGGTGTCAAGTGCAATGGTATCGGTGTGGTACTTGGATAGTGGTGCTTCCTTTCACATGAAGGGAGACAAATAACTTTTCAGTAGCTTGGAGGAGGACACCCATATGCATAACTAAATGGGTGATGACAGAAGATACAGTGCTACCAGGATTGGTGCAATTACCTTCCAGAGACAGTTAGGTAAACCCTTTCTATTAAAATATGTAATGCATGTACCAATCTTGAAGAAAAATTTGGTCTCAGTCGCAATGTTGGAGGATAGAGGCTACGATGTTGTTTTCAGTGAGGGAAAACATTTCCTTCAACACAAAGCAATAGGACAAGCCACGAAGATTGGGATTCAAGTTAAGAATCTCTATAAACTTGATGTAGATGGCTACAC
Source organism: Pinus albicaulis (assembly GCA_034641835.2). NCBI lineage: Eukaryota > Viridiplantae > Streptophyta > Pinopsida > Pinales > Pinaceae > Pinus > Pinus albicaulis. The sequence goes on from CM076581.1 coordinate 783,851,813, forward strand.
ATAATTGATGGGTAAGGAGGAAAAAGTGGTGAGTCGAGATGAGGGTGAGTTATGGCACAGGAGATTGGGTCATCTTCACCACGGAGCCTTGAAAGTCATGCAAAATATTTATATGGTAATTCCCATAGGTACTCTTGCGTAGTTAAACACATGCAAGGGATGTACTACGGGGAAGTATGCAAAGGCCACCTTTCATGAGAAGGAGAACTGAGCTTCGGAAATCCTTGAGAGAGTTCACTCAGACGTGTGTGGACCATTATATACTACTTTGAAAACAAATCATAAGTACTATGTGATATTTTTTGATGAATTTTCTCTTAAGTGTTGGATATAATTCATGCAGAAGAAAGATCATATGTTATCAAATTTTCTTGAGTTCAAAGCACTGGTGGAGAAAGACACGAGGAAGCAAGTGAAGGCTCTTAGGAGTGAAAATGGTGGTGAGTGCATCTCCAATGAATTCAAGAAATTCTGCAACAAAGAAGGAATTCAGAGAGAACTGATTGTGCCTCATAACCCACAACAGAATGGGGTCAAAAAAAGAAAGAATAGAAAAATTGTGGGTGCAGCAAGAGAAATGTTGCATGATCAAGTACTGTCATTGCATCTGTGGGCAGAGGCATGCAAAACAACGATATTTATGAAAAACTGTTGTCCTCATAGGATACTTGACATGAGTACACCAAAAGAGGCTTTTACTGGTAAGAAACCTAATGTTTCACATTTTAAGATTTTTGGCTCATATGTTTATGTGCACTTGACCAATGACACCAAGAAGAAGTTGGAACCAACAACTAAGATTGGGATATTTGTGGGGTACACCAAAACTCCCCACAACTATTAGGTGTATTTTCCAAACAAAAAAATGACTGTTGTGCGATGGGATATAAAATTCGATGAGGAGAAAGCCATGCGATTGTCCCTTAAGAGGGAGCTTGATTTTCATGCAGAGGAGGAACCCTTGGTTCCAAAGGATGAGCCTCAAGATGTGGAGCAACCACATGTGGAGTATCATGGAGTGGCAGAAAATGCTCATGTAGAGCCATCCAACTTAAATGGTAGAAGGTGCACCATGGAATCTGATAGATTGAGACTTGATGTGGCAGAGAATGTAGGAGCACCTATTTCACTGCGCAGACAGAGATAATCTCTAGACCATTTTACTGGATACATGGCTCTTATGTGCAAGCGTATTGTGACAAAACCATCTTCCTTTGAGGAAGCAGTGCAACAACCAATTTGGGTTGAATCTATGGTAGAGGAGCATGACTCCATCGTCAAGAACAATGCATGGGAAGTTTTCCCAAGTGTTATCACCAGATTGATCTTGATTGGCTTCTCATCAGTCAACTCAATGTAACTCTTTCAAACCACTTCTAACTAAAGATTAGACTCTTCAGTTTGAGAGGGATCTCTCAAAGGGGGTTTATGATTTTTCAATAAAGGTAAAACTAGATGGCTAACTCTATGAATTGTAACTTTGTTTTTGTATGATTGCAGGTTGAAAAATGAAGAATTACTACTATTGGGCTATGGAGTCAACATCAATATTTTTAATGAAAATATTTATTCACATGGAAGTTGAGGAAGATAGAGGTATTTAATCAAGATACTTCACACACAAATCATAAGGAAAACACAATGATTTCACCCGTAAAGGAAGTCAGAGCATAACTGTATGAATTCTAAGTAATTAGAGCTAAAATCCACTGCAAGTGATTAGAAAAAAAAGATACATAGCACTAACACATCAAACACCTCATGAGAATATTAGGTGTGGAAGAATAATGTCATTGTATATTACTGATAATGGACAAAAACATAGAAACATCAATTAGTTACAATATTCTCCAACCCTTTTTCTTCTTCGATGTTTAGTCTATAGATAGACATTCTTTACAATCTAGATGATCTAACTGGTTGGCTATATCTTCGAATTCTACTCTAACACCTATCATAAATGAAACCACTAACTTGAAACAGAAAAATGATAGCTATCGTTTAAAGAAAATAAAATCCTAATAGGATTCTACCTCCTATTTATTACATTCATTTATCCTATCAGTGAAACAGTTACATAATGGTTACATAATTAATGTCACATGCTCAAAGGAGAAATGACCATAATTCACCACCAATTTATATCTTCAAATCACCCCTAAATCTGTGGAACATAATCTTGCTTTTTAGGAATGGATGACCTTCACTTTAAACGATGTTTTGACTGATGAGCTGGTTGTGTGCGACTCCTTTTGAGTCATGAATATCTACAGGTAAGGTCCACTGACATGTTGTAGGTATTTAGCTCATTGATGTGCTATTGAGATGCTCAAAGTTCTTCAAAAATTACTCGCTACGAAAACAAGGAAGTTTTAGACAGTTTCATAGCGAGTTTTAGTAGCGTACAAAAAATGGATTTTCCATCTATCGCTTTGACTCTTTTGCTTTTCTAGTACCTTTACCATGCCATGAAACTTTGAAAACCATCAAAATTACTCCATAAAACTTGACAAAATTGAGTTTTAAATAAAAAATACACCTACAGGAATTTTCATAGCATATTTCTGGCCTCAAGCCTGAGGTACGCTAGGAAACTATGCAAAAAACTAGAAATTTCTCCTTTCAAGATTATCTTCAAAAACTATTCTCCAGCTACAAAATTTAGGTTATGTGCATGTTATGAACCTCATGAAGCATATTCCATCTCAATTTTTTCATTCTTTTGGAATTTATTATTCATTCACAATCAGTTGGCTGATTGGATATTCTATTACTCTGATCTTCAACCCTCTCCTTTCTTGCTCTTCTTGAATCAAATCCAGTTTCTCTTGAAGACCTACTTTATCTTTTAATGCTATGTTTTTGGATTGTAAGTGCAAGTTTATATTCTTAATGTGTTTGACCTCCCCTCTTAATGGCTGGGTCCATTTAAATATCTTTTCTGCATTGTCCAAGGTTTTTGAGACACTTGTGACTTGCTCCTCCAATATTTTCCTCATCTGCTCAAATTGAACTCTCTCAGATTTGTGCTTCTTTACCTCTTGTTTCAACACTGATATCTCTTTACCTACCTCCTTCAACTTCTCTTTAAGGGTTTAAATTTCTGATTTTTCAATAATTTTCTCTTTACCCTTTCTTTTCTTGATAACCAATTCTTCTTTTGTTGGTGAAGATAGATCTATGATGCTTGGTGGCTGGGCAGCTTCATTTATTTTCTCAATCTATTTTCTTTCCATGACCTTCCTTGCATGTCTAGTCATTGGTTTCCTAGGTTGAAAAATGAAACCATCATCATCACTTGCAAAATCCAATTTTTTAGCAGTCTTACCTTTTTTCAGCTTTCTTCCTCCATCTTCAATGTCTTCATCTTGCACAATGTATGAATCTTAAATGTCAATTGGATGTAGGATTTCCTCCAAATTTCCTTTAGCCAATGTTTGGCTCCTAGTGACTCTCTTTCTACCTTGTTTGGTGATTGTTTTCTTCTGTTTTACAGGAGTTGTTTTAGGTGCAAAGGTTTTGCTTCCAAGCTTACTGGTTCTGGAGGAGATGCTCTATTTTCTTCTTCAACTTCCTCTACCATAGCTGGTGATGAGATGTTTCTAGGTTTGGAGGCTTTCTTAGGAGTGAAAACATCAATTTCATAACCACTCATGAACAATAAGGAAGTCCAATCTCTGTCTAACCTCCTCAATTCCTCTAACACCAACAACTTAATCAAACCATGATGAAAAATAGAAGTTTCACTTCCTTCTGTCTTGATTTGAACTTTGTCTGACATTTTCCCTAGACTTCTATATAAATATAATGGCAAGTCAAGTGACCTCTTACCCACAAAATGTAGAAGAAGTCTGAGATGGTAGGAGTAGACCATGTGAAACCTTCCTTCATAGGCGAAATACTTATGAATGACCATCAACAACTTTGAATAATTGTCCTTCATGAAACTCCTAGGGATAGCATTTGTCAAGTCAATTTCACTGTGTTCTTGCTTGATGAATTCTTTGCAATCCTACAATGTGAATTTGATGCCTTTAAACCATTGTTCCCCTCCTCTAAGGATTCCTTTTGCTGATGAAATGCTCTCTGGTGTCACTGTAAGGTTCAAATTCCAACCTTTGAAGCTGTTCTTGTGAAGCTGGTAGAAAAATCCTTGGAAACCTGTAGACGAAAGCCCTGCAACCTCTGACAGAATTGCAAGCAGCCAGTTCGTCTAAAAACCTCCATGGTAGTTGGGTCTTCATTAAGTAAATGCATGTCCATGGGCTCATACCCGTGGCAATGACCACCTTTGTTTGTTTTCCTTCTTCCAGCCATGGGTGCTTTATAATATTCACAGCCTCGCTTTCTTGATGACACCTGCAAAGTTCAAATCTGCCAGAAACATGCTTGGCTCAATGAAGCAGCTCTCTAGGGATCAACTCACATGCAATGATAAAGTACAATATGACAAAAGGCTAATTGAGGTAAGGTTTTATGGTTTAACTGACAACTCATGCTTCAATCATGATACATTCATGCCCAAAAAGGTAATGATAACATCAAACATGACTATGTACCTTTGAATTTATCATAACAGGCTTCAATGAATTCCACCCTAACTCCTCAAATCATATAATGACACTTCATAGCGAATTTGACAAGATAGGTTAGAAAACAAATTTTCGTATCGTAGTTAGTTTAGCCTCTGACATATTCACTACAAATGCACCCTTTTTTATTTTAAATGCATGGGGAATGAAAAATGACACAATATGAGGACTAATTTGACATGAAATGACATATATAGAGGTGATAATGAAACTTACGATAGGCTAAACATGTAAAAACAAAAAAAACAAAAAATTCCTATACCCCATTGAAAAGGCTAAGGAGACCTTATCCTTTTGATGAGTGAAACATATTATCATGTGAAGAAATGTTTCAAAATTTTATGAGTGATAACACCGAGACCAGTTGGAAAATTAGTGGTTGGATCTAGATGTATCTATAAGGTATAGCAAGCATCAGATGGGAGTGTGGAGAATTAAAAGGCCATATTTGTGGCCTAAGGATTCTCACAAGTTGAGGGGATTCACTATGAAGAGACTTTCACACCAGTTGCGAGGTACTCTTCCATTAGATCTATCCTTGCACTCTCGACGCAGATGGGGTGGCGCATTCATTAGATGGATGTGAAAACTGTGTTTCTCCATGGAGTTATTGAGGAAGAAGTGTACATAGAGTAGCCAAAAGGTTTCAAAATATTTGAAAGTGAGTCACATGTGTGCCAACTCAAGAGAGCATTGTATGGGCTGAAGCAAGCACCTCGTGCTTGTTACATCAGATTGAGAACTATTTCATCGGGTTGGGCTTCACCAAAAGTGAAGCTGATGCAAACATGTACCAAATTATGGTTGATGGTAAGATTTTGATTATCATAATTAATGTAGATGATCTAATATTGACAAGTTATGAGCAACTGATACATTCTTTCAAAGAGGATCTTGTAAGAGTGTTTGAAGTGAAGGACATGGGACTCCTTAACTATTTCATTGGTTTGGAAATATGACAGCATGAAGGTGAACCTTTTGTTTCTCAAGGAAAGTATGCTAAAGAGATACCAAGTAAGTTTCACATGGAGATCTGTACACCCATGGACACTCCTCTTCCAGGAAATTGGAGGAAAGAGGATGCTACTTCAGGAGAAGTAGTGGACGCTACTATCTACAAGCAGTTAGTGGGTTCACTAATGTATTTGGTGAACACTAGACTAGACATTTTCTACGCAGTTAACAAGCCGAGTCAAGATATGTTTAAGCCGACCAAGCTCTATTGGAAGGTAGGGAAGCATGTCTTGAGATATATCAGGGGCACGACAGAGTATGGATTATGGTACAGACAAACATAATGAGTGAAGCTTCAAGGCTTCGTGGATGAAAATTGGGCAGGCAGTCCATCAGATAGAAAGAGCACATAAGGAGGGATCTTCAGCATAGAATCGACAACAGTTTCTTGGTACAGCAGAAAGTAGTGATCTATGGCACTAAGTTCAGTCGAGGGAGAATACATGGCAGCAAGTCAAGCTGCATGTGAGGCCATCTCGGTGAGAAAGATATTGGCTAGTTCATTTGGTTCCTAGATGGATCTGACAATGATACATTGTGATAACCAGAGTTGCATTAGACTCTCGGTTAATCCAGTATTCCATGATAGGTCAACACACATTGACAATTGGTACCACCATCTTAGAGATTGTGTCCAGAGACACATAATGTTACCTCAGTACATTCCCATCGAGGATCAGAATGCAGATATCCTTATGAAGGCGCTCACCAGGAGCAAATTTGAATACCATAGAGGCACGATCGGGGTGGAAGATAATCCCTTTCTTGATGAGAGGGAGTGTTGAAGTACAACAATAAATTATAGCACACACACTAGTGTGGGACCAATAGGTCCTTGCAACACCTACACTAGTGTGGGCTAAATTTGGTGCAATGTCTAATTTAATTTTCCCTTAACAAATTTGGAAAATAAAATGTAATCTTATCTCAAAATCACTTGTAATAGTTAACTGAGTGTGATAAACTCAGTTAGCTCAGGAATTTCGAGTTGAGGGTAGTTGGTGAGGCATGCAAAGTACTTCTAGTTGCACTAGAGTTCGAATTGCAATTGGTGCATTAGTTAATGCATGAGAAATCAATTAACTCAATCTAGGTGAGTTAAAGTCAGTTGTGCTAGTTGTAACTGATTGTCGCACTAGTGAGATATCAAGTGAATGAAATATTATTTAATTCACAATTAGTGATCTGCCATGCAATTTATGATTTACTATTAATAACTATATGCATGTCAGTGCTAGTGGAGACCCAATTCAGACAAATGTGAAAGGGACGTTAACTAACAGTTGTAGGATTATTGGGTTGCACCCATGCAAGCAAACACACATTGGATTGCCCATGATCCTTGCACAATTTAGGAAGGCCAAAATTCCTAAATAATAAAGATTGCATTCATCAAGAATTGCGCAAGAAAGGCAGGCTATTTAGAAGTTGAGAATTGGCTAAGTGTTCGTCAATTTTGTCCAGGAAAGTGTGAGACAATTAGCGGAGTGCTGGAGACTCTTGTGAGAAGAGGGCATTGTATTTTTTTCATGTTTCCATGCTGAATATAGAATAGAAGATAGTGGAGTTTTGAGCAAGGTTTTGAGTAGCAAGCTTTCCCCAGGAAATTATCTATGTTGTGGTTTTATTTGATTCTTTCTTTTCTTCATGTGATTGGTGATTGTGTTTAATTTCCGCAATTTATTTGTAGAAGCGATTCAATGTCTAGCTTTAGTACATTTTTAGATCGGATTGAATCCATTGATATACATATATGTTGTATAATTTTTACATTTCCTTTCAGAAAGGGACATTATACCTTTAGCAACATCTACATCTTCTTAGGCACCAACATGGTCTTGTAATTTCTTTGCTTCTTGACCTTCCACATAATATCCTTGGCTACAACCAATATCATGCATAAGAGCATCAACACTAAGTGGCCATATACCAGTTCTCCTAAATCCATCATTGATATTAAAAGGTGTGAGGCCCCTTTTAAATGCTTTACTTGGAAGATCATCTAGCTCAAACCTATTTAATTCCACCTTTGCATTCTTTTCCATCCACAAAGCTCACTCAACACTAAAATAGTTCTTGAAAGGTCCAAACATGATAACCTCAAGGGGTTGCAATATATGAGTGGTATGAGTTGGAAATGTTAATAGGTCAATGCCCAAATTGTTGGCCTCCTAAATTTTCTGCACATCCATGTGGCTTCCATGGCCATCTAAAATCAGTAGGTGTTTGTTTTTAAGTGAGACACCACCTCGTACAGATGCATTGACGTGACAAATCCAATTTAGGAATAGTTCCTTTTCCATCCATGCATGCACCTAGTTCACAATTATGTATATATATTTTTAGTTTAATTTTACCTTTAAACAGATAAAATCTTGGTATTGAAGAACCAATTGCATTAACACAACAAAGAATAGTGATCCACTCTCTAATCTTAGGAAATATCTTAGGAAATTTTTTTCTCCCTCTCTTGGAAATTACTCGCATACCACAATTCCTTCCTACAAGTAATCATGTTTCATCATAGTTTCATATATGGTCTGTGGCATATGATTGTTGGTCATATGTAGTAGAAATAGTTTTATAGAACTTAGACACAATTTGAGGGCATAAAGTTAAAGCCCTTTCTTTCTCAAGGCCCTCGACTGTATGTAACAAAAGGTGTGGATGCCTCTTTTTAAACCCATTCCACCATGATTTACCAGTATAACCATCTTTGAAGAGGTTTATCCTCCCCTGACAGATTTGAGCTACTGTGGATTTAAGTTGTATAAGATCTAACCCATGTCTCAATTGGGCCATCTCCTTACACTACTCGACCACCTCATCCTCCCCCTCTTTAGTCATAACTGTAACAAGCCCTCCACGATTTGTATTAGTCAACTCATTTATCCAGTAATGCATGTTAGAGGTAGCAATACCATGTTTTTTTTGGAGATGCGTGGATTGAATATCCCTTAAAATCGATGTCGTCAATTTCAGCGAGCATGTCTTGCTTTGTCCAACATATGATGGCACGGCTTTTCTTTTTTGAACTCGAACCTTGCACAGGGGTTGAAGGTGGCTTTGTGGTTGGTGGTGGGATAGTACGATATGCTACCATAGTATTCTTTTCAATGACATTGCTGGGAGCATTGGTAGCATTCACATCACCCCCTATCCTCATCTGATGAGTTTTTCTACAGTTGGGCCCACCTCGTCACTCACCTCCTCCTGTTCCTTGTCCAATATGCACTAGAAACTCTTGGCATGGCTCAAAAAACCTGTAGGTTCACCACGAAATTTTAATTTAAAAAAAATGTTGATTTTTCTTGGTAGTTCACCAATCATTCATGAACTGGAATTACATTTAAAAAATTGTTGCAAATAAGTATATAATTAATAATACCATGTCAAAATTGTATTAGAGTACAACATGAGTAAGAAATTTGATAAGTATTAGAGTACAATTGTATTAAAGTAAAATTTATTTGTGTATGAATTCTAATATCAGCATGAGAAAGATAATTAATACCTATTGACTATTAACAACATGACATATTTTGTTGTTTGTTGTGAACTCTTGAATTTGTGTAGGCAACTTGGTATTTTACTCAACAGAGTTCACGTTGCATCTGAGCATATATTGTCTTATCAGCAAGGATTTTATTTTAATGCTAAAACTAAACCTAGTACTCAATTCATATCAATGAATAATTTTGTTAATTATTTGTTAAATTATTTATGGATTTTATTCATGGCATTGAGGGAGTGTTGTCCCATTGTAGTTTACAATCCTGGCTTCATTAGTTTGATGTGAAGATTGGTTATTCTTACAAGTGTATATAATTTTGATAGAAAACAAAGTTCTTGGTCTATTCTAGTACGTTCTGGTGGTTTCTTGTCGTCGTTGTAAAAGTTTTATTTTTCTTTTATACAAGAATAGTCAAGTTTGCATTTCTTATTGCAAGAGAAATACAAGTGGAGTAACTCACATGCTATTCTAATTTTTAATTTTAAGATTGTTTGTATATACTTGGGTTGACCTCACAGTGTTGTGGGATTTTAGGGGGTCATGCTCTGTAGGTCGTTTGAGCCTTGGAACCCAACAAATCCTTTGATTGTATAGATGCATTCTTTCTTATTGCCATAGGAAGCTACTTGCCATAGGTTCTACATCATCAAGTTCTTGCCTTATTCAATTGTCCTAGTGACTATATCTCTGTATTTTGAGTTATATCCTCGCATCATTGTGGTCCTTTTCTCGTTATCATGTGTATTCTCTATGTTTGTACCTTCATATGACTTGTGTCCATCTATCTATATATCTGTGGAATTATGATCTCCGACTTCGCTGTGAACACTTCAAATTCGTACACAATTTCTAGATTTCTCTTGCATGGTTGTGGGATTTAATTTATTGATTTGTCTAGGATGTGAGGATCTTCTAAGGTCTGTGGCATGTTATTGATGATTGGAGTGTCTTTTTTAGATTTGATATTCTCACAAATGTATATAATTTGGATAGAAAACAAATTTATTGGTCTATACTAGTACATTTTGGTGGTTTCTTGTCATCTTTGTACATGTTTTTTTTTATATGAGAATAGTCAAGTTTGTATTTCTTAATGCAAGAGAAATCCAAGTGGAGTAACTCACCTGCTATAATATTTTTAAGTTTAAGATTGTTTGTGTATACTTGGGTTGATCTCACTGTGTTGTGGTATTTTAGGGGGTCATGCTGTGTAGGTCTTTTGTGCCTTGCAACCCTAAAAATCCTTTGATTGTCTAGATGTATTATTTCTTAATGTCATAGGAAGCTACTTGCCATAGGTTCTCCATCATCAAGTTCTTGCCTTGTTCAATTGTCCTAGTGACTATAGCTTAGTGTTTTGAGTTATCTCCTTGCATTGTTGTAGTCCTTTTCTCATTATCATGCATATTCTCTATGTCTAGACCTTCATATGACTTGTGTCTATATATCTATCTATCTATGGAATTATGGTCTTTGTCTTTGTTGTCAACACTTCATCTTTGTACACAATTTATAGCTTTCTCTTGCATGGTTGTGGGATTTACTTGATTGATTTCTCTAGGATGTGAGGATCTTCTAAGGTTTGTTGCATGCTATTTATGATTGGAGTGGTTTTTTTCAATCACTTCTAAGCTTACTTCTCATCAACAGTGACCTATTGCATACTGTCAAAAAATGGTCAGGTGTGAACCATTGTTATTATAGTAGTTTGATATTAAACTATAGGGGTCGGATTTGAGGCTACAATGGAATTGAAATTGGTTACTAAACTTATAGGACCAAAGGTTAGAAGCCATAGGAAAATTTAGTAAAGGAGGAACTAGACATGGAGAGGTTTCAAACTTCTAAAAATCCTTGTAAAAACCTAAAAAAAAAGGAGATGATTCAAGAAAACCCCAGCCGTGTAGTCACAAGAGAACTTGAGTGATGCCACTAGCCAATAATTTCATATAAGATATAGAGTTAAGAGAGTAAGGTTCCACACTCATTGTAATATTATGTTAATATTCACAAGTGAAAGTATGAGAATATAACCAAGTTCATATCTAATAGATGATTGTTTGTTGCATCTCATTTTCCTATTTCCTTGTAGTTATGCTCTTGCAATATTGTATTTATCTCATCTTAATTTGATAATCTAATAATTAAAAGACAATTTCTAATAGGAATATACAAGTGATCAATAGACATAGACATTGGCTTCGTTATTCATTTAAAAATGGCTTTAATTTACCCTTGTTTCTCAACTAAAATAATTATAAAGTAATCAATATGATAACATAATTCAACAAAAAACATATATGTCTCGAGTAGCTCATGAATAGAATGAATGTAACATTGTGCGCACACTTTATTTGTATGTCTCCAACAGATGATAAATAGAATGAATGTAGCACGGTCTGAATACTCTGATTGTATGTGAACACTTTGATTGTAATCTCCATCAGCTGATGAGTAGAATGAATGTTTCAAATGAAAAACAGTAAGGGTTGATGTTTTATAGTTTTATGATCTAGAATTTAATTGGTAGGGAAGATTGGCATGGATTTCCATCTCCCAAATTCAAATGTGTGCTCTGGATTGATTTGTACATGATCCAATGGTTCATAAGCTTTCATGGTTGACCCTTGTTCTTTTTGTGTTTAATTCCTGAATTGAAAGGGTTGTTGTGTTTAATACTTGAATTGAAAGGGTTGGTGTCATTTATTGCATCCTCTGAACTAATTGCTCAATTGAATGGTGCCATTTATTGTCTTGAATAGGTTGAATGGTTAAACACACATGTAGATATCGTTGACACACATTTCACCTATTCTTGTGCAGTAATGGGATGTGTTGCTCCAATGGAGATCAATGGGTGATCTTTTGATGGGATAGGTGTACTCTTGGATAGAAGTCAATGGAATATTTTGTAATGCATTTTGACTTAATTAGTAATTCAAAGTTGAGGGTAGTTGGGACAATATGTCTTGTCAACTTGCGATGTTAAGGTTTGGTGTTTGATAGTTGTTGATCCAATCAATATAGGCCCATTTTAGACTTATATATATAACTTATATAATTTAACATAAACTATTTATTTACATATTTTTTATAATTTATGATGATTTTTTGGTAAGTATGTAGAACCAGTAATAATTATAGTACTCGTCCCTCCACAACCATATAAACCTCTCCCGTAGTGCTGGTCAGTTTAAAAAAAAAAAAAAATTGAACACGCCTACATCTACCCTGACTTGATATATATAAGCCTATCGGCGAATAACCATTAGGAATCTACACATTATCAATTGCAGCCATACTCGGTCAGTGTGGCCAAAGGAGTGTTGACTGTTTTCGGCATAACCATGGGTCTTCGCCAACCATGAATTATGCGTCTCTCTTGGTAATATATCTATGAATTCTATAGCACATGGCATGGAATCAAATATTTTTCCAATAAAGGTTATATTCTGTATAGTTTCTCAAAATAATTATACACTTATTAAATTACAAGAAAATGAGATGTTTAATACATTTGGGAATTAAAATTAGAACTAAACTTTATTTGATGGAATTCTGTGAAGCATTTTTCGACAAGTTATGGTCCACCATAGCCTGCAAAACAAATTATAATAATTGTGTGTACACGTTTACTTTATTGAGTTTTACTTTGAATTGAATTTGCATTTGGGCAGGGGACACATTGATTTGATTGATTGAAAAAATTCTCTTAGGACGTTTTACATTTTCGTGTTTAACTTTTGTAATAAACATTCTATCAGTGCAAATTTCTTCATTGAAAAGTTTGTATCACGAGGAAAAGAGAGTTGATCACGGGTTGAGGAGGTTCTCAAATGAAAAAAGTGGGTCAGAAAAAAAATTATTATAATAAAACAATTTATTAGGATAAGGAATGTTTTTTGTTTTAATATATTTTAGAATAAATAATAAATTATTATAATTTAATTAGTAAGCAATTATTATTGAAAAATGTAAGTGACTTAATATTATTTTAAGAAAATTATGCATCTGGAATTACTTAGAAGGTATAGTTTTAATTTTTAAATAAATGTTTGTATGTCTCTTTTCACATAAATGGCTTTGGTTTTCATAACATTATTCTAATAAATTCTTAAACAAATAACCTTTTAGGTTATTATTTCTATTTAAAATTAAAATGTGAAACTAAAATTTTATATTAAATTATAAAAAGAATTATGATTTATTAAGTTTAAACTAATAAATGTACTTATTAGTTATTATTTCCTTTTAAGTTTAAGTTATGTTAATTTCTTTTTTACTTTTTTCTAGTTCAAATGACTATAGATTTTTTATGATGTTAAGAAATATGTTAAAAAAGATTTTATGATAATAATTACTATTCTATATTGAACCTTGGTTGATTTATTAATATTATTCATGAGCATCCCTCACGCTAAGGTAAGTTTGGCTTAAGTTTTATATATGCTTTCCTATATTTAAATCATGTTATGCCACCCTTGACGCCTCTCAACTTTAGAGATGTCTGAAATATATTGATATTGGGTCATGATGTGATACATGGATAATCTAGAGGCACATACCACATTTCATTTGCGTGAATGATTGGAAAGGAATGATTCGGATTTATTTTCATTCATTTGGCAAATATCAAATCCTCTCCTTGGCGGCTAGGGTTACCACCTCACCCCCTCCTCTAAACTATTTGTCATTTGCACTGAGAGGTTCTACCACTGGAGCTATGCGTACCTGTTAGCGATATGGGTTTTCTCTTCCTTGTTTCTCGATTGTTTTATCCATCGAGTTCTATGACAAAACTTGTCAAGCTATAACCATTACTCATTCTTTGGTTACCATGGAATTTCAGAACTTGTCAAGCTACAACCATCACTCATTATTTGGTTACCATGCCATTTAAGAAGCCTTTTACCAACATAAATATCAGTTACATGAAAATTATTAAGGCATACAAAAGTTTTATATATTTACATGGCATTTCATAATATTTTTACCAACCGAAATATCAGTTACATGAAAAGTATGGAGGCATACAAAATTTTTCTTTTTCCTTGTAAATTTTAAATTTGTGGCAAGAAGCTTCCTTCTTTATAGTTTTCTAACATTATTTAAAAAAATTGTGTTGTCACAAATCTAGGGTTTTTTCAAAGAGGGTTAAGCTTTCTTTCTTAGAGCCGAAGAATTTTATGTCTTTTTTTAGGGAGAGGAAAACCCTACTCTAAAAATGTCTTCCTCAATTTCTTTTTCCAGAGTGTTGAAGGTTTGGGGTCACGACTACATACTAAATAAAATGTGAAGTGTTGGTCAAGTATTTCTTCTACAATCCCTTAGTTTTATTAACCCTAAGTGAACCAATTAATAATTCAATTACCATTATTTTTAACTAACAAGTTTACCCTTAATCTGTCTTTGCAGGGTTGGGGTTTCAATAGTTTCTTCGTTGGCCCCCCATATAAGCACCATAAAAATGGTAAGATCTCATTTGTAGAGCACGCCCTTTATCCATATTTCCACATAAAACCCTTAATCATTTTTCTTTCTATAGAGTTTTCATTGTTTAATATTTTCGACTATGTTACTGGTGGGTCAATACCTAACTTATATGAAGCTTTACAAGGTGAAAGATTTAGGGTTTTAGCTTCTAAATCTTTCCTGGTACTCAAGGATTTATTCTTTTTCTTCTTCTTGGTTGTATCTTACGTGACTTACCTCAATACATAGAAATTAGGTCGGACATGGCCGAAAACATCAATTATACCTATTCATGCATAGAATAATTATTTGGGTATATTGCTACCAAACTTGGACTCTCGGTCTAGGTTTAATTTATCTTCATGTTAAGTATATACTTAAATGACTATTAAGGTATTTTATGACCTTTAAATATAGATATTTAAGCTTGTTTGGGACTAGACATAGACTGATACTGTGTTTATAATGTACATTTGTACCAGTGCCTTTATATTCAAAAATAGAGTTGTGAAATTTCTCTTAAATGTTTAGTTATAAGAGCATTGGTTTTATACTATGTTATTTATTTCTCATTAATTTATATTCTTTATTTTATGTGATAACACAATTTGTCCTCTCCCTACTAGTAATTTCTTATGAAATTATTTTGCAACTTGATGTAATCTCATTTATGACATTTATATTTTAATCTTTGTATTTATTAGTTATGGGGTTTAACACATTTGAAATCTTTAATTTCACACACACACACACACACACATATATGGACATCATTATATATGGACATCTCTAATGCATAGAAATTAGAATTCAAGACTGCTCGTTTTGGGTTTTCGAACTTGTATTTTTCTAAAGGACTTTGTCACTTGCAGGGAATACATGTTTGTTGAGGGGTAACCTAAGAAACATATCTCAGCCTTAACCCATGGGCATGTTAACCCTGCCACATATGTTTATTTATTTACATAAATATATACATATTGGTTGAGGGGTAACCTAAGAAACATATCTCAGCCTTAACCCATTGTCATGTTAACCCTACCAGATATGTTTATTTATTTACATAAATATATACATAATCTTTTTATGAAAACATTTAGGAAGTAGTGACATATTTAATTGGTAATTTCATGTACAATGATACTTCCATAGAATTAGTTAAAATAGAGTTAGACTTTTTCTTTGAAACTAGAAACTTACACTCAATAGATACTTGCAATCACCCATTTATTTGACTTAGAAACGTAAGCAATCTTGGAATTTGTATTCTCCACACAACATAACAGATAACCAATTACTCATTTTAATATTTGAAAATAGAATAAGAGTTTCCATGCTCCTCTCAATTGAAGAATTTTCTCTTAGAAATTCCCCTAAGTTTTAGACTCATTTTTTGTGAGGAAATATATCTATCACTTTCATATTTTCACCTCCTCAAGCCTTAGTAGCATCCTGCTAAATTTAGGCTAAAATCTTTAACTATGCAAGTCTGGTCTTTATCTCTCACTAGAACCTCATTTTTCTAAATTACCTTTCTCTCCCATAATATTTTTTTTAAATCATATCCCACCCATGAAATTTCTCTCCAGTCATGATAATTCTCATGACATTTCTCTCTTGTCATGATAATTCTCATGACATTTCTCTCAAGTCATGATAATTCTTGTGGTAGGGAATCATCTTTTGCAAGATGGAGGTTTTTTGTTTTTTCTGTCATTGTCCTTTCTTGGACCATAACTGATTCTAACTATTTTCTAATAATAGGTAATCGAACTCCTCTTGTGTTTTCAAAAACAGCAATGAGTAAGACAATATTATTTCATGAATAACAATAAATACTTATAATCTCATAAAAATATTCACTTTACTTTTCATCCTTTCAAACATTTTCATACTCATAAAAAAATCATTAAAATTTCAATAAGAAATATTTTGATCATAAATACTATAGAAAACTTTACCATGAGAAACCAAAAATACTAGAAAAAACTTTACAATAAAATCCAAAAATTCTATAAATTTTATATAATTAATTGATATTATTTGAAGTATATAATTTCATTTTAATACAATGAAGTGAATTAAAATCAATTAAATTATTATAATAAATTTAAAGAAAATAATTAAAATGTTATATAAATAAATAAAAATAATTTTAATTTTTAATTATAAAATTTTATAAAATAAAATACAAATAATTTGAAAATTAAAATTATCAATTTAACAAACGAAACTCAATGTAAGTAATAGGGAAACCAATTTTGATTGAAGAAAACAAATATTTTTGTGTACAGTTGA
This sequence comes from Pinus albicaulis, assembly GCA_034641835.2. Taxonomy (NCBI): domain Eukaryota; kingdom Viridiplantae; phylum Streptophyta; class Pinopsida; order Pinales; family Pinaceae; genus Pinus; species Pinus albicaulis. Next base: position 783,868,703 of record CM076581.1, read on the forward strand.
TTCTCATATGGTAAATAAAGTAAGAATTGTCATCATTTTATATATTTAAAATTATTCCATTTAAAATTTATATTTTAAATAATAAAATATATTTTAAATGTTTATGGTATAGACAATATTTTATGTGAATAATATTAGTTTAAAATATATGATGAATAATTATTTTTTAATAAAATAAATTTGAAAATAAATAAATAAATAACTTATATAATTAAATATTTATACGCAAGTAGAATCAAATTATTTACAATTATATTATATATTGTTTTTTAAAAAATATTTTATTTAAATACGAGAAGGATTATAAAAGCAGTTTATAATTTTTTTGGAACTTGTTTTTAAAAAAATATTTTATTTAAATAGAAGAATTATAAACTAGAATTTTTTATGGACGCAACAGAATAGGTTGGACGAGAGTTTTTTGTAGGAATTTCTTAAAAAATTCATAAAATCAGGTAGTTGTAGTATTTGAATTGCATTTTTGATGGTGGAAATGGATTCAACACCATAAAAAACCATTAAGGCACCTAAAATATTGAAATTTAATTACTCTAATGAAATATTGCCAGAATTTTTCATAATCTTACCAGAATTTCTAGATTATTTTGTAAGTTTTTTAGACTAAAACTTATAAAATTTGTCTACAATTCTTTTGGAAATACTCAATAAATATTTTTTTTAAAGTAATCGACAAAATTTGTAAATATTAGCCAGCAATAATTTTAAAATCAATTAACAGAATTTATAAATGATATAAAATTGATAAAAATATATATATATATATATATATTTTCTTATGAATAAAGTGAAAACTGTTTAAAATTATTATTTTATAAAAGCTATTTAAATTAAAAATATATATTTTTAAAATATAGATTTTTATATTGGTTCAACTCCCATAATATAAAAAAAAAGTTACATACTCTGGGAATATATCAATTACCCTCCATCAATAATACTTTATTTAAATTAAATTTCTCTTACATAATATATGAAAAAAAATTGCATATTTGAAGTTTCATATTAAAGATTAGAAGACATATCAATGAGTCTCCATTAACATGATTTTGTATAATGTGAAAGTAATTTTTATTGTTTAATTTTATTTTTATATAATGTGAAAGTAATTTTTATTGTTTAATTTTATTTTTATAAGATGATATTAATTTTTTTTTTTTTAATAAAATATATTATTATTATTTTTCTCATTATGATATAAGTTGTTTTAAAAATTTTAGATATATAATTATACATATTTATTTCATTAAACTCAAAAATAATAAACATATAAATAAAATATCGAAACTATTACACATAATAAGTTAAATAATTCAACCATCTCAGCATAGCTATATTTAATCGATTAAAGAAATCATTTGAATTGAAATTGAGAAGGTAAAACTAACATTGAAGATCTCCTTACAAAATTAGCTACTTGAAAGTAGTAGTGCGATACCATTTTTAAGTAGTTATTAATTTTTAAAGTAATATATAAAAAAACAAATGAAAACACAAGTAATAATTGGGAGAAAGGAAAATAAAAAATATTTCACAATGGTTATTAAAAAAACTTTTTCTCTAATTATGGAGAAATTTCAATAGGTTTTTTTCCTTATTAAATAGTTATATGAAGAGGGAAACTAAGGAACAAAATATTGATGCAATTGGGCACTTCAATCTTTGATATGCTTAGTCCACATAATACTAACATGCTTGTTTTTGTTGAAATCAATAATGATGGCTTCTATTTATAGATTTTCGTAAAATGGAGCTTGATTTTTGAACCCTGTCCATGTGAATTTAATAATTCCAAGTATGGAACACCTTTACATTGAATGACTTTGTTCTACTTAGCATGGGTGCCAATGACATCATGATCTCATAAATGGATTGTTAAAATTTCCAAATTCATGTTACAATAATGATTGAATGTTTTTCCAATGATAGAGTGCAATTGCATGTTGGATATAAGGATAATATTGTAGTTCTTTATTTTCTCAAATTGAAACTTTACTATTGATTTTTCATAATATAATTAAAACATTTCTTTATATGTTTTTATCGATATTTGAATGGTTTATGATGTGTTAAGAAAATATAAAACTCTTCACTATCACAAGAGGACACAAATAGCATAAAATATAGATAACCCTAGATGTACCAGGTGAGGAGACCATCACATACCTAAAATTAAACATGTAATTATTTCTATAAAAACAAATGATGGAGAGATGTAATTAGGAAAAGTCATACTAGAGATACAAGCAAGACTATTTAGAAAACACGTTGAAGGGAATTATATATATATATATATATATATATATATGAGAGAAGTAGAGATACTCATGTTCATGCAATAGTCTAGTCAAGTAAGATTTGAAAGATGGTATAAATTAATCTAAGTCAAGATATACCTAAACAATAATGTTGGTTCCATATAAAATATGTAATGGAACAATGTTTTCCTAGTGGTATTTTATAACTATAATTTAGTAGCGTTGTTATGTCAAACACCTTTCATGAACTTTTGGTAGAGTTGTGATTAACATTGTATGGATAAAGTGTATGATAAGAACCTATATTGAAATATTTAGTGAAGTCATCTTTCTTCCATAATGAGTAGGGGAAGTAATGTGATGTTATATCCAGCACTTTTGAATTTTTTTTTATCATTGTTCTTGGAACTATATGGATAAATTCTATGATAAGAACATGTATTGAAATATTTAGTGAAATCATCTTTCTTCCTTAATGAGTTGGGAAAGTAATTTACGATAGCATGGGAGTTTACTGGCCTTACCAGTCATTCATATTTTAAAATAAAATTTCACATTAACTTTAAAAATATGTTGCAATAACCACCCAAAATATTTAACTTGAACAACTTTGCCAACACAACCTTATGCGTTGCAATTTCCAAACATGACATTTACTAATCCTATTCATGAACTTCAAAGCAGATCAATTAGATCAATGGTGATATTTCGTAACAAATATCCAAAGGAAATTGTATTTAACAACTCCATTTGAGTTTTGGGACTTTGGGTGATTGGTAATTGCGTGTATAAATGACGTTGTTGCAACCCACATTAATAAAATTCATCGAGCATGAAAAATGTCTCTTTCTTCAATTATGGTAAATGAAATAACATTAAATTCATACATGTCTAATAAATTCTTCAAAATTCTACCTGATGAAACATGTAGTAATATCTTCTATCCTAATCATATTACTCTTGGGATCTACCCATAAATATGAAGACCTAAACCATGAGATATGAAAAAAAATTGTGCATGGAAAATCACTTCAAAATGAGCTTGTTTCAATGTCGAGCATAAACAAGTTACATCATATAAAAAAAGCATTAGTTTCTATGAAAATAACTTCCAATTCCCAATTTCATATTAATAAATATTAATGTTTAAGAATAGGCACAATGATGAAACTAGACCAAACCATGTTGCAATGTCAAGTTACATATGCTCTAATTACACCTCTCTTTTGTGTATGGCAAGGGGTTTGACATAAAACTCATGCAGAACACCCACCACTTTCTCTAGATGAAGAAAATATTTTATATCACCTACAGTGCCAAGGATATATAAAATGATAACACATCAATATTTGATCTATAAAAAATTAAAGCTTCGTCCAATTAAGAAATAATGGAGAAAGAAATTGTTGGTTGTTTAGATTGTGTTTGTATTTAAGACTTAAATCTTAGTTTCTAGTGATTTGTTTGATATCCCTAAATAAATGTATTCATTTAAATATATTTATATTTGTTTTTTTAATAAATATAGTGGTATATTTGTTGGGAAGCCTTGAGGTGATGCTCATTTCACCTTAGAGCCACTGACTCATTCCCCAAGTTTTGTCTTCCATTTTTTATTTTGCTGTCATAGCCAAGGAAAAAATATTGGAAGAGGCGGTGTTATTGAGAGGATTCAAATGGTTAATTAAGAGGTCATTCTTGATGTTATTTATGAGCCATAGAATTGTAGATTGTTCAGTTTTTGAGTGGCTGAGTGGTTCGGTTAGAGCTGTTGTGAGGACCGGTTTTTCTGCCCCACGTTTTGAGAAAAGTGCAAGGCACCTTTTGGAGCCACGAACACATCGCCGATGTTGATAGCAACATAATTCATTGATAGTTAATGTTGAGGGTTGGTTTAATTAGGAGTTGTTCGTCTACCTACTAAGGGTGGATTGTGTGACCTGTGGTGAGTCGGTCGCAGAGTTGTGAGTGGCAGTGTATCGTTGATTTTTGTGTGACCATTGAGCCTAAATTGTTTATGTGAATCTCCTACTACTTATCTATCCAATGACTATGTGTGTCCTTATCCTTCCTACAATGTCGATTATGAGTGTTATGGTGACCGAGGAGAGCCAGATCTTTGATGATGTGTGTGGAGAAACATTAATAATTTCATGTGAAGGAAGTAAAGGTGAAAGTACATTTCAGAGAAAGACATCTCCAAAGCCAAATCAAGGTTTCTCACCTACTAGAAATTATTCTACAATGAAATTCTTTTATTGTGGTAAAAATGGGCATTTTGATAGATATTTTTATAGAATAAAATTGATGAAGCTAGGCATAAACACAGAAAACATCTAGAACATTTTGTAGGAGAAGCCCTTAATTATGAACTCAAAAATATTAAGTTATGTGTGTCTACTGTTATTTTGTATGTTGAAATCGAGGATGTTAATGCATGGTTTTTGGATTCTGGAGCCATGATTCACATGACATGTAATAGGAGCTCGTATAAGAACTCTAAGGAAACAAGCAATGGAGCCAACATTTATCTTGGAGATGATCGTGAACATCAAATAAAGGGATATGGAGACATTCCAATAGTATTTCCAAACAGTCGTTTCAGGCGCATTCATAATGTTATATATGTGCCTAGGATTAAGAAAAATATGATCTTTGTGTCCATAATCACAAATTAGAATTTGAAGGTTGATTTTTTCAAAAAAATGTGCATTGTAAAAGACCTACCATATCATTGCAAACTTGTTTCTTCAATAGTCAGATTTAGAGAACTGTACAAGCTTGATGTCACCAGCAAGATTCATCAAGCATTGACTTCTACATCTTGGTCAACATAAATTATTTGGCACGAGAGGTATGTTCATATCAATTATCATTATTTGTTGTTGTTGACGAAAATAATAATGGTTGAAGGAATCCCTATGTTAAATAATTAGAATGCTTCCTTTGAAGGTTGTACATAAGGAAAATACGTAGAGATGAATTCCCCTCTAATTATGATAGGAGAAGTAGAGATGTAATTTTCTATGAGCAGGAAAATGAAGGAAATAAGAATAGAAAATATGAAAGGTGGCACATACTTCCTCAAGTTGAAGACATTACGAAAGAAGCTAAAGATAGAGAGAAGCAAAATATTGAGGAAAAATCCAGTGATATGGACACCACCAACAGTCAAAGCCCAACCACATGTGGAGAAGGATATTCAGAGAACAAGGATGAAGAAAATGAAGTGCAAAGGAGATATACTCAATATATTCTCCTACCTGAAAGGTATAAGGACTATGCCCTGAAGACAACTATTTTTAATTTCATAAAACCCATGAGTTTTAATTAAACTAATGAAAATAAAGAGTGGAGAAAAACAATGAAGGAAGAATATGACTCTATAATGAAAAATAAGACATGGGAATTAATTGAATGACCTAAATATAAAGATCCCATATGATGTAAATGGGTATACAAACCCAAGTTTAAAGCTTATGGAAGTATAGATAAATATAAATCCATATTGGTTGCAAAATGATACTCATAAAAAGAGGGCATTAATTATGCAGAAAAATTTTCACCTATAGCTAAACTAAACACTATTAGATTTTTAATTGCATTAGCTACAAAGCATCATTGGAATCTACACCAATTAGATGTAAAATCTTCTTTTTTGAATGGTGATTTAAAGGAGGAGGTGTACTTCACACAACTTCAAGGGTTTGTGAAAAGGGGGTAGGAACATTTAGTGTGAATATTAAAGAAATATGTCTATTGGTTGAAGCAGGAACCTAGGTTTTGGTATGAGAAGATAGATTTGTTCTTTATTCAAAAGGGTTTTCCGAGGAGCCAAAGTGATCCAAATTCATATAACATATTTGATGCAAAGGGGTATGTCATATTGATTTCCTTGTTTATTGATTATTTAATTATTATATGGAATTATGATAAACTAATTAATGGAATTAAGGCACATATTGTTAAATTTGGAAACACTAAATAGTGAAAATGGCACATAGAAATGGTACCATAGCGGGCTTCTGATTTAATTTTCCCTTAATTAACTCAATTAGGAAGAATTATTTAGCTTAGGAAGTTCAAGTTAAAGGTCAGAGAGGAGTCATGTAGAGTTATCCCATGATTTTATGGGGTCCATTTATAGTTATTTGTGAGTTGTAATAAGTTAACTCAATTATTTGAGTTAAAATAAGTTTAACTAGTTATAACTAAGAGATGAGCTACTAATAGGTCCAGTAAATTAAATTTGATTTAATTCACTAGTGATCAATTTATTAAGTGATAATTCTCTATAAATATTGGTTGCATAACATTTCTAATGAACTCCTAGTTGATATTGATGTTAAAGGGAAGATAAATATCAATTGTATAATTAGAAATTTGTATAGGTCATGCATGAGGTCAATGAGAAGCCTTAGATGAATTGCATAATAAATAATTGGGATTTTCATAATTAATAGGGGCTAAATTAGCCCAATAATTCATAAGGAAGGCAGGTCAGACCTAGGAAATCAAAGGGTTAAATATTGGACCAAAATTTCTTAGATCGCAAGCTAGATTTGAGCACGATTATAGTGAGATAGTCAACAAAGTGTAGAGGTTTCTCAGTGGAGGAATAGCATTTTATTGTTTCATGTTATTGAATTTATGCAACATACAGATATTGTGGTTTTGATAAGTTTCTTCCCCAGATACATCTTGTGTTGTGTGATTCATAATTTCTTTCTCTTACTTGTTATGTGATTATGCAATCATATTTGTTTTCCGCAAATTGTAAGAATGATTCATTATTTTTTTTTAGTACATTACAAGAACATATTGAATCTTGTTGTTAGATTTTATACATGCTATCAGAGTGCCAGGAATCACAATAAAAGAGAAGAACGAGAGTTTTTTTTGAAAAGGTTCATCGAATTTGTAGATTTGAGGCTTCTACGATCCGTTCTGTGTGTAGATTTTTCTGGATTAATCGCATCCATTTTTTGTTTGAATCGATGTTTTGAACCAATCCTCTATGGTTCATCATCAGGATAGATAAATGAGTATAGTCAGATCTCAACCCAGGATATAAATAATGGAGAGTGAAAGTGAACTTATGGAAAAATAGGTGGCCGACTTTAAATGACAGAAAGTGAAAGAAATATATTCCCAAAATATTCAATTATTATTTTATTAAATTCATAACCTTAAAATTACTTGTTAGTTTACTACTTATCAGAATGAAGTAATTATAAATAATTATTTAAAAATTGTCAAATTGTTTATATTAATATCAATATTTGGTAAAGGTTGATATAGTGTATAATTAATAATAATCATTGATAAATTTCAATGATAAATAGTTTAATAATTATTTAGTAATTGTTAATAACTATTAGAAATTTATTTTATAGATTAGGAAAATGAGATTAATAATTTAAAGGAAGAAATCATTTATTTTAGTGATTAATAATTAATAAGTCATACAAATGAATAAATTGATAATTATCAATCAATATTGATAATTAAGAATTACATTAAAATGTTTTTTAAGGGTTTATTTTAAAAATAAGATTAACAATATTTACTATAGATGATGAATATTTAATAATATGATATTTAATTGAATTATTAAATGGTTATGAATAAATGAAAAAGGGGGGAAGATAAAATAGATGTGAGGTAACCATTTCAGCTGAAAAATGGAGAGACAAGGTTGAGGATAATGGTAGAGGAAAAGAGAAATGATTAGGTAATAAAAGAGAAAGATGAGGAAAATGAATAGATAATGAAAGAGAAATATGAGATGCAAGTGGGGAGGTTAGGCTTGGGTGGGATTAGTGTTTAAAGTAGGAATCTAATTGTCACTTATTTTCCAGCCATCATCACGGTTGAGGTTATCAAGGTGTTTTCCATTTCCTATTGCTTCTCTAAATTTCCTATGGTGATAATGATCAATTTTGGCCACAACACAAGATTTTTCAATACAAATATGACGATTGGTTTTACTAGAATTCTTAAGCAAAGATAAGGTTTTAGAGCTCTTTTATTTTATTTCAGCAGCATGTTCTTGGATACTTGTCATGATAGATGGACCGATTTCACCAATGTAGGGTTTTCCACATGAACACAAAATTAAATAAACTCCTTTGTGGCATCTAGGATAAATGGGATCTTTGAATGATTTGAGACATATGATGATGGTATTCATAGGTTTGAAGGTTGTTTTAATATTTTCCTTTTTTAAAATGTAAGAAATTTTATCTGTGATGCCTAATATGTAGGGGAGGTGAACTTTTCCCGCGATATCCTCCAAATTTTGTTTATTTTTAGGTCCATTATCCACATTTTTAAATGCTTTGACTCCTAGGTTTATTTTGTATCCATTATTTTCAAATATTCCCAAGAGATGGTTTTTCTCTTGTTCAAAATGATCATGATCTGAGATGCGCACAACTCTGGTTGCTAAAGTGTTGAGAACCCTAAGTTTCTGCGTCGGATGATGGTGAGAGTTGGCATAAAGGTATTTCCCTATGTGGGTTTTATTATGATAGACCTGGTGTGATATGGAGCCATCATGTTTTTTGCTGATAAGGATGTCAAGAAAGGGAACACTACCATTTTCTTCCACTTCCATGGTAAACTTGATGGACTCAGATAGACCATTCAAGTGTTTTAAGAAAATATCTAGTTTTTCCCTTCCATGTGGCTAAATGATAAAGGTGTCATCCACATATATTTTCCAAATTTTAGGCATTAGAGGGGAGGTTTCAATAGATTTTTCTTCAAAATATTCCATGAAGAGATTGGCAATGATCGACGAAAGAGGAGATCCCATAGCAACCCCACAAGTTTGTTCATAAATTTCACCTTTAAAACTGAAAAAGGTAGATCTGAGAGAAATTTATATTAATTTAGATGTGTGAGGATCAGTGATCTTTTGAACCACCTTCATGGCTTAGAAAATGGGAATATTAGTGTAAAGAGATTTGACATCGAAGCTAACCAAGAAGTCAATTTTATCTAGATTTAACTACTTGATTTCATTAATGAAATGAGAGGAATATTTGACAAAGGAATTGGTATTTTCAACCAAATGTTTAAGCTTCTTAGATAGGTGTTTAGAGATATGGTAAGTGGGCCCCCCAATGGTATTGACAATGGGTATTATCGGGATCCCTTCCTTGTGTATCTTTGGGGCTCCATAGATACGAGGAGTGTAGGGGTTATTTTCTATAAGATTTTTAATGGTTTGTTCATTGCTTGATTTGATTAAGTTTTGAACATTATTAGAGATTCTTTTTATGGAGTTAGTTTTAAATTTCATGTAACACCCAGAGTTGTTAAGGTGGTCTAGCATCTTGTCATTATAATCATTTGTGTTCATGATGATATTTTCTCCACCTTTTTCAACCTTCAGGACCACAATATTAGGGTTTTGGTTTCACGATTTGAGGGCAAGGAATTCCTGCTTGTAGATGTTGCTTTTTGGAGGTTTTTATTTTTTGAGGTTAATGGAGCAATCATGTTGGATTATTTCTTCATGACCCACCAACAGATCAAGATGTATTTCAATGGCTTGAGACTCGAATGTGCTCTTGAGGGAAATTCAAATTACATAGCATGGATGGGTGGGATGGAGGTAGTGTTGGAGGAAAAAGAACTGAAGGAATTTAGAGATAGTGATATTCTCAAGCTCGCAGTTGTAGATGCTCAACTTCTTAGTGCCTGGAAGAAGAATGTAGAAAATGAAAGAAGGATCTTGTTAGAGGGATTTTGAGATCATATTGTCTCGAGTATCCATTGGAAGGAGACTCCATATGCTATGTGGAAGGCCTTGAGAGATTAGTTTTAGAATAGCAGTGACCACTAGAATTTGGCGCTGAAAGACAAGCTCAAAAATATCAATATGGAGGAGGGCGAGGCGATACCAAAATACTTGACGAAGTTCACTCAATGTAGAGATGAGCTTGGAAGTGTTGGTGTGATAGTAGCACATGATTATTTGGTGAGCCTAGCTCTTCTAGGCTTTCTAAGGAGTTAACATAGTTACCAGGACTATGTGAACGGGAGGGAGAAGCTACCAAAATAGGAGCATTTGTGGTCTGACTTGGTAATATAAGAGATAAAGAGGAGCACTAGAGATGAGACCTCGTGCACAAAAAAAGAAGAAGGTTTTCATTCGTCGAAAAAGGAAATAAACCTAAGGGAAAGAAGTACCAAGGTGAATAGGGAAAGAGATAATTCTCCAAGGTCAAGTCTTTTCACTATCACGAGCATGGGAACTATGCCTCAAAATGTCCACCAGAAGGAAAGCAAGAAGGAGCTTGAAGTTGCAACAACGAGTGAGGCGCTAGCTTCATAGTTCGAGATTGATTTTACTCTCATTGCATGCATGTCCAACACTGTAATGAGATGCATGTGGTATCTATACAGTGATGCCTCATTCCATATGATGGGGAATAGAGATCTCTTTAGTGACTTGGATGAGGAGGACCTCCAACAGAACATAGAGTTTGGAGATGAAAAGAGGTATAGCATGCCTGAAATAGGTACAATTACCTTTTAGAGGGAGTCTGGGTCCCCTCTTTGACTGACAGATGTTTTGTATGTTCCAGTACAAAAGAAAAATCTTGTCTTTGTAGCGGTATTGGAAGACTGTAGTTATTATGTCATATTTAGAAATTAAAGGTGTTACTTAGACACATTGCCACGGGATGGGTGAAACAAATCAGTGTATGATTCAGGAAAATGTATGCTTTCGAGGTTGAATATGCATGAAAATATTTGAGAAGGAAAGCAGAGGTTAGTGATTTGGTGGTTGAGAGGGAGACTAAATTACCTCTCAACTTGTAGCCTTAGAAGCAGTCTCATAAGGTTGCAGTGCAACCATAATTGGAGAAGCGGAGAGGAGACTCAGTGGAGTTGTACACTCAAGTAGAGACCTCCAAGAGGGTGAAATATCGAGCCAAATTGACAAAGGGATCACATGCATACATACTTCTAGGTGAGAGGTGGGGCGATGTCAAGAAATAATCCCAAGAGAAGAAATTTGGGTAGGGTCCTATGAGATGGCATGTCTTATAGAACCTAATTGACTACAAGGATGCCACAATACATAGTAGTAGGAAGGATTGGTAGTGATCGATGCGGTCAGATTTCATAAAGACAAAAATTAGAGTGATAATTGGTAGATACTTCAGTGCATATTAGAGTTGGAAACCGTGCAAAGAGCATAGATGAAAAGTGAGCAACAAAGTAGAGTTTTTTGTAGACAGTACAGTAATTGGTAGAATTAAGAGACTCTGATGACAGATGCATCATACTGATTCAGTTTTTGGAGGATTTTCAATTTCAGGAGTTGCAGGAGAAAAAAACACTAGAGAAGTGTTGCATGCACAACATTCCAAAGGTACCAGATAAATATAGATTGAATTAATTTCTTGTTTAGAGGGAGTGTTGAAATTGACAAAAATAAATAGTGAACATGGCACCCAAATATGGTACCATAGGGGGATTTTGATTCAATTTTCCCTTAATTAAATAGGAAGAAAAATTGCAATTTCATCTCATGACAACTTGTATTACTTAACTGAGTAAGGAAGACTTAGTTAGCTTAGGAGATTCGAGTTAGAGATAAGATACGAGGCATGTAGAGTTCTCCCATGAATTTTGGGGCTCCAGTTATAGTTATTTAAGAGTTGTAATTAGTTAACTCAATTATTTGAGTTAAAATAAGTTTAACTATTTATGACCAAGAGATGAGCTAGTGATAGGTCTAGCGAATTAAACATGATTTAATTCACAAGTAGTGATCAATGAGTTAGCTTATAATTTGCTATAAATATTTGTTGCATGTTAGTTCTAAGGAACTCCCAGTTGAGATTTAGGTTAAAGGGAAGATAACTATGGGTTGTATAATTAGAAAATTGTAAAGGTCACACATGAGGTCATCGAGAAGCCTTAGATGAATTGTGCAATCATTATTTGGGATTTTACTAATTAATAGGGGCTCAATTAGCCCAAGAATGTGTAAGAAAGGTAGGCCAGGCCTAGGCAAGAAAAAGGTTAAATATTGGAGCAAACTTTCTTAGGTCGCAAGCTAGATTAGAGCAAGATCAAAGTGAGATAGTCAGTAGAGTGCAAAGGTTTCTTAGTGGAGGAATAACATTGTATTATTTCATGATCTTGACTTTATGAAATATGCATATAGCGGGGTTTTGAGAATTTTATTTCCCCAAATACATCTTGTGTTGTGTGATTGATAATTTTGTTCTCTTACTCATTATGTGATTGTGCAATCATATTTGGTTTCTGAAAATTGTAGGAAGGATTCAATATTTTTTTTTAGTACATTATAAGATCAGATTGAGTCCTGTTGTTAGATTTTCTACACATATGTCACAAATATTTTAGATGAAAAATATTGGTAAGTTACATTACTGTCTAGGTTTTGAAGATTGGAGAGATTTTGGTTAGACTTTTGTTTCTTAGGGTAAGTAAGCCATATAATTTCTCAAGAAGTTCAAAATGTATCAGTGTAAAGCTGATTTTGTTCCAATGCAATAGAATGTGAAACTTCATATTGATGATGGCTCAAAGGAGGTAGATGGTAAAATTCATAGACAACTTGTGGGAAGCTTGAATTACCTTACTACAACTAGACCTTATATAGCATACTATGTAGTGTGTTAAGTCAATTTATGGCAAGACCTCTAGAAAGCCATTGGAAAGTAGTGAAAGGTGTACTAAAGTATATTAATGGAACAATTAATTTTGGTATTAATTATACTGATTCATTTGAAGTTTATATGATAGGCTACTCAAATTCATATTGGGTTGGTAATATGGGTGATAGGAGGTCTACTAGAGGTTATGCTTTTAGCATTGGATCTGGGATTGTTTCATGGAGTAGCACGAAGAAGCATATTGTATCTTTGTCATCCATTGAGGTAGAGTATAAATATCTTTGTGCAACCACTTGTGAATTTGTTTGGTTGAGGAGAGTTATTCAAAATGTTGGAGAAGAAAAAAAAAAGGCTACAATGATCAAATCTGGCAAACAAAGCTTAGTCAAGTTACAAAATAATTAATTTTATCACGCAAGAACAAAGCATATTGATTCTCAATTTCATTTTGTAAGAGAGAAGATAGTCTAAAGATATTACTCTAATGTAATGTAATACTTGTGAAAATAATGCAGATATTTTCACTAAGCCCCTTGCGAAGATTAAATTTAAGTTGTTTAGGGAGATACTAGGTGTTGAAATAAATCCTTTCTCCATTAAGGGGGAGACTTGGAAATAATGGAGAAAGAAGTTTCTATTTTTTTAGATTGTGTTTGTATTTAAGACTTAGATCCTAGTTTCTAAGGGTTTGTTTGTGTAATGTTCTAAATCTGGAATTTTCTGCTCCGTCGGGAATATCTTAAGATATTCCAATTCCTCCTTCAGTGAGGTATCACAATTCCATTTCATAGATTGAATGTTGGGGCATTTATAGGATATGTATCCTTCCAAAGAAGGGAGAGATCCTGAGGCTAGCTATCCCTTCACAGACTCTGCCTATGGATATGCAATATTTCCACTTCGGGAATTTCTGCGATAGGGTCCTTGAGGACGTTGTATAAGGAAGTCACTACATAAATAATGAAAACCACTATTGGGATGCCCTAGAAAATATCAATTAAAACTCCCTTGCAGAAAATGAGCTCAAAGAAATGATTATAGATGGGTTATACAGATCTCCCCAAACTAGATCTCTAAAACAATGCTCAAGGAGAGAGCCTATAGCAATATGCAAAACACATTTTGAAACTCAACAAATATGAAATACACCATAAGAGGGAAAATGCTGCAGCTATAATTATATTATTATATCAGCAAAAATAAATATAAATATCATGAGGAATGAACCCCTTATACAATGGGAATCAATCTCCAATGATTACACCCTAAAATACAAATGTTACTGCAACTACAAAAAATGCTGGAGGGCAATGCCTACGCAGTCATTAAAAGAGTAGCAACTGCTGAATGTGTAAAAAATGATAATGATGCTGAAGGATACAAATAAAATTCCCAATAACAAGGAAATGAGCTGAAATACATGATTCCTAGCCAATCTAGGAAAGATTGCTAGAAATGTTGGAGAACACAAAATTGTGACAACTGAGTTGTCATTGAAATTGATAAAAAATAGGAATGAGGCTGTGGCTGATCTGAAATATGATTTCCCTCCTCTGATAATGTATCCAATACAAAGGGTTGATCCCTTTGTCACAAAAACATCCTCCTTATGAGCCCACTGAACCCCTCTCTCACTGCCTCCATCAAAATAACGTAGTTTCCTCCATGGACTACGTAGTGGGAGATGATGGAATGTTGGCCAAGTGCCAAAGATCTGATATGAAGCCCAGGAATCCTTCTTGCAGCTCCTCCAATGAGTATATCACTCCTCCACTAAAGAAAACAAGCTAAGATGACTCCATGAGTTCCTCCTTTGCTGCCCCCAACAACACAACGTCCTTTCTGCTGCAGAGCTAACACTATAGATGATGGTAGTAGTTGTGGTCAATGTCGGATTGAGGAAAATACAGCTCAATCCTCATCCTTCCTTGAGGAAGAGGTAGGTATTCCTGACCAGGAACACCCCAGTGCCCGAGGGCACCACCACCCTCCTAAATAACCCAGGGATGCAAGCCTCTGCAGACCCTATTCGAAATTCTATATCCAAACATAATCCAAATAGGCTGCCATCTCCTCCTTATAAATAAAGGGAACTCTTCTCCACCATGGTCCCACCAATTAGGGTTTCCACCCTCATGTGAGTGTCTTCCCTCCAAAACTACGTAGCTTCTCTAGGAAGCCTCTCCTCCTTAGGCAACATTGTTGTCTCTAGTCAAAGGTGACTAAATCAAGTGATCCAGGTTCCATTCACACCCTTAGGTGTTTACATCAGCTGCTTTATTCTCCTCATTTTCACATAAGGAGTGTTATTTCTTAACCAAAAGAGGGTTAAGGTGTCTCCTTACCCATTTTATTAAACAAAAATAAAATGTGCAACTATAATGTTCCTTTTAGCTTGAAGCTAAAAATTGGGAACATTACAGTCCTCCCCTCCCACATGTTGCTTGCCTGTAAAGCTCCTTTTTCAGAAACATTATCAATCGACAAGAAAATCTATTCCAGAGATATACTATAGGGTAATTTACTAGATTTGTCACCTTTGAACAAAGAATGAGCTCCAGAGGCTACCTGGCCCACTAGCAGACTCTTTCTATAGAGTGTTGTCAAGGGATAATATTCGCAAGAGGGAAAAACAACAAGATTGGGAATCTCTTAAGATAACCCCAACATTGCAGCTACAGCAATAACAAATACATCAAATGGAAATAGCAGTGATACATATACACATGAAATGGCAGAGAATCATATGGCCATCATATTAAGACATAGCAGCAAATAAGTATACAAATTATTGAGGGAATGATCACTCAAGCAAGGCACTAGAAGCCTCAAGAATCCTGTACATGCAAATATGAGAATACACTGCTGCATAAGAAAGCCCTATGCCATAACTGAATAGTTTTAGAGAGGAAATATTGCATAAATGATGAAAATACAAAGATATAACAATGTGGGCTCAAATAAATAAGGGGGAGAAAGATCTCAACCCCTGAAAATACATAACATCAATCCTCTAAAAGGATTGGATGAAATCTATGCAAAAATGGTAAATATAAAAAATTCCAGAGTTGGAGTAGAAACTGCAACTCAAGAGCTGGAAATGGATGGAGAAGGCTGAAATAGCTACTACAGATGAAAAATCCTTCTCCAATGAAAATCTGAAGTGAAAGGCTAATCCTTTCACCCAATACTTCCCCTCCAAGTGACTGTCAATCCCTCACAACAAATCCTCTCTCTTAGTAACGCTGTCTACTGAAGGGACTGCGCTGCAAATGATGGAATGTGGATGGCCTGATTCCAAATATGGTGGGATATGCTCAAGAACCCCCTTTTTTGATCTCCCAAGGAATGGAACCTCCCTCCACTGGAAAACTAGTTTTGGATGGTGTGTGGAAACCTCCCCAGCAACACCCAACAACACTGCACAATGTCTGCTACAGAAACTGCGCTGATGTAGATGATTGAAGCTATGTCCTGAATGCTTGAATATGAAGAATGGAGTGGATTACTTCAAGAGCTCCTCAAGAAGGAGAGGAATTCCTAAACAGGACTCCCTCGTGCCCGAAGGCATTGCAGCTCTGTTGAACAGCAAGAGGCAGCAACAAGTCTTCAAGACTCAAAATGTAAAATGATCAATGATAATCTCAATGGCTACCTTGCTCCTCTTTTAAACAAGTGAGCCTACCTCCATGGACCCTACTTCGAATTAGGGTTTCCTTTCCTCTAGAAGCTTCCCTCCTATGTTGTCCCTCTTTGTGCTTTCCAACTCATGCCAACGCAGTTTGAATTGGTCCACCTTGGCCTAGCCTTTATGAAAAAACCTCCTTTCACACATGGAGGTGTGAAATCTAACTCCAAACATGATCCTATTTCATACTTAGAGGATTTTTATTCTCTAATAATGCAAGGAATGGGTCTCCTACCCATTTTATTCACCTCCTTCATAAAATTTACAAAATTTAATGTTCCACAAAAATTTGGAACATTACAGTCCTCCCCTCTCAAAATATTGCTTTCCCTCAAGCAATTGCAAGGATAGAATGAGCTCCTTTCTGCCCTTCCTCCTGTAGCATCCTTATGTGATTATCTCCTCAAGAAAAGGATGCCATATCAGCAATTAAGTCTTCAAACTGTCCCTCCAACATATGCAATCTAGCCTTTGGTTGAACATTCCCAAATAGCTATCATGTAGAAACAACTATCCATGAAGGAAAAAAGAGCTGTCTAAGGGCCTCCTTGAGGCATGAGGTCTGATATATGATGGGATTTATCATCCCCATATGAATCTCCCATCCTCAAGCCATCCATCATGAAAAAATAATAAGCTGCCTCCCAACAAGGCAACTCATGGAAAATCTCCGTCCACCTTGAGCTCCAGAAATGAAGGTGGGCTAAAATATGATCATGGAAAGATTCATAACCTGCCCCTTGCTGCCCTCCTATAAAATTATGATAGGTGCAAAGTATGTATTGATCATGGGCTGCAAATTTTTTGCCCTCAAATGACAAAATTAAGAGTAATCCCCCAAGGATCTCTCCTCCATCAATGATAATCTGGCTGGCCCAAGACATGTCATCTATGATGAACAGGACAAGATCACCATAGAATGCCCCAATGAAATGTTTGTTGTAGGTTATACCATGTGCAGAAAAATGAAAAAAATGCCTCATAGGGTCACAATGCAACCTCATCCACTGCAGCTGCAGAAAATAACATGGCAAGTATTGCACAACAAATATCACATCTACTAATAAATAGTAAATAGATGAGTGAATTAGCAACATAAGGTCAAATACCTTCCCATATAAACACAATGGATGGATAATATTACCAAGCCCATGGCTCACCCCACAAGTAAGAAAATATGTGGTTGTAGCCATGCCTCCCCTCATGTTCCTCTTAGAACATGTACTGCAGAAAATATGTGAGTCCTTCCTCATCAAGGACACATTCATCCCATGTGTATCTCCTCTGATCATGTCCTCCATTGAGATAACAGCAATATCATCCAAGGAGACCATAATCAGCAATAAAATGAGGTAAGTACTAAATATTTCATGTTGTACAAAGATGTACCAACAGTCTCCCAAGTGGTCACAGCGCAGTTTCCCAAACTGCTGCTTTGAGAAATGATATGGCAAGTTGTTTTTCAGCTCATGAATAACAATGTATGTTCTTACATCTGATAATGCATTGAAAGCGGTTGAATATAAATGCTAAAAATACATGGAAGGTAACACTTTCCCAAGGCCATATAAAATATGGTTGTCTCCATCACATGGTTTGGCCCCATTTTTCTCATGGAGCAACGTGAAAAATCTGCCCCTTTGGGAAGCCCTACACTGCATCATAATGATAAGAGTATGTAAATTAGAAAGGGTACACACAAGACTCTTACCATAAGCTGGAAGTGAGATGATAGATGGATCTATGTATGTGACCCTCCTCCCAAATGAAAATGCTGTGAGCTCATGCAAAAAGGCTCCTGCCTATGCCAATCTTTGTTCCTTGACATGCTCCTTGTCAAGAACAACTCTGGTGATGCTGCTGCAAATATGAAGCTTCTCCCAAGAGGGAAATTCCTCCCAATCAATCCCAGCTAAGGAGTGATCCCCTTGCACTATGAGATTTCCCTCCTTTACTCCCACAACACCATCAATCATATGAGAGAAAATCTGCTCGTGCTCTCTCCCATCAATCCCAAGCAACTCAAGTGCTTGCTGCCTCCGCATGCTCACATCATATGACTCATGTGATGAAGCTATCATGACTGATATATAGGTTATATCAACAATATGTATCCCTTCTCCTTGCTGCCCAATGATGTAAACACCCTGCCACTTCTTCTCTTCTTTGGTACTCCTCCCATGAGGGCTACCATCCTCCCAAACCAATTCTTTCTTTTTGCATTTCCTGAGAGTTTGAAATGTAGCTCCTTGGAGACCTCTTAGGAAAGGCCTCCCTCCCATGACTATGTTGGATCTAGAAGGATCCAAATGTGATGGAGGTGATGTCTCCTCTCCACCCATGTTCAACAACGTTGCTAATTCTTCTAATGGTGTAGTAGTTGTCTCCTCCTCCGGTTCACAATTTGTTTCATGATTTTCCATGGATTTGTCATTGTTCACTTCATCCTCCAAAATTTCACACTCCCACCTCAAAGGCTGGATGCAACTCATCAAATATGTATGAGATGAGGGTTCATATCTTCCTTGAACCCCTTGCACAGCGCAGTGCAATCATGAGGCCCTAAAGTGGCCATGTGATTTGATCCTTGGAACTCTTCATATGAAATTCCACCATCCTTAAGATCATTTTCTGAAATAAAAATTGGAACTTTACTTATACTTTGGTGGGTCTTGGGATGAATTTGTGTGGCTGAAAAGGCTTCTCCCTCCCATGCAATGGCTGCCCCATCCATGGATGTTGAAGGCTGCTCCTCCAAGTGCAGTGCTGTAATATCCAATGCTTCCCTTTCTACCACTGGATGCAGCGATAAAAATGCCTCCATATTCTTCACCCAAGCTCTAGCTGAAGTAACCCCATCAAATGTAGACAATAGAAGCCTATTTCCCCTGATTTCTCCTTTTCCACGGGGCCTTCTCTCCTCCATCTGCTGAATAGATTGTGGGAACATTGTAGCTCCCATGAATGCTACAGAATGGGGTTTATAGTAACCCAAGTGCTTGCTTAAGATCTGAAAACCCAAGCATCTCCCATGCTGGTATTCAAGAGAATAAGAAGTGCATGGACCTTCCTCTTCTCCCCTTTTCTTCTCCTCCTCCTCAAGGAGGCTCTTCTTTATTCCAAAAATAGATGAGATCAGGCTCATCTTCTTAATTATTCTCCTTTGAAATCGAACTCATGGGCTATGCCAAGTTCGATGCTCTGATACCACTGTAAAGTTCCTTTTTCAGAAACATTATCAATCGACAAGAAAATATATTCCAGAGAAAGACAGTAGGGGCATTTACTAGATTTTTCACCTTTGAACAAAGGATGAGCTCCAGAGGCTACCTTTCCCACTAGCAGACTCTGTCTATAGAGTGTTTTCAAGGGATAATATTCCCAAGAGGGAAAAACAACAAGATTGGGAATCTCTTAAGATAACCCCAACATTGCAACTACGACAATAAAAAATACATCAAATGGAAATAGCAGTGATACATATACACATGAAATGTCAGAGAATCCAATGGCCATCATATTAAGACATAGCAGCAAATAATTATACAAATTCTTGAGGGAATGATCACTCAAACAAGGCACTAGAAGCCTCAAGAATCCTGTACATGGAAATATGAGAATACACTGTTGCATAAGAAAGCCCTATGCCATAACTGCATAGTTTTAGAGAGGAACTGCTGCATAAATGATGAAAATACAAATATATAACAATGTGGGCTCAAATAAAGAAGGGGGAGCAAGATCTCAACCCCTGAAAATACATAACATCAATCCTCTAAAAGGATTGGTTGAAATCTATGAAAAAATGGTAAATATACAAAATGTCGGAGTTGCAGTAGCAGCTGCAACTCAAGAGCTAGAAATGGATGGAGAAGGCTGAAATAGATGCTACAGATGAAGAACCCTTCTCCAATGAAAATATGAAGTGAAATGCTAATCCTTTCACCCAAGACTTCCCCTCCAAGTGACTATCAATCCCTCACAGGAAATCCTCTCTCTGAATAACGTTGTCTACTGAAGGGACTATGCTGAAAATGATGGAATGTCGTTGGCCTATGCTAAATATGGTGGGATATGCTCAAGAACCCCCTTTTCTAATCTCCCAAGGGATGGTACCTCCCTCCACTAGAAAACTAGCTCCGGATGGTGTGTGGAAACCTCCCCATCAACACTCAGCAACACTGCACAATGTCTGCTACATAAACTATGTTGATGTAGATGACTGAAGCTATGGATTGAATGCCTAAATATGGGGAATGGAGTGCAATCCTTCAAGAGCTCCTCAAGAAGGAGAGGAATTCCTAAACAGGACTCCCTCATGCCCGAAGACACTGCAGCTCTGCTAAACAGCAAGAGGCAACAACAAGTCTTCAAGACTCAAAATGTAAAATGATCAATGATAATATCAATGGCTGCCTTGCTCCTCTTTTAAACAAGTGAGCCTCCCTCCATGGACCCTAATTCGAATTAGGGTTTCCCTTCCTCTAGAAGCTTCCCTCCTACGTTGTCCCACTTTGTGCTTTCCAACTCATGCCAACGTAGTTTGACTTGGTCCACCTTGGCCTGGCCTTTATGAAAAAACCTCTTTTCACACATGGAGGTGTGAAATCTAACTCCAAACATGATATTCTTTCATACTTAGAGGATTTTTATTCTCTAATAATGCAAGGAATGGGTCTCCTACCCATTTTATTCACCTCCTTCATAAAATTTACAAAATTTAATGTTCCACAAAAATTTGGAACATTACAGTTTGATCCCCCTAAATGAATTTATTCATTTAGATCTATGTATCTTTGATTATTTAATCAATAAAGTGTAAACACTATTGGGCAGCCTCCAATTGAAGATCATCTCACTTGAGATCTGTTGAATCATTCTCCAAGTTTCGTCTTCCATTTTTTATTTGTCGATTATTAAGAAATATTTAATTTTAAGCTTTAGAGGTGACCAAAACAATATCCAATATACTAAAATGAACATCAAAAAATGTGGAGGATAGGGTTAAAAATAAAAATTAAACTACAGATTAAATATAGTGGATGATATCTATCTACTAATATTTTTTAAAAGTTGTTGATTTTTTGAGTAAGTTTAGTTCAAGCCTTTAAGCATGCCAAAGAGGTTGAAATCCCCAAGAGTGGGAAAGTTACTAGCAAACCGATTTTTTTTTTTCATGCTCTCAACAAAGAAATCGTTGAAAAAAGTGTATTTAAGACCAAAGTTACACAAGTATGAAATTTATACCTTTGTATTTAGAACGAGGAAAAGACATAATCAAACTATTTTGACACCTTGTGGAAGACTATAGCTCTTATATATTGCACTTATACTATGCTCTCAAATTTTCATGATACCTTGGGGAAGACTATAACTCTTATATATTGTACTTAGAGGGCATGTATGAAAAAAATACATAATTATCTATAGTGTAAAATCAATAAAAAATCATTACCCAGTGACAGTCATGCCCAACAGCTCAACCTTTGAACCTCCAAGCTCCACCTAAGAGAGTCCAAAATATCAAACACATTGAGAATAAAGATAATATTTTGAATTTGGAGCTCCAACATGACATCCTTGTCTAGAAAAAATATTTGGATGTTATGTCTTGCACAGGCTAGCTACTGAAGTTGTGATGAATTGAAACTATCCTAAAATAACAACAATTTCCATAGAATATACCACAAATTTTTCAGTCCACATCTTCAATAATCATAGGAATCATTTAAGATATCAAAAATTTCATATACAACTCATTAGTGATAACAAACATTCAAGAATCATAAGACTGATTTCATATATTAAAATTTGCATATACAACTCACCAGTGATCAAGAACATTCATTTACTAGTCAAATTAGCACAAAATGTCGTGATAGTGGCCAAAAATACATATTAACACAAAGAAACTGAAAAAATTTATAAAAAATTTATGTTAAATACTCCATACCATTTGGGATAGATTATGAAAATAGTTACGTTAAATATTGTATAAAAATATTTGGGAAAAATTAAGCAAAATTTATTCATGCATATGCCATGCAATGATGAACATATCAAAATGAAAACTAGTGAAATACATATCTAAAAACAAATACATAATTAAGGAGCCTCTAAATGGCCCTCTTAACTCCAAAAACAACATCCTAAAAGTTATTGGTCTACTGCATATGACCAATCAACATGATAAATCATTAAACTCATCAGCACTACTAGAAAGAGGATACTCATTATGAACTATAGAACCAATTATTTATCAGTGACAAAACATTTCTTGGAATTTAGTTAGTTACAAAATTAAATCTTTTGTATGGACAAACTTACAGAGAAACCAAATTTAGGTGATGTGGCAAAACTTGTTTGCTCAATAATTATAGTCAAAGTACATTAACACTTTTTTGACAAACCACATTAATATTATACTAGATGTCCATAAGATCATCAAGCTCATGGATGGAATTTTTTATGTGTTATTTTGCATTATCATTTCAAGTGAAGTGATATATGATCTATTATGAAACGTCGAAAATCAATGAATAAAAAATATTCTCCATCATCATTGAGTGTAATCCCCATCATATTTATGACCACCACTTTATAAAAGAACATGATACACAACATTCAATGTGAAGCTCATATAATATGATGTGCATATTTCTTTAAATAAAACATATGAAGACTTGGAAATTTTGGGAAAAGCTAGGAACTAATCACCTAACTTCCAGACAGTTATGGTAGTTATGGTTCTTGGCCTCACTCCTGGAGATAAGTGAATCTCAGTGGGGGTGGGGGGGGGGGGTTGGTGTGGGTGTGTTTCTCTCTTTACTTATTGTCTATTTTTATTTCTTCAAAAGACTCTAGGAAAGGGAACAAGGGAAGGAAGGACAAGGTTGGAAGAGAAAACTCAAGAAAGACTAGGTTATTACTGAGAGTGCATCATGAGCTATGGTGAAGACGTATTCCTGAAATGGGTTAGAACTAGTGGAATTATTCATCGACAGACAGAATTCTAGAAGTTTTGGGAGGTTGGAATTTTTGGGAAAGGTCTTGATACCTAGAACTTAGACCTGAAACAATATTGGTGATATAACTTCTCTAGAATTTTAGGGGCTCGGGGGAGTTAAAGAAGCAATTTTAGGTATCATAGGAAGGGAGGAGAGCATCATTCTTGATAGAGTTCCTGGATTGTCTAAGTTTATTCAGATAAATATTTTTACTTCGATGAATGTTTGTGAAAAAACTGGACTATATTATGGATATATTTAAATTTCTATAAATCTAGAAATATGATAGAAAAAGCTAATTCAAAATTAAAATAAAACAGTGGTCCTATGTGAGTAGTAACAGAGAAAGGTAAGTAGAAAATCACTTTGTTGTATTTATTTATTTTAAATTATATGAAAAATATTGTATTATGTAGGAGAAATTTCCAAGAAGTAAAATATGGTAAACATGTTAGGAAACCTTGGCATGTAAGGCTAGGTTACTTCAACCCCGGGAAGAGTTGGAGGGTTAGAACATTTCTTTTCCAGTATTATGTGTATAACATCATGGGCTGAGGAAGAACCCAACAGAGATTCAACACCTACAACCCATGGTGGAGAATGAGTTAAGTGGTTAAAATAATGTAAACCCATTAAACATAAACTAGACTAGTATGGGCACGGACTAATAATGTATGCATGTAATCTAGTTACAAAAGACAATACAAAAAATGTAATTTGAATCAATTCATTATCTATTCATGCAACGAATCTAGAAGAAGATTTACCAGAACCGAAAACAACTAAAGCTTACAGAGTTACTGTAAATAAATAAACTACAATCATTTAGAATCAACAAGCCAAAATACCCAGAAGAAATATCCACAATATTACACATAAGACAAAACTCAATATATTGAATTATATGTATCATCTACATTACTTGCAATGTAATTGAAACACAGTTGGTGTTCCACTTAGACAATCCAAAAATTCATATAACAAGTATAACTGTGAGTCCAAGGGAACTCGACGGACCCTGTTTAACTAAAACATGAATAGATTTGAACCATAAAATAACCCTAAAGCTTGGAGCTAGAAATGTTCTTAATATCCCTACAAAAAAAATCATCTTCTATTGTACTACAACAACCTTGTGAGGAAGCGTTGAACAAAGTGGCCATTGTTATGCCTAAGACTGAATGTATTCTTGGAAACTTAGAGGAAAACAAAATACTTGGTTACCAGTGATGCGTTGGAAACCCCAGAGCCTTGGATAATGGGTGGAATGCAAGGAAAGGGAGACATACCTGCAATCATACTATTCATAGGTTAGAATGTCACTCAAAAGAATTCATAGTATATAAAAACAAGAAAATAATAAAAGAATGGAAACTAGACGCCAATACCTGTAAGGGCAGTTGTCCAAATACTATTGGAATTAGTTATCATTTAGTAAACCCTTGAAATTCTAGTGACAAAATTTAGGATAATGCTTGTACATCTACATATCCATAGAAAAATAACAATGAGAGTCTTATTCGATAGATAAACATGCATAAATTGAAAAAAGAGAAAATAATCCCTATAGTTTTGTTAATTCACACGTACAATGTAAAATAAAACAATAGGTTTCCCAGTACCTGTCGAGGAATGAATTGGCCTGTGGAGAAACCTTGGGTTGCAGAACAATCGTCGACGTCCAGAGTAGTGAATGCATTTGTGAATAAAGGTTTGAGGGTGGGGTAATATCCTAACGAAACCCTAACCCACCAAAGCCCTCGATTTGGCAAGGGATGATCCATACCATGAGTGTGAAGATTCAATACAAGTTGTGAGATCCTCCAAGTACAAAAATCCCCAAGGAGTGCAGAAAAGTTGTAGTCCATAAGAACATTCAATATCGTCTTGAACTCTATCAGCTCTACTAACCATGTTGGGTGATCATATGTCAAATGGGTGTATAGTGAGGAAGGGAGATAACATCGTAGATATATATCCATATTAAAATCATATAAGGTATTTCCAATAATTAATAACCAAATAACAATAATATTAATATATTTTTATAACACAATACAATGGAAATAAGAAAATTCAAGGAATGTGTTCCTTTAGTATAATGTTATTATATTTTATATTTGAGAATATGATTGGTGTTGGTAAGCCAACCTTGCTTAGCAGAAATAAATAACTTTAAAATCATTAATCTGAGAAATGTTATGAGCACTAAAATTCTCATTCGATTTGTGGTAATGAGGTTTAGAATTGTAATTTTTTTTATGATATATGGTATTTGAAGTGGTTACATGTTACAATTGGTATCAGATCCCTGGTTACAAGTTGAGGCATGTATGGAAAAAAGAGGAATAAAAAAGTGTTTATGATACACAGAAGAAGCAAGAAATTATGTGGACAGGAGCAAGAGACACTCCATCTAGAAGACCAACAGTTGGAACTAGGTCAAAAGTGCATATGGAAGCCAACCCCAAAATGTGGATCCATCTAGGTGGACGCCCTCGTAACATGAATGATCTACTATTGGAAACAATTCAGTAGTTACAAGTGGATATGAATAATTTGAGAACAGATAACGAAAGACTAAGACTTGAATAGGAAAGGATCTTGAAAACCCTGCCAGATAGACAAAGTCGGAGGAATCCAAATCCTAGCCTGGAAGATGGAAACCCAACAGAGTCCACACTGCAAGAGGAAGGATATCCTGACATAGAGGGAAATAAAATAAACAATTAAGAGGAATCTTAAAATGTATTATCTAGTAAAACTAAAAGAAAGTAGAATTACAAGGGGAGTTCAAGAAAATCAAACCCCTAGCATTTTATGGTGAAGTAGAAGAAGTTGTTGGAGCTTGGCTAATTAACATGAATAAACATTTTCATGTTTATGAATATGATGACAACATTAAATCTTGATTAGCTATATATCAGTTGAAGAATAAAGCCACCTTGTGGTGGCAGGAAATCAAGAAAATTCGAGAGATTGATGAGCATGAGGTAATGTGGGATGGTTTCCAAAAACATTTCAAGGATAAGTATTTAACAAAACACTTTTATAATGATAAAGCTACAAATTTCCATGACTTAAAGTTGGTTCAAATAACTGTGGATGAATTTATAACCAAGATTGCCTCATTATTAAGGTATGCTCCTTATATTTGGGGGGGTGGGAAAGCTAAAGTACAACGCTTTATCAATATTTTACCTATTTCTATGAAGGAGAGATTTGAATTCGACAACCCAAGGATGATGGATGAGGCCAATCAAAAAAATCACATCTACTACCAACAGATGAAGTGGAAAGGATAAAATAGAAAATGGTTGCCAAATAAAAATGGACAAAAGTGTTCTTAGAATTTTAAAGGTAGTTTTGAGGAGGTAAATCCCCTCTGCGGACAGAGGCGATCCCTACTAGCCCAGCAGGGGTCTAGCAAAAATCATCAAATGTTACAGCGCAAGTTCCTAGTTACGAATGAAAGACCAAAGATGGAGGCCTACCTAGAATCCAATGCTATGATCCGTAGAAGAAAGCGTCCAGTTCCTCAGCCTCGGCAGATCACGATCCTCCCACGATCTCCACAGATGGACACCTGCACATGAAAGAAACAACACGAATACAAGCATAAAATCCAGAATACGCAACTATATATCAGTCAGAAAGGATATAACTCGTTATTAACATAAGTGAAAACAGAGTGGAACCATAACCGTAATCATTCATTAAATAACAATCGAAAGAGAGTACAACCAATGTTCTGACGTCGCGGTCTCCTTCGGATGGGTCTCTAGTCATTCATGTCTCGCAAAGCTCGCCAGGGAAAGGGAAAACCTCTCCAGAGTCTCTCGACGATAGTCTCCTTACTTAAGTCGGCCTTAAGGGAAGAAAGAGGGCTCTTACAGCACAAAGGCTCTTGGGAATTTGGAGATTCAAAGCGTAGGCACTTCAAGACTAGCTTGCAATGGAATTGAGCAGGCTTTTATAGATGGGGAAGGAAGGAGTTGGGATCCCTATTATTGTGGGATTGGCCCTATCAACAAGGAAGGTTCCATGAGAGGTGGAAAACCACTTCCCTTCCATGGAACTCCCACAGCCAAACCTTCCAACTCAAGATAGGCAATGGTTTCTGAGTTTGTTGAAACACAACTTCCACCATCTTTATTTAAAAAACACTCCTTAAATTGGCTGGCACGACTACTGCTCTGGGACAGAGCGCCAGTTGGCACGGCCTCTTTGTAGGATTTTCCTCATTGGCGCGAGTGTTGAACTGTCTGCCCGCGCCAATGCAAAAGGAGATGTTTTCATGATTTTTTGCAAGGAGATGTTTTTAGGGCAATTGAAGCTCATGCTTAGAGGAATGCATTGATGATGATTTCAAGGCATGACAATGTTCATAGGTCACAAAATGGGTCCTCCATTGTGCGGGACGGGGAATGGTAGGGACGGTGACAAATTACTGTGTAACAGATGCCCCCTAAAGTATGAGGCCCGAGAGAGAGAGGGGTGAAATACTTTACGAGAACATGTTCAACTGAAGGCCCGCCGTCGGAAAACTTGTGCAGAAAAATACAACTGATATCTCAAGTACATGATGTATATGTGGTATGGGCGCAGCCATCCGAAACAGAGTATGCTATAATCCGGATCCAGGGTATGGGCGCAGCAACCCAGCGAGGATCAAATAAATAGACTCAGGTATGGTCGCAGCCATCCAATCAGTGAGTCATGTACATAATGATAATAATCCACAATCGCAGCCTGGATTACAACAGACACAATCCAGGGTCTTGCGCTCCATCTCAACCCAAACAAAGTACAAGTTCGAGCATGTGAATATGTGAGCTGAAGTCGAACATGCAAGAACATCGTCTGATTACCAGCCAATGATGAAAGCTGTTAACAGACGCGAGAGGAACCACCAATAATGACAATGGCCCTCAAGGTACTGCAGGTACAATCTACGGCATGTGAATCAATGAGTTGGCGTCGAACACCCGCAGAATCACTCGATCGGAGGCCAATGATGAAAACCTCACGTCGAATGCGACGAACCTGCCATTGAGGCATGCAGGCTCCAAGGTACCATGAAGGAGTCTCTAGATCAACTTCCTGGATAACGAGCTGAAGTCGACAGGAAGTGACCTTGATCGAAGGTGGGCCATAATTTTTCCCACATCATCGACACGAGACAGAGGAACATGATTTTTTGTTGTGAATCAAGATCGCACGAGAATCAGAGGAAGGTTGATATTTGCAGAGGCCAACTTCTCTTGAACATATAAACGGCACGACAGTGGACTTGGCAGTATTTGACATCAACGGATCAGAGGTCATGGTGACGAGGCAATGAACAGATGAGAGGTCAAAAGAGATTACCCAAACCCACGGAGGCAAAGTGAAGCAGCGAGATGAGATGTCCCCAACCCGACACGAATGCAGACAAGTGCCATGTTCAAGAGCGACATACTGCCGACGACAACGATGATGGTTCCATTTTTCCCCCACCATTTCTGGCGAGTACCCCAATTATTTTTGATAACAAGATTGAAGGGGATAGCATATGCTTGTAATATAAGTCCGCCCTTCGGGCGAATCCATCCTAGTGCATTTAACGAGTCCTAGGAAGGAGGAACTCGGAGAACGTCATTTTGACTGGATCCGATGTCATCAGGGTTTAACGAGTCTGACAAAGGGAGAACTCGGCGTCTTTTCATGTTTAGAGAGTTTGAAAAGACAGCAGAAAAGTAAACTCCACGGGTCCCTTTTCGTAAATAGTTCCTCAGATCCGAAAAGGTAGAAAACAATATCCGAGAAAACCTCCTAGTCGCGATAGGCTAGGGTATTCCTTTTTCGTAATCAATCTATCCCAACCCGAAAAAGGGGTAAACGTATACTGGGTAGATGTCGATTCATGTCCATTTTAACGAGATCGAAACGACAAGGGCCTCGGAAATCTTTTCATGTTTAGAGAGTCAGAAAAGAGCTGAAAGATGACTCCAAAGTGACTTTTTCGTGTATTTACCGAGTCCGAAAAAGTATAAAATACAACTCGTTTCCATCGTTAAAGTCGCAAAAACCTGCTGCTGCACATACTAAGCAAGCGTAAAACCCATTTTCGACATAACATATTAAAATATTTGATAAAAATAACTTTTTAAAACTCATTTTATGTCAAAAAAGTTATAAATATGCCAAAATGGTAAAAATAAAATTACATTTACTATTCACCTTGGTAAAAAGAAACAGTGGTCCATTTGGAGTGGAAACTTCTGACGGCGATTGTGACAGATCCGGTTGACCATTCAGATTCTCGTCTGCTACAGGTGAGAGGCGCTTCCCTGCTCTTCATTTCCATCCATTTTTTAATAGCTTTCCCTTGTGTATCAGTCCTCTGTGGCCACTTTTTGAAATTTTAGGGCCGCGCTCATTGGTGCGGGTATCGGGCACGGACCCGCGCCAATGGGCTCTTTTATACAAAGGGCTCGCGCCACGTGGCGCGAATATTCACAAAACAGCCGCGCCAGCGGCCGAACCTAAAATTCCACCTAAAAATTCGAGATTTTAACCAATTTGAATGAAATTTGAAGCCAACCAGAGATCTAACTAAGGGTTTATTACCATGTGGATGCAGGAAATCGAGAAAAATGGTAATTGAATGGAAAGAATGAGAGCATGGAGAAGAGGATGAACAGGCCATAGAAAGTGAGGCTTGCATGAATGCCCTCAGAAACTGTGGGCTAAAGAAGTTCTTCCTTACACCCTGTCTACGAGCTCAGCCCGAGCTCCTCCAATATTTGATCAGTATTTGGGATGAACATGAACAAGTGTTCAAGTTGCGAGATCAGGTATTGGAGCTGGAGGTTTCTGATGTGTATTTTATCACCGGATTGTCTCACAAAGGTCCGATCCCCGTCTTGACTGGAAGTAGACCATCTGGCGAGAAGATGGAAGAAGTGATGGCACGAGTGTGCCAAGGAGCACAAATGGGATCAGGGAGCAAGAAGGTGGATATCCACACTATCCATGATCTGGTATTGAGAGTTGTACTACATACCATCACGCGGGCTGCAGGGTCGTAGGCACTGCACGAGGCCATAAAGGCCCAACTCCTGCTGGCCTCAGAATGCATGAGTCCCTTACTGTTTGACTGGGCAAAAGCAGTAACAATAAACATGAAAAGACAGCTCACAAAATGCAAACAAGCTAAACTGAAACAGTTTGGCTATGGTTCCATCCTGGTATCATTCATTCTGGAACGTCTACCAATCTTCCAGGGCCAAGGGGCCATAGTAGCAGATCCGATACCACGAGAGCCAAGAATGGCTCGCTGGGCAGCACTAATGCCCAGAGCTGGAGGCGGCCAACAGATGTCCTAGAGGCCGGAGTTCTTTAGGTGGTTACGACGCTAGTTGATTGTAGTGGAGGACTGGCCATATGCAAGAACTGACTTCACCGGAGACCCAGATCTCCCACTGCCAGAAGGAGATGACTGGGACGAGGAGTTGGGTAAGACCTCATGTTTTTTATTTTTATGTTTTATGTTTTTTTTGTTAATACACATTCGTCCTAACACATTTTATATATGTATGCAGATGTGGGACCTGAGAGACCAGCTGGGATGTCTCCAATCTCACGGAGGACTCAACTCGCCCCTGATCCTCAGGGAGAGGGCACCGGAGGAGAGGAGTTGATCTAGAATCTCGAGGGCATTGCCCGAGGGATCCCAGACTATGCTCGGCTGGCGGACGTACCGATGGCATACCAGCGTCACACGGTGGGAGTTCCAAGTCGGATCCACCGAATCCTGAGACGCTTAGTGCGTGCAGTCACATGCTATCACGAGCACCATGCGGATTAGCTCTTAGGATTTATACCACACCTATTTTTTGAGAGACGTATCGTCTCCGGATGTACTTAAGACGATTATGTATATTTTGACTTTATGTGACACACTCTATGTAAACATTTCGATATCTATATATATATGCATATCTATTTCTGGATGGATCTTTCTTTACATGTGATGATGATTTATAAATTGCGCAAATGTCTATCTAATACCAAATTTGCTACTGCATCTGTTAATGTATTCAAATGCCTGGGTATATGATGATATGTAATGTAGTCAAAATTTCTTTCCAGTAATCGAATACGCAGATACAGACATAAGATGGACGGGTTCCTTACCGAATAGTGTCTGTTCAGTTGTAACGCTACAAGTTGCGAATCTAGATACATGAGCAATTCACGGATACCAAGGTTTACTGCCTCGGTTAATAATTCTAACACAACACTATATTCCGTGATGTTGTTCGTGGTACGTCCTAGACACACTCCTCGCAGGTTGACCAACTCACCAGCAGGATCATAGATTACCTAGATTGCTGAAGACAAATTCTTGGTACTGCGAGAGGCACCATCCGCGAAACCAAAAAATGGATGAATAGACATCTGCACAACCAGGAAGACCCGATCAGCAGAAAGATGTTTACAAAGCACACCACACTATACATGCACACAAATGAAAATCACACACTTATGTACACACACCACACCAAGAAATCACTTCAGGCATAGTACTTTTTGAGGTACAACCCATTTCTGGGCTGCGCCGGTGGAACTCCTTCATAATCTATAAGCTCGTAGGCCCCGTTTTTCAAAACGCGTTTTACTATATAGGGCCCGTGCCACATAGGCTGGAACTTACCGGCTCCAAGCTTGTCATGTGCTTGATCGTACAGGAGGATGAGGTCTCCTTCGATAAAGGAACGAGGAGAAACAGATTGATCAAAATGAGTTTTGACCCTGTTCTTTTGTGCTTCGATAACCAAAGCAGCCAGACGACGGGTTTCATCTAACTGTTCCAGATACAGAAGACGTTCTTCCTCAGCAAAAGTATTAGGTAGAAGCTCCATAGCTAATTTCAACGAAGGAATCTCGCATTCAACCGGAAGAGTTGCTTCCAGACCATACACCAATTGAAATGGTGTGAACCCAGTTGCACTCTTTGCAGATGTTCGGTATGCCCAGAGAGCTGAGAACAGTTGGAGATGCCAATTGGATTTGTGAATACCAACTGTTCGCTGAAGCATAGTGACCAAAACCTTGTTCACTACTTCAACCTGACCATTCGCTTGAGGGTAATATGGTGTTGAGCTGTCGTGACGCAAGCCCAACTTTGAAGTCAGCTCCGCCATCATATAATCTCGGAAATGAGTACCGTGATTAGTGACGATGGCTTGAGGAACCCCGAATCGTGCAATAACGTGGTTGAATATAAATTGAGCAGCCGTTTTCCCGTCAGCAGCTAGTGTAGGCATCGCCTCGGCCCACTTGGTGAAGTAGTCGATGGCGACAATTATATATGCATTCCCCCCGGCCGAGTGAGGGTTACACGTCATAAAATCCACGTCCCATTTCGTAAAAGGGCCGACGGTAATAACGAGATGCAATGGTAAAGGCGGCACGCGCATCTTGCGTTGAAATATCTGGCACACATGACATTTACGGACTGCAGTGATACAGTCTTTGAATATGGAAGGCCAGAAATAACCTTCTCGCAGAATC
This sequence comes from Pinus albicaulis, assembly GCA_034641835.2. Lineage (NCBI taxonomy): Eukaryota > Viridiplantae > Streptophyta > Pinopsida > Pinales > Pinaceae > Pinus > Pinus albicaulis. Next base: position 783,901,905 of record CM076581.1, read on the forward strand.
TTCTGGGCAGTAGCATACCCGGACATATGTCCACCACAGGCGCCACTGTGGCAGTCATTTAGGACCTTTTCAGCCTCTTCCAAGGTTAGGCATCGCCGGAGCACCGAATCTACTCCAATGCGGTATAAGGTATCTCCTACTATACGGTAGGGCTGGGACTGGTGTCAAATCCGACGGCGGGTAGCTTTATCCAACTCAGACCGAAACATCGAGGTCTGAAGATACACTATTATGTCACCGTACCAAGGGTCACGAGTACTGATGAGGAAAAGCATTTCGTCCGGTATATGGTCTTCGGAGTGTGAGGGAGCAGAGTCTGTAGGGAGAGAACATATCAAATCCGTGAAGACCAGTGATTTAGTTGACTTAGCAGTAGTGAATTCTAAGTCAAACTCGTGCAGGATCACAATCCATTTGGAGTACTTGCCCCCCAGTAATTTTCTAGAAAGAATATACGTCATAGGGTTGTAGTCTGAAACCACTTTTATCGTACGCAAAAGGATGTAATGGCGAAAGCGCTGTACAGCGTGTACTGCTGCTAATGCCAACTTCTCGACATGAGCATAACGCGTTTCTGGATCGAGAAGGTTCCGTGACAGGTAATAAACAACATGTTCATCACCATCATCGTCATCCTGCACCAAGACCATGGCTATGGTGCTAAATGCGGCGGCTAGATATAAAGTGAAGTCGCGGTGGTAGTCCGGAGGACGAAGCAACGGAGCATTGACAAGCAACGTCTTCAGCTTCTTAAAGGATTCCTGAGCAATTTCGTCCCAATGAAAGGGAACGTTCTGCTTTAACAAACGAGTGAATCCTTTGGCCACCTCGGCATAATTCGGGATAAAGCGCCGAAGAAAGTTCACTTTCCCTTGTAGACTCTGTAACTGATACAGGGAGGAGGGTGATGGGAGATTTACGATGGCCTCGACCTTTAGAGGGTCAAGGCGAATTCCGTCTTTCAAGACTATGAATCCTAAAAGATGGCCAGAATCAACGCAGAAGACGCATTTATGAGGATTGAGCCTGATATTGTAGCATCTGCAACGAATAAAGATCTGGCAGAGATGCTCAGGATGGTCCTCTCGCTTACCCGAATGGGCTGGCAAGTCGTCCAGATAAGGTTGAACGATATGGCGAATGTCATGAAAAGCATAGGACATCGCACGCTGAAAAGTGGCTCTAGCGTTCTTCAAGCCGAACGGGAGTTTTTTATACGCGAAAGTACCCCACGGACAGATGAATGTGGTCTTGTGTTGATCCTCAGGTGCAATATTGATTTGATTATATCCTGAGAAACCGTCCATTAAGGAATAGATCTCACTTCCGGCACATTCGTCGATAATCTGGTCTATAAACGGAGTGGGATAATTATCCTTTGGACAAGCGCTATTGATATCGCGATAATCAACACAGACTCTAATCGTGCCCTGCTTTTTATCGACAGGGACAATGTTAGACACCCATTCTGTGAGGGGGATGGGATAAATAAAACCCGCGTTCAGAAGTTTTTCAACTTCTGCCTTGATGGCGGCGGCTTTTCGAGGATGCATGGGGCGTAAGCGTTGGCGCACGGGTTTCGCACCTGGATAGGTTGGAATCTCATGCACTACGATACTGGGATCAATCCCCGGCATTTCCTCGTAAGACCACGCGAAAACATCTCTGAATTCTTTGAAAATCTCAGTATAGACTTGAATCTCATCGGGAGAACAAGTCACACCCACGTGAATATTCTCAACGATCCCCGGTTTAACGGAGATGTTGATTGGGATAGTTTGAGTAATGTTACTCAGGTTACCCTCCGAAAAAACCTCGTGCGTCAAAATGGGCATTTGAAGAGGAGGGGTAGGAACCTGAGTAGCATAACGCTCTAGATAGTCAGTCATTGCCCCCAAGCTAGGCATAAAAGAGGAGCGATGATGTCCATCGCCCCAAGGCAGCTCCTCAAGAGACATAGTTTCAATGATAGCCTCATCGGAAGGAAAAGTCTCTTTGAGAGGATCATGTGAATCAGCCTGACCAAGCCAGGGGGATTGAGAGTAGACGTCGAGAGTCATGCTTAAAGGAGCATGCTGAGCAGGTGGAGGATCAGATGCAGCAACAATTTCATAGTAGTTGATCTCTACTGGCGTCAAGGGCATTGATTCTCCAAACTCAAACACCTGCTCAGGCGTAGGAATAAATCCTACAAAGAGGCCGCACCAACTGGTGCTCTGTCCCAGAGCAGTAGTCACGCCAGCCAATTTAAGGAGTGTTTTTAAAATAAAGATGGCGAAAGTTGTGTTTCAACAAACTCAGAAACCATTGCCTATCTTGAGTTGGAAGGTTTGGCTGCGGGAGTTCCATGGAAGGGAAGTGGTTTGCCACCTCTCATGGAACCTTCCTTGTTGATAGGGCCAATCCCACAATAATAGGGATCCCAAATCCTTCCTTCCTCATCTATAAAAGCCTGCTCAATTCCATTGCAAGCTAGTCTTGAAGTGCCTAAGCTTTGAATCTCCAAATTCCCAAGAGCCTTTGTGCTGTAAGAGCCCTCTTTCTTCCCTTAAGGCCGACTCAAGTAAGGAGACTACCAGTGGAGTCGCCAAATTGTTGAGGAGGTAAATCCCCTCTGCGGATAGAGGCGATCCCTACTAGCCCAGCAGGGGTCTAGCAATAATCGTCAAATGTTACAGCGCAAGTTCCCTGTGAATTTACGAATGAAAGACCAAAGATGGAGGCCTACCGGAATCCAATGCTACGTCAAGTAGAAGAAACGTCCGTTCCTCGGCCTCGGCAGTCACGATCCTCCCCACGATCCCGCGGATGGACACTGCTGTTACAAGAAACAACATGAATACAAGCATAAAATCCGAATACGCAACTAAATATCAGTCAGAAAGGATACTACTCATATTAACATAATTGAAAACAGAGTGGAACCATAATCATAATCATTCATTAAATAACGATCAAAAGAGATTACAACCAAAGTTCTGACGTCATGGTCTCCTTCGGATGGGTCCCCAATTGTTCACGTCTCGCAAAGCTCACCAGGGAAAGGGAAAACCTCTCCTGAGTCTCTCGACGATAGTCTCCTTACTTGAATGGGCCTTAAGGGAAGAAAGAGGGCTCTTACAACACAAAGGCTCTTGGGAATTTGGAGATTCAAAGCTTAGGCACTTCAAGACTAGCTTGCTATGGGATTAAGCAGGCTTTTATAGATGGGGAAGGAGGGAGTTGGGATCCCTATTATTGTGGGATTGGCCCTATCACAAGGAAGGTTCCATGAGAGGTGGAAAACCACTTCCCTTCCATGGAACTCCCGCAGCCAAACCTTCCAACTCAAGATAGGAAATGATTTCTGAGTTTGTTGAAACACAACTTCCGCCATCTTTATTTAAAAACACTCCTTAAATTGGCTAGCACGACTACTGCTCTGGGACAGAGCGCTAGTTGGCGCGACCTCTTTGTAGGATTTTCCTCATTGGCGCGAGTGATGAACTTTTTGCCCGCGCCAATGCAAAAGGAGATGCTTTCATGATTTTTTGCAAGGAGATGTTTTTAGGGAAATTGAAGCTCATGCTTAGAGGAATGCATTGATGATGATTTCAAGGCATGACAATGTTCACAGGTCACAAAATGGTTCCTCCATTGTGCGGGACGGGGAATGGTAGGGACGGTGACAAATTACTGTGTAACAGGTAGTAAAGTTGTTGGAAGAAAAAATATACATAAGATACTATTTAATGAAATTTCGTGGAAAAACCAGCAGAAAAACAGAACACTGAATGAAACTACACATACAAAGGCATCAAGTAAACCAGACCCAAATTAATCACAAAAACCTCCCTTGTTGTGTTGGGGTTGTGGGGAGCCCCATTAATAAAAAAAATTCCATCATCATGTTAGGATAGAACCAACACCAAACATTCAGGAAGCTTCCACAATGGGAGATGTATCAAAGAGTATTCCGCAAATAAATGCGGCATTGGAAGACCACCAGGTCTAATATTAGTGAGCCATGGTGGATATTGAAGGTAAGTTAGCTAATCGTTGTGTCTCTGTTTTAATTGACCCTGTTGCAAGTTTAAGTTATATTAATCCAAAAATAGTTGAATTGTGTCAATTGCAAAGTGTTAAGTATAAGAGTTCCTGGTTGGTTTAATTATCCATCGGCACAAAACTAAAAGTGAATTCTAAGGTGGAGGATTGCTACGTAGAAATAGGTGGAAATAAAATTAAGATAAATTTAAATATGTTACCACTAGGATATCATGATGTGTTGATTGGAATGGATTTGTTGGAGAAGCACTGGTCTGTAGTGAATTATAGAGAAAATTGTATCAATTTCCTTACAAGTGAGGGTTGTAGACAAGAGTTTCAAGTTGTTAAAAGGAGCATAAAACTGTGACCAATTACATATAATCAAATATGAATATGTATTTGGAAGGTTTGTCAGATTTATGTTTTCCAAGTCAGATATACCAAATCTAAAGAAAAATTAACTACCCTAAAGAAGATACCAGAGAAACGAGATTTTGTTGATGTTTTTCCAGAAGAAATTTGAGGACTACCACCCAAGAGAGACATTGAGTTTTGGGGGAAACTTCAATGTCAAATACCCCTTACTGTATGAGTATCCGGGAACTAACAAAATTAAAATTACAATTGTAGGATTTGCTCAATAAAGGGTATATTGGGTCGAGTGTGTCACCCGAGGGTGCCCTAGTGTAATTTATGAAAAAGAGAGATGGAACCTTGTGTTTATGTATTGATTATAGAGAAATAAAAAAATAAATTATTAAAAATAAGTACCCATTTCTTAGGATTGATGATCTGTTTGACCAGGTAAAGGGAGCTACAATATTTTCAAAGACAAAATTGTGCTTGAGTTAGCATCAGATAAGAATAAAATATGAAGATATCAGTAAAATAGCCTTTACAACTCGTTAAGGCCATTACGAATTCATTGTGATTCCATTTGGCCTCACTAATTCCCCAACAACATTTATGAGTTTGATGAATGGTATTTTTCACTCATATCTGGATAAGTTTGTATCCATTTTCATTGATGACATTTTAATTTATTCAAAAAACCTAAAAGAAAATATATAACACCTTAGGGTCATGTTGCAGACCTTAAGAGAAAATGAACTTTATTCTAAGTTTAACAAGTGTGATTTCTTTAAAGACCAGATTTAATACATTGGACATGTAATTTCCTTAGAGAGACTAGCATTAGACCTAGAGAAGATTAGAATTGTTATGGATTGGCCAGTTCCTAGGAATGTGGCAGACATTCGGTATTTTATGGGCTAATCTGGCTACTACCATCATTTTATAGAAGGGTTTTCCAATTTTTTTATCCTCTAACCTCGCTGAAAAAGAAAGGAAGGAGTTTGAGATGGACTACTGTTTGGTCAATTTAGTGTGTCCTAAATTGTTGCATTTAATTTGTCAATCCGGGATTCGTAAGCTGATGAAGTGTGGCGCACTATATGTGCAAGATAACCTATTTCTTATCTTTTTGTCGTTTTTGGGTTTTTTTATGAAATTCTGAAAAACAAGTATGGATACAAATATTCAAGACAACAATGTCTTTCCAATGATTTTCCAAACTTCAAAAGAATTTAAAAACACACAATGACAAAGTTAATTCTTCAAAGAAAATGAAATTGCATCACTACTCTAGTCAAACAAACAACAAACTACTGATCATGAAACTCATTATTCTTGCTGCTATTCAAACACAAAATAAGCTATGCTTAAAGAAATCCAAAAGTTGCAACACAGTAAATCTAAATCAAATTACATCAACTTATCTTCTGATCCCTCATCATTATTCCAGCTATGATTTTCGGAGGTAACCATAAACAACTTGAGTAACTGATATCTAACTTGCAGAAAGTAAACTAATATCAAACCACACATTCATAATTCAATCCCTCACCATCAGTCCAGCTGTGGCTTTCGGAGGTAATTGAAGATGTCATGCACAATTTAATATTTCTAACTTGCAGAAAGGAAACTAATATCAAACTACACATCCATAATTCAATCCCTCACCATCAGTCCAGCTGTGGCTTTCGGAGGCAACTGAAGATGTTATGAGCAATTTAATATATCTAACTTGCAGAAAGAAAACTAATATCAAACTACACATTTCATAATACAATCCCTCACCATCAGTCCAGCTGTGGCTTTCGGAGGCAACTGAAGATGTTATGAGCAGTTTAATATGTCTAAATTTAACTACTGAAGCAAATGAGCAAAACTGAAATAAACAAAGAAATACTGAAATTAAACAGAAACTAAGAAAAGAAAATTAGCAGCAGAACAATGTTAATTCCATGTCATTAGTAAAAAAGTTATGCAAATGCCCGGGCTGCCTATTTATAACCTGAAACAAGAACACTGATCAGTTATCAATAACATAAAACATGAAAGACAAAAGTAAAATGGAAAGCATGAAAGATTATAAACAGAAATGAAGCATATATACCATGAAAGATGCAATGTATAAACATGTGAATGGATTATGGCACAATGAGCTTTAAATAAATAAAACAAGAACTATACAATAATGCACAGAACCTTGGCAAGTGCAGGGGCCCTCTACACTAGCCTTGGCAACAATCTTCAAGTACGAATTACGTTTGGAAACAGTCTTCTTATATTAAAATGCAGTCATAACAGAAAGGTGATATTACGGCACAAGTGCAACGTAATTACATTACAGAGCAGACTAATAAAAACCAACAGAGACTAATCTAATATGCGTATACAAACGCGTTATTTATAACAAAAGAAATATAACTGATTCCTAAAGTTTATGCTGATGGAGAACACGTAGACCGTTACGCCCACAGATCTAGGATCATGGCCGTATTGAAGAGTAAATCTATGAGGAGTGGATGTTTGAATTCGGCTATGGAGCCGTGTACAGATGTTGATTTGTCCTCCGCAACTCAGAAACGGCCATATGAACCTTCACGTGACACGAAACAGAGTCCTGTCACCATGGGACTCTACGGTTGACTTCCATTTGGACACCTTTGACCGCAGCCTCTTTAGATGGATTTGCTCGAGCCAATAGGACACGATCCATGTCCACATCATTTCAGACTTGCCCATGTGGCTCGTTTTTCCTGTAGACACCTGTAACATAGAGTTTCACAAAATGGTTGCGGAAAGTTGCAGCAGCTGCGGAAAGTGGCAAGATTCCGCAGCTAAATGAGAAAAATCTAAATCAAATAGCAGACACAAAAATATAATTAAAAACCATGTTAGATGCTCTTTTTCAATTAATATACAATGATATTGACAACTTGGAAGGTTCGGGTGGATGAAAAATGTCTAGAAAGATGTATGGAAAAGATGCAGATTTGAGACTCAACATACCCCCACTGTGAAGGTGTTGCATGTCCTCATGCAACCAAAATTTTGATAATCCTTCTTCAGTTCATGTGCCTTGACACTTCAGCCAGCACATCCAATCCTCTCCTCTTCTTCCTTGGTGCTGCTAACATTCTGGGCTTTTTCATTAAGCATCTAAATTTGATGTTAACTAGTGCTCTGCTTAACTTCTGGCATTTCCTTTTCAATTTCTTGTTATTCTTCTGCCATATTCCCAAATGTAGCATGGTATTATCATGAATGATTTTGTCCAATTTACTTTGTTCCTTCAATGTCTCATTTTCATTTTTGATGTGTCTATTTAAAAGATCTAGCTCAAAGACTTCCTATTTCAGTGATTGGACTAAATCATCTTGTACTGTGTGAGGCTGGATGGACGAAGTACTGGGACCTGTAGCTGCTTTTTCCAAAGATTCTATATAATCATATACTTCTTGCTGCTTGGGGTCTATTTCAGGTGTCATTTTTATTGGGCTGTCCCCAAAATGCCGTGAAGGAGAGTTGTCCTCAAAATATGGCTGAGAAGGGCTCACATCAACATCTGGCTGTGAATAGGATGGACTTTGCTCAATGTCTGACTGAGAATGAAATGAACCAGGTTCACTAACCGACTGAGAGTGAGATGGACTATGGTCAGTTGGGGATTGTTCAGATGTTTCTTCTCCCAAATCAATGAAATGGGGTCCCTTCATTTGCGTTTTCCTCAATTTCCCCTTAAGTCTGGAACTTCTTCTCACACGCTGTGGATCACTGTCCTTTTGCTTTTGTTTTCCTTTCTCTATCTTCTTGGCCATAGATGACTGTTTTTGAAGATAAACTAATCTTTCAGATAACACTTGATGATCTTCTTCTTCGGAAGAAGGGGTTTGATGTATAGCCTCAATACTTTTTCTCTCTTTTGGTGTTATTGGCTTTTTACCCTTAGTTTCTTTCTTCTTCCTTTTTGACAGTCTCTCTTCCCTATCAGTTCTTTCAATTGTAGTAGTAGGAGTATTTTGAATTTCATCATTTGTTTTCTTTCTCCTACTCCTCTTTGATGTGCTACCTTCAGGAATTTCTTGAGTAGGAGTAATTTGAGTTTCATCATTTATTCTTTTTCTCCTACTCCTTTTTGTTGTGCTACCTTCAGGAATTTCCTGAGGTTCCTCAAAGAAATTTCTAATAAAAAATTGTTCCCATGTGTCTTTCTTCTCCTTTAACTCTTTTTCAATCAAATTTTTTACAAGACCGTGGTGATATAGATGTGGTTCTACATCTCCTAAATGCTTCTGAACAGTCACAAACATTTTCTTCAAGATATTTAATAGAAAATATGGGAGATTGAGAGCTTGATTATCTAGAAAATTCATCAGCAACCTGGTATGGTACATATACATGGACCCAAAACGGCCTTCACATGTAATGAATTTCTGAACAACTAGCAGCAAAGTAGCCCATTCCTCTTTCAATGCATGAACAGGAATTCCTCTTTTAAAAATAGTTATGTCCATACCTTGGTTTCGTAAGATTATTCTCCAGGCTTCATCACTAATGCTTTTATTCTTAAACCAATGCTCACTCTCTTGAGGAAGTTCCGTGGCAGTTGCTATAGATGCCTCGTTCACTGCAAACTTAAGGTCTCCAATCTCTACTTCCAGGCCATTGAACGACCTTGCAAATGCTTTTGTCACTTCTTTATGATAACCTCTGAACTTTTGGATAAACCGCAGCCACTTTGCTTTCTTCAATACATCCCTTACTTGCGGATATCCCTCCATGAATTTAGGACCTTCTGGTTCTGCTCTTAGCAATTTACCCATCCTTCTTTCTGCTCTTCAAAAATTTGCCTGCGTGAGGGTTCAATGGAAATAGAACGGCTGAATGCACAGAGATGAGCACAATGACTGTAGGTAGATATCAAAGAGTGGATATACAGGCTGTAGCGTAACAGAGAATGAAATGGATTGGGACAGAACATAGAGGGGTTTCGTGAGCACGACAGAGATACGACTGTGAGATTAACAGAACAATAGGAGGAGTACATCCGACAGTGTTTTGAAATTTGGTGGCTGCGAAATAAATATAAGCACGTTTAAAAAATGGCTATGGATTTATGCGGCTGTAAGAGTTCGTGGTCAAATCAACTACGTCTCATTGTAACCGGTGGAATATTGGAGTATGAGTGAAGATCGGGGTTTAATTATGGTACCGTTTGAGAATGAATGTGGGAGGATAACTGTTATGTAATGTCTAAACTTATTAATTTCATGAACAACAGCTAAAAACTCTTTTTCACAGTATAATTCAACTCTGTGGGAGTCAAATTTTTACTGGTATAATAAATGGCATAAGGAACTAAATCTTTTTGACCCAACACAGCTCCTAGAGCTGTATCTGAAGCATCCGTAGAAATATGGAAAGGGAGTTTCCAATTTGGTCCTCTCAAGATAGGTGCTTCAGATATTCTTGTTTTCAAAATTTCAAAGGCTGATTGACAATCAGGATCCCATTTGAATTCACAGTCTTTTGTAAGCAGTTTGAAGAGTGGAGATGCTATTTTAGTGAAGTTTTCTATAAATCTTCTATAGTAACTAGTAAATCTTAGAAAACTTCTAACATCTCTTTGACAATTTGGAATAGGCAACTTGGAGATGACTTCAACTTTTGATCTATCAACCTTAATCCCATCTCCTGAAATATGATGTCCTAAAACAATCCCTTCAGTAAACATCATAAAGCATTTTTCATGGCTTAATGAAAGATTTGTTTCTTTACATCTTATAAGAACTTTTTCCAAATTTTCTAATGCGTCTTCAAATGAATTACCATAAACTGTAAAATCATCCATATAAACCTCTACACAATCATGGATTAGATCAGAAAAAATTCCTAGTACTGCTCTTTGGAATGTTGCAGGTGCATTACATAACCCAAAAGGAAGCACTCGATAGGCAAAAGTTTCCCATGGACAAGTAAATGTGGTCTTATCTTGATCTTCAGGTGCTACCTGAATTTGATTATAGCCACTAAAACCATCCAAAAATGAAAAGTACTTTTTACCTGCTAATGTGTCTAATACCTGATCGATAAAAGGCAAAGGAAAGTGATTCTTCAAAGTTGCTTTGTTCAATTCCCTGTAATCAATGCATACCCTCCATTTACCATTCTTTTTAGGTACTATAACCAAAGGAGAAACCCATCGGCTATCTGAAATTGGAAAAATGAAGTTTACATTGAGTAGTTTTTGGAGCTCTTCTTTCACTATCTCCCTAAGATTTGGATTCATCCTTCTTTGAGGTTGTCTGATTGGTCTATTGTTTTCCTCAATATAGATATGATGGATGCAAGTCTTAGGATCAATACCTTTCATGTCAGTATACTCCCATGCAAATGCAGTAGAATGTTTTGCAAGATTTTGGTTAGTTCTTCTTGTTGCGACTTTTCCAAATGCTTGTTGATATTCAATGTTTTTCCTGGAAAAATCTCAATAGTAGAACTACCAAACTCTTCCATAGAGTAAAGAGACATTTGTCTTGATGATAAATATTCTATGTCAGATTCCAACTGAAATTGTGTGGGGTCATATTCTGAAGATGTCTCAAAATTTTCTAATGTGTTTAGAATTTGACTATCCTCACTGATTTCAGAAATGGTAAAGACAGGTTGTATAGTGTTCTCATCATCGACCCATTCATTGTCTCCTATTTCTGTAATTGCTCTTGCAGGAGGATACAAATTGAATTTCTTTGTCGAATTACCATTAGGAATGTACATGTCTCCAGATCTACAACTAATAAAAGCATCAGCTGTGGCCAGCCAAGGTCTTCCTAAGATAATTGGATGTCCTCCTAGATTGCTTTTGGGAGTCAAAATCATAAAGTCTACTGGATATTCCCAAGAATCTAAGGAGACTGAAATATCTTCTAATACACCATCTGGTTTAATAACCGATCGATCTGCAAGTTGCAATAAAGTAGGTGAAAAAAGAAGGTTAGGAAGTTTTAACTGTTCCATAGTCTGTCTACTCATAATGTTGATAGCAGCCCCTAAGTCAATCAATGTGTTTGGAATTTCTACCCCATTTATATGTGTCTTGACAATTGGACTTCCTGGATCTACATACTTCTGCATGGTAATTTTTCCCATCATAATATCTGCAATCTTTCCTACCAGGTGGATTCTTCTTGTGTCTTTTAGTTTCCTTCCTGGTCTTTTGAAACTCAACTCCTTTATGGTTTTTTCTAGAATAGGAATCTCTCGAATGGCTTGTAACAAGGGAATCTTGATACAAACATTCTTCAATTCATCTAGAAAATCATAGTTAGGCAACAAAATTTGTTTTTCCACCCCCTTGTCAATTTGTAGTCTTTCTGGAAAATGAGGTGTAGATGAAGATGCAGGTTGCTCAACTATAGGAGTTATGGAGGTTAAATTTTCTTTTTCTTTTTGAATGCTTGAATTTTGAAGAGATGCTTCCTCAGAACCCTTATTGACTTGAAGAGAATCCTCCTCAGAGGTATCTTGCTCTTGAATATCTATAGAAGGTTTTTCTAAAACTCTACCAGATCTGAGTTGTACATCATTGAGAGGAACAATCATATAGGTAAGAAATTGTTGTCCTTCTACCATGTAATTATTCTGAGGATTTTTATTATTAGGATTTGGCAATGGCTGAGCTGGAAGTTGATTTGTCTTTTGTTGGTATGGGAGCATGAGTTGAGGATTTGGATTTTGCTGAGAAGGTTGTTGTTGTGGAAATGGCAATGAAAGTTGTGGATTTGGGTTTGGAAGTTGTGGAGCTTGTTGATTTTGAAAAGATGGAGGATATTGATAAAATTGAGCAAATCTCCCATAAGGATTTTGCATCCCTTGTACCCATGGTTGATATGGATTCTGATGTTGGGGCCAAGGTTATTGCCAAGGATTCCAATTTGGTGGGGTTTGAAAATTCATAGGGTTGTTAAACCCTTGAGTTTGTTGTCCCTGCCAAGGTCTTCTTGCAACAAAACAGAGAGATTCTACTGAATTTGGGTCTTCTTGAAAGACATCTTTGAGTCCAGGAATTGAAGGACAATCCTTGATCTCATGATTCTCTGAGAAAATCATACATGTTTCTACAAATTTTGCATCCAAGGGACATTCTCTTAAAGCATGTTTCTTCCTACATTTCGGACAAAAGATGGCTAAAGCGTCTGTTTCTGCTTTCTGCTTGTTTTGGATTTTAAGGGTGTCTAGTTGTTCACTAAGGCTCCCTGAGATATCAGTTTTGAATTCATCAAGCATGTTACCAATCTCTGCCCTACTTACTGATCCAGTTGCAGATTTGTTAGCCCTAATAAGAGAAGGATCCCTAGGCCCTTTTCCTGTTTTAGATTTTCCCCTCGAGAGATGGACACATAATTCTGTTATGTCACGAAGTGGAAGTTGAGAAATGTCTCCTTTCCCCATCATGTTTAAAATATCTATCCATTCATCTCTAATGGCTTTTAATATGAGGGCTTTCAAGGTTTCATCATTCAAGTTGCTCATCTTTGCTCTTTTCAAGTTGTATTGAAATCTTTCAAGTAAATCTTCCAAATTTTCATCTTCTTTTTGCATCATTTTGAATACCTCATCCTTGTGATTGGTGGGCATACAATAGTCCAAGTATCTATCCAAAAATGTTTGTTTCATATCATTCCAAGTCCTAATATATTGAGTGGCTAATCCCATGAACCATTTCAAAGCAGCTCCCTTCAATGTTGAAGGAAACAATTTGATTTTTTGAGAGTCTTCCATATAGTCATAAGTTCGGCACACAACTTCAAACTCAAACAGAAATGTTTCAGGATCCTCACTTCGCAATCCATAAAAGTTAGGGAGGACAGATGGTGAGATATTTTTCATCGTTGTATGAGTTTCCTCATCAAATATAGGGAATCCAAACAAGTTGTCTCCTTCCCTATTTCTTTCATTATTTCCTTCACCATTGTTGTCTCCATTGTTTCCTCCTCTTCTACCTCTACCTCCAAATCCATCTATTATTTCCTATGCCATGATAGTTTCTTTAGAGTCCTTAAATTCCTCTGATTCTTCTATCAAGGGAGGATGAGAGAGAGTCTCTTCCTTTTCTAAATGAGATTTAGTAGGTGGTATAGGAGAATCCTCTAATTCAGCTGTTCCTTGAATTCCAAAAATCTTAAGGCTAGGGGTAGATGGTGGTGATTCTTGTCTATGCCTTGAAGAAGATGGAGTTGTGAAAATCGAACTCTTGGCTTTGGCTATAAACCTTCCCCTAGAATCTCTTGCTCTATGCATGTCATTTTTTATTTTTATTTTTAAAAAGTTGGGCTAATAATCCTCTTTCTGATCTTCCAGGTCACACTAGGTGCAAGAAGAGAGCATACTTAAGAAATTACTGAACCAATAACTCTCTTTTCTGATCCTCCAGATCACACTAGGTGCAAGAGGAGAGAATACTTCAAGAAGTTATCAAGTTTTCCCTTCTTTTATTATTATTATTATTTTTTTTAAAGAAATTGGCTACCTATTTACACTTCCCCGGCAACAGCACCAAAATGTTTGGTCAATTTAGTGTGTCCTAAATTGCTGCATTTAATTTTTCAATCCGGGATTCGTAAGCTGATGAAGTGTGGCGCACTATATGTGCAAGATAACCTATTTCTTATCTTTTTGTCGTTTTTGGTTTTTTTTATGAAATAATAAAAAACAAGTATGGATACAAATATTCAAGACAACAATGTCTTTCCAATGATTTTCCAAACTTCAAAAGAATTTAAAAACACACAATGACAAAGTTAATTCTTCAAAGAAAATGAAATTGCATCACTACTCTAGTCAAACAAACAACAAACTACTGATCATGAAACTCATTATTCTTGCTGCTATTCAAACACAAAATAAGCTATGCTTAAAGAAATCCAAAAGTTGCAACACAGTAAATCTAAATCAAATTACATCAACTTATCTTCTGATCCCTCATCATTATTCCAGCTATGATTTTCGGAGGTAACCATAAACAACTTGAGTAACTGATATCTAACTTGCAGAAAGTAAACTAATATCAAACCACACATTCATAATTCAATCCCTCACCATCAGTCCAGCTGTGGCTTTCGGAGGTAACTGAAGATGTCATGCACAATTTAATATTTCTAACTTGCAGAAAGGAAACTAATATCAAACTACACATCCATAATTCAATCCCTCACCATCAGTCCAGCTGTGGCTTTCGGAGGCAACTGAAGATGTTATGAGAAATTTAATATATCTAACTTGTAGAAATGAAACTAATATCAAACTACACATTTCATAATACAATCCCTCACCATCAGTCCAGCTGTGGCTTTCGGAGGCAACTGAAGATGTTATGAGCAGTTTAATATGTCTAAATTTAACTACTGAAGCAAATGAGCAAAACTGAAATAAACAAAGAAATACTGAAATTAAACAGAAACTAAGAAAAGAAAATTAGCAGCAGAACAATGTTAATTCCATGTCATTAGTCAAAAAGTTATGCAAATGCTCGGGCTACCTATTTATAACCTGAAACAAGAACACTGATCAGTTATCAATAACATAAAACATGAAAGACAGAAGTAAAATGGAAAGCATGAAAGATTATAAATAGAAATGAAGCATATATACCATGAAAGATGCAATGTATAAACATGTGAATGGATTATGGCACAATGAGCTTTAAAGAAATAAAACAAGAACTATACAATAATGCACAGAACCTTGGCAAGTGCAGGGGCCCTCTACACCGGCCTTGGCAACAATCTTCAAGTACGAATTACGTTTGGAAACAAAGTCTTCTTATATTAAAATGCAGTCATAACAGAAAGGTGATATTACGGCACAGTGGCAACGTAATTACATTACAGAGCAAACTAATAAAAACTAACAGAGACTAATCTAGTATGCGTATACAAACGCGTTATTTATAACGAAGGAAATACAACTGATTCCCTAAAGTTTATGCTAATGGAGAACACGTAGACCATTACGTCCACAGATCTAGGATCATGGCCGTATTGAAAAGTAAATCTATGAGGAGTGGATGTTTGAATTCGGCTATGGAGCCATGTACAGATGTTGATTTGTCCTCCGCAATTCAGAAATGGCCATATGAACCTTCACGTGACACGAAACAGAGTCTTGTCACCGTGGGACTCTACGGTTGACTTCCATTTGGACACCTTTGACCGCAGCCTCTTTAGATGGATTTTCTCGAGCCAATAGGACACAATCCATGTCCACATCATTTCAGACTTTCCCATGTGGCTCGTTTCTCCTGAAGACACCTGTAGCGTGGAGTTTCACAAAATGGCTGCGGAAAGTGGCAAGATTCCGCAGCTAAATGAACAAAATATAAATCAAACAGCATACACAAAAATATAATTAAAAACCATGTTAGATGCTCTTTTGCAATTAATATACAATGATATTGACAACTTGGAAGGTTCAGGTGGATGAAAAAGGTCTAGAAAGATGTATGGAAGAGATGCAGATTTGAGACTCAACAACTACTGAATGTTAACAAAGTTTTGAGGAGTTGAAGCGTAGATTGACAACGACCATTGTACTAAAAATTATGGACCCGAAAAAGGAGTTCATAGTTTGCACTGACCCTTATCAAGAAGGGGTAGGAGGTGTGCTAATGCAAGAGGAAAAAGTAGTAGTCTGTGAATCCCACAAATTAAAGGAGCATGAAAATATATACTCAGCCTATTATTTGGAATTAACTGCAATTGTGCATTCCATTAAATTCTGGAGGCATTATTTGCTAGGTAAGAGATTTCTGCTTATCACAGATCATAGCAGTTTAACTAGTTTCTTTAAACCTCCTAATTTAAATGCTCGTCAAGCTAGATGGACTGATTTTGTAAACAAATTTGAATTTTACATTAAGCATTTGAAAGGAAAGAAAAATCTTGTAGTTGATGCGTTAAGTAGAAAGTTGCAACATGTTTACAAAGTCACATATAGTTAAGCTAAATTTGACCTTTGAGAGAAAATAAAGGAAGCAAGAAATAAAGATCCAAAATATAATTTTTTGTGGAAAAAAATTAAACAAAACTAAGGTACTAAAGGAAAGGTTGAATTCGAAGTAAATGATAATGGTTAGTTTATCTTTTAAGGAAGAATTTATTTTCCTAATTAGTCAACAATTAGGTAGTTTTATTAGATGAATTCCACAGGAAACTTTATGTTGCTCATCCCGGATATCATAAATTATTTTATGTTGTAAGAAAATAATATTTTTGGCCTAGGATGTGAAGAGATATTATGGTTTACCTCGCTAAATTATTGGAATGCCAACAAATAAAAGCATAACACCATCACTGAGACGGTCTACTCCATCCCCTTAGCCATACTTGAGTGGAAATGGGATATTATTGCATTGGACTTCATAAATGGGTTACCAAAAAAAACAGAATGACTCAACCATGGTGGTATTGGATAAGCTGAGCAATGTGCCACACTTCTTCCATGTAAAATATACATATAATATCATTCAAATTGTAGATATATTCATGAAATAAATATTCCGATTACATGGAATAGCGAAGGTAGTAATTTCTCACAGGGATATGAAAATTACATGTGCACTTTGGAAGGCTCTCTTCTCTAGACTGGGAATTCAGGTTCAATTTAGTATGACTTACCACCCCAAGACTAATGGAAAAACGAAGCGAGTAAATAAAGTGTTGTAAGATATGTTGTGTATGTATGTCATGCAACAACCAATTAAATGGGAGGAGTACCTCCATTTATTGAAGTTTTCATATAATAATAATTATCATGTGTCGTTAAAAATGAATCCTTTCGAGGTGTTATATGAAAGAAGATGCAAAATTCATGTTAACTGGGGCAACCCTGAGAACATATTTTTGTTGGGACTAGATATTCTCATAGAAATGGAGGAAGTAGTAAAAAGGGTAAAACAAAATTTGAAATATGCACAAGATAGAAAAAAAGATTGCGTGGATAGGAAAGAGTCTTTAAGGAATTTCAGATCAGGGATCATGTTTATGTGAAGGTGAAACCTAAAAGAAACACCTTGAGATGGGATCGTTACAGTAAGTTAGCACCAAGATATTGTAGAGCTTTCCAAATTCTAGAAATAATAGGACCTGTAGCTTACAAACTTGCATTACCCAGTTACATCTGGGTTCATAATGTGTTTCAAATTTCCTTACTAAAGAAATACATACACGACCTGAGTCACATTATAAATTGGCAATATGTATAGGTAAATTTGTATAGGCTTCAAGTGAATATCTTTGTATTGTAATTCATGGAAATAAATCATATGCTATGTGTAATGCAAGTAGAAATGGATGGAGAATTTCTCGTAGAGCCCATGTGTATCCTAGATCAGAAAGAAACAATGTTGTGGAAGTGAGCTATCACCCAAGTTAAAGTGCAATGGCAACACTTTAACCCAGAAGAGACCACTTGGGAAGATGAAAGTGTAATGCAAAAAAACTATCCTTATCAATTTTAGGAACAAAAATAAAACATAGAGGACATTGTTATGGTCTAGGGGGAAGATGTAACATCCCCAGTTATTCTTGGTGTTTACTAGTCATTTTAAATTTACTATGAGTTATTTTTAATTACTTTGATAGATGTAACTTCATAGTTACGAATTGGAAAGTTGAATAAAACATTTGGAGTGAACATATCATATGATGTGCATATTTATTTAAAGAAAACATAGGTAGACTTGGAACTTTTGGGAAAATCTATGAACGAATCACCTAACTTCTAGAAAGTTATGGCAGTTACAATTATTGGCCTCACTCATGGAGATAAGTGAACCGTGGTGGAGAAGGCGTTCACTGTTTAGCTATTGTCTATTTTTATTTCTTCAAAAGGCTCCAGGAAAGAGAACAAGGTAAGGAAGGACAACGTTGGAAGGAAAACTGAAGGAAGACTAGGCCATTGGTAAGAGTGCATCATGAACTATGATGAAGAAGGATTCCTAAGCTAGGTTGGAACCATTGGAATTATTCACTGATAGACATAAATATGGAAGTTATGAGAGGTTGGAATTTTTTGGAAAGGTCTTGATACCTAGAACTTAGACATGGAACAGTCTTGGTCACAGAACTGCACTGGAAGTTTAGGGGCTCGGGGGGAGACACAGATGTAATTTTCGATCTCATAGGAAGGGAGGAGAGAATCATTCATGACAGAGTTCCTATATTGTCTAAGTTTATTCAGATAATTATTTTCACTATGATGAAAGTTTGTGACCAAACTCGACTATATTATGGCTATATATAAATTTCTATTAATCTAGAAATCTGATAGAAACTGTTAATTATGAATAAATATAAAATCGTGGTCTTGTGTGAGTGGTAATAGAAACATGCCAGTAGGAAAGGACTTTGTTGTATTTCTTTGTTTTAAATTGTATGAAAAATATTGAAATGTGTAGGAGCAATTTCCAGGAAATCAAATATGGTAAACAGGTTAGGAAACCTTTGCATGTAAGGCTAGGTTAGTTTGACCCCAGGAAAAGTCTCAAAGTCAGAACAATCATTTTCTAGTATTATGTGTAGAACCTCGTGGGCCGAGGAAGAACCCAACAGGGATTCAACACCGATGACCCGAGGTGGAGAATGAGTTAAGTAGTTAAATTAATGTAAACTCATTAAAAAAAACTCCACCGGTATGGTCATGGACTAATAATGTATGCATGCAATGTAGTTACAAAAGAAAATACAGAAATTGTAATCTAAGTCAAGTCATTATCTGTTCATGCAACGAACCTAGAAGAATAGTTACCAGAACCAAAATCAACTCAAGATTATAGAGTTACTGTAAATAAATAAAGTGCAACCATTTAGAATAAACAAACCAAAATTCTTAGAAGCAATATTCACTATATTACACATAAGCAAAAACTCAGTATATTGCATTATATGTATCATCTACATTCCTTGCAATGTAATTGAAACACAGTCGGTGTGCCGCTTAGACGGTCGAAAACTTCATATAACAAATATAATCATGAGGCTAAGGGAACTCGACGGACCTCGTTTAACCAAAACATGAATATTTTTGAACCATTAAAAATAAACCTAAAGCTTGGAGCTGGAAATGGCCTTAATATCCCTACAAACAAAAGTTTCATCTTCTGCAATCCTACAACAACCCTACAAGGAATCACTAAACAAAGTGGCCATTGCTATGCCGAAGACCAAATATATGCTCGGAAACCTTGAGGAAAACAAAATACCTAGTTACGAGTGACGAGTTGGAAACCCAGGATCCTTGGATAATGAGTGGAATGCAAGGAAAGGGAACCATACCTGCAAGCATACTATTCAGAGGTCATAATGTCACTCAAAAGAATTCATAGTATAGAAAAGCAAGAAAATAATCGAAGAAGGGAAACCATGCGCCGATACCTATAAGGGAAGTTGTCCAAATACTTACGGAATTTCTGATCATTTAGTAAACCCTTGAACTGATAACAACAAACTGTAGGCGAATGCATATCCACAAAAAAATAATAGTCGGAGTCTCAGTCAATAGATAAACATGCGGAACTGTAAAACGGAGAAAATAATCCCTATAGTTTTGTTGATTGACACCTACAATGCAAAAGAAAACAAGAGGTTTCTTGATACTTGTGGCGAAATGTGTTGGCCTTTGGGGAAACCCTGGGCTGCAAAACAGTCATCCGTAGTCGGAGGAGTGAATGAATTTGCGAACATGGTTTTGCGAGTGGGGTAATACCCTAATTGAACCCCAACCCACTGAAGCCCTTGATTTGGAAAGGGATGATGCAAACCGTTGGTGTGAAGATTCAATACCAACCACGAGATCCCCCAAGTGCACACATCCCAAGGAGTATAAAACAATTATAGTCCATAAAAACATTCGAGATGGTCTCGAACTCTTTTAGCGCTACTAACCAAGATGGGTGGTCATATGTCGAATGGGTGTATAATGAGGAAGGGAGCGAATACCATAAACATACATCCAAATTAAGTATATAAGGTATTGCCAATAATTGATAACCAAATAAATATAGGTATTAATATATCTATATACTACGGTGCAATGACAATAAGAAAATTCAACGAATGTGTTCATTCGGTATAATGTTATTATATTTGATATTCGAGAATATGATTGGTGTTGGTAATCCAACCTTCTTTGGTGGAATTAAATAACTTTAAATCATTAATCTGAAAAATGGTATGAGTACTAAAATTCTCATTCAATTTGTGGTAATGAGTTTTAGATTTGTAATTTTTTTATGATATATGTTACTTGAAGTGCTTACTTGTTACAAAATTGAACTAAATTTGAATATAAATTGGGAGATGGTTGAAATAAATAATCCGGGTGTGAATAGGATTTTGAATCCCTCAAATATTGTAAAAACAAGTTGCCTTTTCAAAATAGCATGAGGTCTTATGTTTTCCGTATGAGATATTTTCAAAATAATATTTGTATTTTTTTTAAATAATATTTGATTATATAAAGTTAAATTAATATAAATTATTTAAAAAAAATATTAATAATAAAATTATATATATATATATATACACACTTTTGTCGTTGAGCCGAAAATGTCACATTTCTCATATATTTCACGTTAATAGATGATGATGATGATGATGATGATGGTTAACGTTGACTGAGACCAATTTTTGGTCTATCGGACCTAAAGAAAAGAGTTATTTAATTTGATTTAAGATTTTATTCCTATGCTCAAAAATCTTGGAGAGAAGCATCCCAAGCTCACTATAATTTTCACATATTAAAAGGCTAGGAAGGTCAGTATTGCAACAAAGATTATGAAATTGAGCTCTAATGTGGTTGTACGTGGGGCACTCTAAGAGGAAGTGATTTTCATCCTCGATGTTCATATTCTCATGGAGATGGCAGATCCTTTCCATCCATGGTGTTTTAGGAAATGTCCAATGACCTGTTTCACTATCGAGCTCATGAGAGTTCGTTCTAATCTTGGCTATATTAATTTTCTTTTTTGAGCTAGTTAAAACAGAGAGATAATTTTGATCTTCTAAGGTGGGGTTGATGACCTCCTTATAATACCTTAATTTTCTTTTAGCTGCTAGATCTTTCTCACACCACATTTTTTCTTTGAACTTAGAAGTAACAATTTTTTTAATGTTATTGATGTTTTGCAATGAAACATTCTCATCGATCTCCCAATGGTTTAACCAGGCCCTTGTGTCTTTATACCAGCCTCGTTTAAGCCTTAGGTGGTTTTGGCTAGAATTTAAAGCTAGCTTAGGAAGTCTATGGTCTCATATACTATTGAGCTTGTGCTTGTACAACATAAGCCTAGTCATAGCTAGGCTCTCGATAGGGGAAAGATCCACTTCTATAAGCAGAATAGGATAGGGTCTATTGCTTTTAATTTTAAGGTTATATGTTATAAAACGCTTCTGGATTTGCTCAATCTTTCTCCAGGATTCTCTAGAGATGCTGCAACCCCAAACCTCACATCCATATAAGATAACAGGAGTGACTAAAGTTTCAAAAAGGAACTTCTTTCTATCCCACATTACGAGGTTTTCCATTTTACAAATATTTTCAAGACCAAAATAATCTTTCCACCCCCGCATTGATCCTTTTATGAATGTTATAGTTCAAGTTGAGCTTGTGATGAATATCAATTCCTACGTACTTGTAAGAAGACACTTCCTCCAAGTTACTATTGTCATACATAAAATTAGCGTAAGTGTCCTTCTTGGATTTGATAATCATAACTTTTTTTTTGTTA
Source organism: Pinus albicaulis (assembly GCA_034641835.2). Lineage (NCBI taxonomy): Eukaryota > Viridiplantae > Streptophyta > Pinopsida > Pinales > Pinaceae > Pinus > Pinus albicaulis. Next base: position 783,924,067 of record CM076581.1, read on the forward strand.
GTGTTAATAGACATACCCATGGTAGAGAAGAAATCCTTAAGAAGTATAAGTTGCTTATCAAGATCAAATGGGCACCTTGCAAGAAGAACAATATCGTCATCATAGAGAAGAAGGATGATGACTATCCCAGCTAAGATCGTGCCAACACATCCTACTTCCTCTAAACAACCTTCTAGCTTGTCGATGTAAATTCCAAATAGGGTAGGGGAGAGGGGGCAACCTTCTTTGACTCTGGTATTACACTTAATATCTTTTGACCACCCCTCATTGCTCTTTAACTTGGCAATTACATTCTCATATAACCTTATAGTGGTCGCTCTTAGCTCGAAAGAAACATTTAGCTCTTCTAATCTATTCCATAGGTTATTTCTAGGAACCATATCAAAAGTCTTTCTAAAGTCCACAAAGCAAAAAAAGAGATTGGAAAGAAACAAAAGATATTGAAATAAAAAATCACTATAGTTGAAATATTACAATATAAGTTTTAGCTATCTTCTTGTTTTTTTAGTTCACAATTTTATTATAACTTCTATTTATATCTATTTTAATTGACAAATTTATTGTAACTTCTATTTTTATCATTTAATAGAATACTTTATTTTGAAATAAGTGGGTTATATTTGTAATATCATTAGTGTAAATATTGTAAAACTCCTAATAGTTAGGAAATTAAAATATTACAATTATATATATATATATATATATAAACGATATTTGGGCAACTATCATTCATTTTTATTTTGTCACAGATTGAGAGCTTAGCCCCAAAACCCTTTAACAAGCTCAATGGGATAAGGGTCATGGGTTCAAAGGGCTTGAAAAACACACTGTTGAACTTTTGGAGATTGTATATTGTTTTTCAGTGAAAAAACCCTGATTTATGTTTACTATCAAATCAAAAAGTTTCAGATTTTGAGTCTCACATCATGACTATGTGAAATTCTTCGTTTACTTTCCTACAGGGACGAACTGTATTCATTTACATTTTTACACAGTTTCATGTTAAAATTTGTTCATAGTCCAAAAAAAATAACAGTAAATCATCTTCTTCCTTCGGCCATGTCTAAAAGAGGGATCACTTAAATTAGTTTCACATTCTCCCTCCATCTTGTTTTCTAATCTATGCCTATATAACAAAAAAAAAGAAACATTTGGACATTTTATATTGCCTCCTTGCAATGCTAGAAAAAAAAGCTTCCTTAAATAATGGAGAAAACCTGTGTTCGATAAATTTGTAAAGATGGATTAGTTCCCTCAGCTGAACATAACCACACCTTTTGTCCCTGTTCCTTTTGGGTCACTGTGTTCATAGTTCATCTGACCAAAAACATCAACTAATAATTTTTTAGATAATCTGTCAGCTTGTTCATTTTTCTCTCTGAAGACATGGTTGAAACTTATGGAGGAAAAAGCATCTCTTAAACGATTGATGCGGCCAAGCCATGACTTCAGATTGCCTGGGTTAAAATATGTTCCCTTATTGATATGATCAATTAGGAATTTGGAGTCTCCATACACCCATAAACTTGCAATTCCTAGCTGTGAGGCTAACCGCAAAAGACCCCAGAGGACAAGGACTTCAGTGCACGTGTTAGTTCCGAGTACTCCATGCAAGTGAATCTTATAGTGGAAATTTGGTGCTAACATAAGCCACGTGCCACACCCACATTTAGAAAATTGTGAGGCACCGTCAAAAAACCCAGCTGAATAGATTCTCTCCACAGGCCTCAATCTGATTGACATGTCCACTAAGGGTTTCTGCGATGTACTCAAACTACCCCAGTTTGTCATGCTATGTCGCACGAAGATGAGTATCATGGTTTCCTCTGTCTCGGTTCAATTTGAGGCTGGTGCTATGGAACAAAGTATGCATAGGATATTCAAAGGTTTTTTTTCAAAATGGAGGTCGTACATGTGTGGTGAATTCACGAAGGCATTGCAGGGCTAGAATTTTTTCACACATTATTATTTAAAATAATTTATTTCTCCACGTTGAATGTGATGGAAGCAAGGAGTCTCTCATGGCAAAGTTAAGTAACTTGATGGAGGTCTCTCTCATGGAAAAGGCAAGTAACTTGATGGATGTCTAACATGTGTGGTGAATGCATAAAGGGTTTGCAGGGCTGGAAGTTTTCACACATTATTATTGAAAATAAATTAAGGCTATAGAGGCAAGGAGTCTACCGTGGAAAAAGTAAGTATATTATTCACCTTCTTAACGGAAAAATATGTGTTTATTTGTGTGTATTTTAAAAAGATAAGTTACTATATTATTTATCTAAAAATGAGAGTTTATATATATAATTATATGATTTTAATGATGTTACATTCTTGGGATAAGAATACTTGAGAAATTTACACATAAAATAATTTATGCGGAAAGTTAGGGATATGTTATTAGTATTTTCATTGTTTCTCTACACTATATTTGTGGAATATATATATATATATATAATGTTGGGGGTATGTGTTATATTCTTTCCACGACTAATCACATGTTGGGGGGGGGGGGTAAGAGGGGGGGTGATAGCCCCCCCTTTGCACTGGGCGTAACGGGGGATCACAAGGCAGCGCCCCGGCGAAAATTTTTTGGTCCTTAATTTCCGGTGGGTGGTCCGCGCCCATGGTTTTGCACATGGTTTTGGGGTATGATGGTTTTCGACCCCTGGTATTTTTTGTAGATCTGGTCAAGGGAACTACGGTTATGTTCTAATCAGGGTTAATGGATTAGGGTTTATGTATGCTTCAGCATGTATATATATGTGTTGTAACACTAAAAGGAATATAATGAAAAATCAAGCTGGTCGTCCCGATTTGGGATCAAGGGGAAAATATCTGTGTTTATCTATTTTATGTTTTATGCTCTCGCTATTGTTTATTTTACATTTATAAGATTCGTGTGTAGATAATTTTTTTCGGTTAAACATATATATATATATATATATATATATATATATATATATATATATACATATACATATACATATACATATACATATACATAGATATACATATACATAGATATACATATATATATATCTACATATATATATATACATATATATATATCTACATATATACATATATATATCTACATATATATATATATATATATATATATATATATATATATATATATATATATATATATATATATAGATATATATATGTATGTATATATGTATATATATATATATATAAGATGATATAAACTTATCTTGAGAAAAGAAAAGAATATACGATCTCACTTGTTTAGATTAATTTTTGGAAATCAACTATAAGTTAACCAAGGTAACTTTTGATAAGTTTTCATGGGTTGTGAACCAAAGAAAATTAATTAGATTAATTTCTTGAAAATAATCCATAAATCTCCATGAATAGAAAACATAGGTTAAGCAAGCTGTTGTCTTGAAAAGGTTGCAGGAAATTTGTATTTTTATGCATAAAAGGGCAACTATTATGTTAGTATTCTTTACATAAGAATTTGTACAGCATACAAAGATAGATAAAGTTAATTGCATGCATGAAAAGTAACTATGATGTTTCATATTTTTTGAAAAGAAATAAGTTATTTGCATGCATGAAAATAGAACTAGTTATTTTGATATTTTTTTAGAGGAAATAAGTTCCCTGCATGCACCAAAATAGAACTATTGTGATGGATATTTCTTGAGAGGAAATAAGTTATTTGTGTGCACAAAATAGAATTAATATTATTGATATTTCTTGAGAGGAAATAAGTTATCTACATACACAATATAGAAATACTAGGTTTGATATTTCTGAAAAGGAAATGTAGACCTTAGAAAGGAAAACACGACTAGCATGTAATAAATGCATTTTCTTTCCTTTGTAAAAAAATACATATATATGCACGAAAGAAATAATAACTAACAAAATAGTTTTTTTTTTTTTTTTAAAGCATGTATTTGTGTGTACAATAGACTTTGTAAATAGCTCTATCTTGGGAAAGATGTTTTCAAAAAAGGACTTGCATTTGCATGCATGATAATAGTATCTACTATGTTAGTTTTCCCTTAGAAGGGGGCATTCATTTTCATGCATAATAGTAATAATAATAATATATATTTGAAAAGATTACTTACTTGCATGCATAAAGAAGAAGTTGAGGGGATAAATTTCTTTGAATACCTTTTTATCTAATTGCATGCACGAAAACAAATATAAGTTGCTAGTATACTTTAAATGAAAACAGATGGTTACAGTGGTTTTCCTTTGGAAAGGAATGTACGCTTGTGTGAGAAGGATCATAGTAAGGTGTTATTTATGTGAACATGCTTTGATAATCATTTTCTTATAATTATTTCATGAGAAGTGTTGTTAGAAGAAGCATGTTGCAATATTATATTTACATTTCATGTATGCACATGAGTAAATGTTTAAGAAACACTATTAAATATTGATTATTGGTTGATTAATACTTTATGTAATCATGATATCAATGTATGATGACAACGACAATGGCATGAAAGGATGGTGACTTGTGCAAAAGATAGATTATGTTTAACATTTTGGCAGGTAAAAGATAGTTACATGATGGTGGTTAAGTCATTCATTATTTTATAAGAACCCATTCACATTTTTTATTTTCATACATGAGTATATTGGTTATTTTAATTCATGTTTAATCCTAAAATGATAGCTATTTGGTTGAGTAATGCATTGTTACAACTCGTGTGAAGTTACAACACCCTTCCTCAGAGTTGCAACAATGGAATTGAGTGAGTTTCGACATTGAAGAAGAGATGAGAGTCACAACAAGTCATTTATAAGAACAAGGAGATGAGAGTTCTAGCAACAAAGAGTTTCAGCTAGTGACAACAACCAAGGGTTGTAGCAAAATGAAAATAACTAATAGTTGTAGTTGTTACACTCAAGTAGAGAGTTGCAACAACTCACACTCTCGAATTGCAGTAGATATTTCCTTGCATAAGGTTGCATCAATTGTTGAAAAAGTGTAACACCTACGCTTGGAAGGTACTTGTGAAACCCTTTTCCTATATACCACTATTACATAGAAAAGTGGTAATCTTCTGAAAATGCATAAGAACAAGTATTGAAATGGAATATTAATAAGACAATTATACATTGACAAAAAATTAATCATTATTGATGGAAATAGTATTAGGATGAGATGTAAATGGGAAAAATGTATGTAAAAAGTTATTGGATGAATGCTAAAAATATGTTAATTTTAGAACTCGTCAAAAGATATAACCCTTCCTTGAAAAATATATGGTATTAAAGTGACAAAAATTCACTTACCTAGTAATTAGTCCTATATATTAAAAAAATAACCCTTGTTGTCAATTCCACACTGCAACATCCCACCATAGTCTGATAAAAATCCTCACTATAATTTATAATTCTATCACCAATAATGTTCTAATTGGACATCACCATCCCATTATTTCCAGTGAAGTGTTTCATTCTCATCACAAAAGGGAAATTTTTCTAAAATTTTGATTGAGCACCATGGGAGATACTACAAGGAAAAGGCCCTCTAGCAGAGATTATAATGGAGGTTTTTAGTGTTATAAAATTGGTCAAAAATGTCAAAAAAACATTTTCTACAACATCCATTTTCAGTAACAGAGGATTTGGCAGAGCTTTTAACATAATTTCAACACAAAAAAAAACTAGGCAACCAGAGGTTATTATGGATGTTTTTTCTTATCAGTGAGCTAATTAGGGTTCAATGCACCGATGCGTTTTAGAGTGAATGCACCGATACTGCAAACCTACCAAGCACCGAGACAGAAAACAAATATCGAATGCCCCGTGGCGTTTAGAAACATCCTGGTGTGTGTCATCCAGACAGTTTTCCCGAGGCAGTTGAAGGTGCATGCACCAGGTCGTTAAGGTCTAAAACTGCACTGGTCGCAGTCTAGGTGATACAACGCACTGTACCGTTCTAATTGGTATTGGGATTTGTGTCATGCCCATAGGTCATATCAACGCACTAGTGTGTAGTATTATACAAACGCACTGGCGTGCAATATCACAAAAACACACCAATCATTTTAATTGGTATTGTTATTTCTGCGGTGCCCATAGGTCGTAGAAACACACCGGTGATCAGTATCACATAAATGCACCAGTGCACATTATCCCACAAACACATTGAGAGTTATAATTGGTATTGGTATTTTTGCGGTGCCCATAGGTCGTAGAAACACATCGTTGTGTATTAGAATACAAATGCACTGATGCACAGTAACTGAAATGCACTGACATTCATTTTGTATTCTTTTAGAAACATCAACCTGTCACAGTGAAATTATTGTGATTTTTTAAAATTCATTATTCTTCAAAAGTCAACACATATCTTATAACGGTATTCATATCAATTAAATTTTTATTAGTGCATTTGAATGTGATGTTTTGATTAATTTGTTATATGATACCATAATTATTGTGATTTTTTTAATTTCATTATTCATCAAAAGATGGCACATATCTTATAACAATATTCATATGTAATAAATTTTTATTAATGCATTTGAATGTGATATTTAGACTAATTTGTTATATCATATCCTCAGATTTCATATCTCTTCATTATAATATTTAATCAGTGGTGTTACATTTCACAGCGACAATGGAGGATGCAATAGAATAAATTAAAAATGTTTTATTATATATATATATGAACAAGAAACTCTTTGTGATACAAAATGGGACAGCTATTGTTATCCCTTTGTCTTTCAATTGGGACACTATGTCCATTACATTAAACAAAATGTTTGATTTCACAGACAAAAATTTCAAAAAATACAACGTCTTGCTTTGATATCCAAACATAATGATCATCATTCTTCACTTGAACTGTTGTCACTGCTCAAGCTACTTCCATGATGGGTTATTTTGAGTAATGTTTTGTTCGTAGTGTTGATTTTTTTCTTCTTCTTCACCTTCCATTTACAAACATAAAAATAAACCATAATGAGTGTATATACATTGGTGAGAATAATGAAAATTTCAATATTAAATAATATACATCAAAGTAAATCGAAAATAAATGGAGTATCATAGCAACAATTGACTCATGAAATATACACATTATTTCAAAACCAAATTTCATGCCATATTTCAAGATTTCATTTGTTTGTGCAATTCCATACCTTGTTTCCTGCAAGTTTTATACACCATAAAAAATCATATATTTAATATAAAAGATTTTTTTGTTCTATTAATTATAGATAGAGCTAAGTAAAACAAGATCAATATATGCTTACAAAATCTACAATTAATTAATAATATGCCAACATATACTCACAACCCATATTTAACCCAATGTCAATCAATTTGTCTTATGGTTGTTCTTTGTATGTTAGCACCTGTTTGAAGACATTCAATGATGATTGTTGTAAAACAACTTAAAATATACAAAATTGAAATATAGTTGAGTTATTATAAGGAAGTAAAAATTACTCACAAACTTAGATATCAACCCTTTTCTTCCTTGTCGTCATGTTTTATGTGCTGAATGGGTTCCATTTTCTTTTCTTTTCTACAAGGAAATACTTGAAAATTAGTTTTTAATGGTAGCTTTTTTATTTATTGTACCTAATCTAAAAATTCAATGATTACATATTACATTTGAAGCACGTTGTTTTTGATATGGCTCCTCGTGCGATGCAATTATGTCCATTTCTTTTACCATATCCTTATACACCTTTTTTGACATTCCTGCTGGCATATTTCTAATATCAGCTCCATCATTTGAGATTTTCATAATATTCCTGAAAATGTAACATGACAATAAATGTAATATTCCAAAATAGGAAAAACAGGAATATTGAACATAAAACTGGAAATTGTAGTAAATATCAATATATCAAAACATGAGAAAATAATATATCCATTTCATTATGTATAACAGTAGCAAATGAGTACAATATATTGAGGAAAATGTCACTCAAGTTAGGCAAAAAAAGTCTCCAATGGTCAAATACACACAAACATGAAATGTTGCTTCAACTCAAAATGTCGGAGGACCATGACATGCAATCCTAGTGAGTGTAACTACTGTTGGAAAATGGAAATACAAATATCTGCTGAAATAATGCTCAAAAGTGCCGAAATCAAAGATCTAAGCTCCCAAGCACAATTCCAAGACAACCCATAAAGGGTTTCCAGAAATACACAAAATGCAAAATGCAGCCCTAGGGCTGAGTAACACTTTTCAACTGGATAACTGTTGGGAGGTGGCTTATTTGATGTGAAAATGGCTGATACCCCTCCTCATTGACTTTCCGGATGAAGGGTTGCTCCCCTAACTGGAAATCAAGGCCAAGAACTTGGGTACTTGACCCTCCACTACAACTGCCCTACAAAACAATGCAGTTTCTGAAGGAGACCATGCTGTAGATGATGTTTACTGCTTGGAATGATGGTGGATGGTGGAATAATTCTCAAGGAAATTCCTTGATAGCCTTCGAGATGAAGGGATTCTCCCCTCACTAGAAAACAAGCTTAGAAACTAGGTCTATCAACCCTCCACTGCTACTGCCCTACAAATCAACACAATCTTGAAGGAGACTGCACTATGGATGATGGTTGAAGCTTGGCCTAATTCTGGATAGTGGAAATGAAGCTCAATGAACCTCTCCTGAGTGGGCACTCGAAGTCCCTCGAGGATGAAGGTGGGATTTCCGCTCGGAAACACCCTTTGTGTTAAAAAGCACAACAGACTCCGCTAAACAGCTAAAGCGTACAGAAAGTCATAAAAGACCAAGACATAAAAAATAATCAGAATTCCCTCTATGGATTCCATCCCCTTCCTTATATGCTTGGTGAGATTCCTCACCCTGGGTCGCACTCATTAAAGATGCTACTCTCATGCATTCACTCCTCCATCATGACTGTGTTGTCCTCCATTAACTCTCCACTACCTCCATGACAACGTTGTTGCTTTGGTCAACCTTGACCCTATCCACATGCTTGAGCCCCTATTCACACCCAAAAGTCCTTTATTTATCTGGTACAATGATCCACTTTCACATTAGAAGTGGTTTTATTCCTACTAAAGAGATTTATGCATCTCTCTACCCAGTTATTCATTTATATTATTAACAAAAGAAAAAATTAATATTCCAACTAGCTAAAAGCTAATTAGGAATATTACCTTCCTTCCCTCCCAAATGTTTCTTATGCTCAAGAAACTGCAAGGATGGATACTGCAAAACCTCCTCTCCTTACCCTATAACATCCTCATCCGATAGAATCCTCCACTGAACTAGATGCTCCCCAGTCAATCTGCCCCTTAGCTGCCCCTCCCAAGTGCCCAAGTTAGCCTATAGTGATAAAACCAAATGAATCACATCATAAAAAAGTGGGAGATCCATGGAGGAAACTACATGATGTCTAATGAAATTTTTGAGGCTTGAGATATGAAAATTGTTTGGGATCTTAATCCCAATGAGAAGCTCCAACCTATATGATCCTCTCCCAAAAAGATGGATCACCCTATGTGGCCCATAGAAAAGCTCGTTAATCCCCTACTTCTGCAATGTAGATGGGTTGTATGGCTGAAAATGATAGACCAAACTATCCACCCCACATTGTCTCTCTCCCCATCTATGATTTGTGTATAACTCGTATTGATCTTGGGTTGCAACAATGTTTTCCTCAAGAGTTCGGAATGCATCCTGACTCACTAGGATCCAACCTTTGGTTCTAGGAACCTTGCTTGCCCAACCCATTTAATCAATGGTGAATAGAACATTACCACCATATGGAACTAAAAAAAAGATGCATTGAGTGCCATATGAAATGCGGGATGGTGAAAATAGTCCCTCAAGTGAGACCAGTTCTGCTTTGTTCCTACTTTCCTCAGAACATAATGTGGTAAGTGGCTTCCCAACCACTTTCTTGTTGCCTCTATATGCTCACCTGTCTAGAAGTAGTAAAGGGCATTTGGTTTCAAATGAGTGTACACCAAACTGAACAACACTTTCCCAAAGCCCTCTAGTATGTGGCCATCCCCATCATTGACTGTGGTCCCAAGAAGATCATGAAGTCAAAAGAGAGGCTTTCCTTATTATGGAGCAATGCATTGTATATAAATGGAAAAGGAATGCAAATAATTTTTTAGTTGATCAATAAGTACAAAGACACAACCCTTACCATGTGCTATTGGTAAGCTGGTGATGAGTTCCTTAAGTGAAATCTCCCATCTCTCTCTCAGAAAAGTAAGTGGTTGTAACAACCTTGCAAGATGGTTGTTTCCCTCCTCATTATCCAAGAAAACTAAACATCTCCTGATATGCTAGAGCACATCCTCCTTAAGACCCTCCCATGAGAATCTCTCCCAAATGTCCTGATATGTCTTAACAAAATCCTGGTGACCGGAAAGGAGTAAATCATGTGTTGCATTTAGAACCTTCTCCTTGATCTTAAAATATCTAGTCAAGAAGATCTGATCCTGGTAATAGATGACTCCATCCATCACTCTATACCTCTCATTAGTCACCTGCCCATCAAGCACTTCACATGAGAAGTGGTTCTTGGAATAATCCACCAATAGCTGGGACTCCCAACCTGGATCCCTACTCAACAATGACAACATTGATAGCTCTTGTGATAAGGCACCTATCACCTCATAGCTCCCCCCTTTGACATTCTCAATTCCAAAGCTACATGTCAGAGTACTACTATCCCACTTTTTCTACCTCCCTTGCAGCTACTCTTGCTCAGGAAAAGATTGAAGTTTATGGTGGTCAACCTTCACTTGGAAGCTATTTCAAATCAAAAACTTCCTAATTTTGGCCAATGCATGTATGAATGCAAACAACCCCTAGTCATATATGGAAGACTCCTTCCTATGTCGAAGTATACTCTGACTCTTCAAGGCTAGGGAATATCCCTTTTGTGCCATACTTGTGCCATCATCCACTCTTGAAGCATCACCTTTCAGTGAAAAAGGCTTGGTGAAAGTTAGTAATATTGATACCAAACAAATATTCATCTCCTCCTTGAGCCAATCAAAGGCCCTTTGTGCTATGATGGTCCCATACAAGTTTATCCTCTTAGCCTAATATGCGAGTGGTGTCACTTGTTGTGAGAACTCTTTAACCAACTTCTAATCTGGGGGCCTTCCTGGTGAAATGCCTCCAAATAATAAAAAATCAAGGTCTAGAATAAACTGCATATTTGAGTGGACTGATTTGTCATGGCTTCCTTTGCACAAATGAATTTCCACCTTATGTGCAGAAGCTTATTAAGGTGGATAGGTGTGCATGCCCTTGATATTTTGATAATTACTACTCTTCTTATCTATCCATGCCATCTGCAAGGAATTCCAATATGTAGTAACCTTCCCCAGTGTAATCACCCACTGCATACGCAATATAACATTGGTGCTAGGGGTCTTGACCACAAATAAGTGATCTATCAGGGTGTATGTCCCCAAATTTATAGTCAATGCTGAAACACACTTTCCCCATTGCTTATTCCCTGAGACCAAAATTGAGAATCCTTCAGAATCATTGGTGGGCATGTCTCCCCTCTGCACTATTTGGGCATCAATAAGATTGTGGTTAGTCCCATTGTCTATCAATACCGACATATGTTGCTCCTAGACAGTGCCTTTTTCTCCCAATGTTATATTCTTTGGAACTCTCCACAAGGATGCAAGGGCTCCTCTAGTTGGACCAATAGCTCCATTTCCACCTCTAGGTGGTGGTGGATCTCCTCCTGGTGCTACAATGTTGGTATATCCTTCCAACTCTTCTTCTTTATTCTCATTATTGTCGAAGAATACCTCATCATTATTAAGAGATCCTTTATCTTGGTTCTCTCTTGAGGGAGGAGCCTTCATAGCTTCATATTTTGACTGAGAGGAGAGCTCTTACTGAAGGGGGGATCTTACCCTTGACAAAGTATTTTTCAAGTCTCTAGCCCTCTCGATAGCATCCTAGAGTGTAGTTTGTCTAGTGGATTCTACCAACTCATGCAAAGGCTCTGCTAGCCCATCAATAAAAATACATACTATTCTAGTTGTGGATAAATTTGGCACCATGAATGAAATTTTTAGGAATTCAGAGATATAAGTCTCTGGATCTCTTGACCACTTGAGCTTAGCTAGCTCAACAAAATGAGCCTTTGGATCTCTTAGGTCAAATATTTCCACCAACCTCTGGGTAAATTCTACATAAGAAGTTATATTGTCTTGCCCCAATGTAGATAGGCCATGAAACCACCACTCATATGCTTCACCTTCAAGGTACAAAGTTGTTATCTTAATGGATTCCATCTCTGAAACTCAGTTAACTAGAAATAGATGTCTAATTTCTCTACCCAGGCCTTGGTTGTGCACTTGGGTGACCCATCAAAAGTAGGCAAGAAGAATCTACCCAAAGTATGCTGCAAACCATTGTTCTCCATGTACCCTATACCTCTATTGTGATTACTGGGTCTTCTAATATCTTTGATCTGACAGAACCCTTGGATGTTTAGATTCTCTTTGAACCTCTGAGATTGAGATTCATATTCTAGGAGATAATCACCAAGAGTCTCCTCCTCTTCTGTTCTTCCTACCTCATTTCCTATTGCTAGGAATGTGGGTATGATGGAGCATTGTGGAACTAGTTGTAATGTTGATTGCTCTTGATATTGGAATCTTTACTTTGTATAATCAAACCTTATTCTTCTATTGATGAACTGCTTCTCCCTTTTTGTGAGAGGCTTATTATTCTTCTGATGACATAGATGTGATGTCTCGCAGGCTGAGCCAAGACTATGCTCTGATTCCACTGTAATATTCCAAAACAGGAAAAACATGAATATTGAACATAAGACTAGAAATTGCAGTAAATATCAATATATCAAAACATGAGAAAATCATAGATCGTTTTCATTATGTATAACATCAAAAAATGAGTACAATATATTTAGGAAAAGGTCACTCAAGTTAGGAAAAACAAGCCTCCAATGATCAAATACACCCAAACATGAAATGTTTCTACAACTCAAAATGTCAGAGGACCATGACAACGTAGTCCCAGTGACTGTAAATACTACTGGAAAATAGAAATACAAATATCTGCTGATATAATGCTAAAATAGTGTCGAGATCAAAGATCTAAGCTCCCAAGCACAATTCCAAGACAACCTAGAAAGGGTTTCCGGAAATACACAAAAATAAAAATGTATCCCTAGGGATGAGTAACGTTGTGCAGCTAGATAAATGATAGGATCTAGCTGATATGATGTGAAAATGGCTGATACCCCTCCTCACTGAATTTCCAGATGAAGGGTTGCTCCCTTCACTGGAAAACAAGGCCAAGAGCTTGGGTACTTGACCCTCCACTGCAACTACCCTACAAAATAACACAGTATCTGAAGGGGGCTACGTTGTAGATGATGGATGTTTCTTGGCTTGATGCTGGATGGTGCAGTAATGCTCAAGGAAATTCCTTGCTAGCCTCTCGGATGAAGGGCTCTTGTCACCGGAAAACAAGTTAGAAACTAGGTCTATCAACCCTCCACTGCTACTACCCTGCAAAACAACACAATCCTAAAGGAGACTACACTGTGGATGATGGTTGAAGCTTGGCTTGATACCAGATAGTGGAAATGATGCTCAATGAACCTCTCCTGAGTTGGCACTGGAAGTCCCCCGAGGATGAGGGTGGGATTTCCGCTGAAAAACACCCTTGTGCTAAAAAGCACAACACACTCTGCTAAACAGCTGAAGTGTGTAGAAATTCATAAAATACCAAGATATAAACAATAATGAAAATGCCCTCTATGGCTTCCATCCCCTTCCTTATATGATTGGTGAGCTTCCTCACCCTGGGTCCCACTCATTAGACATGATACTCTCATGCATTCACTCATCCATCATGACTACGCTATCCTCTATTAACTCTCCACTACCTCCATGATAACGTTGTTGATTTCGTCAACCTTGACCCTATCCACATACTTGAGCCCCGATTTAGACCTGAAAGTGCTTTATTCAGCTGATACAATGATCCACATTCAAATTAGAAGTGGTGTTATTCCTACGAAATAGATTTATGGGTCTCTCTACCCACTTATTCATTTATCTTATTAACAAAAGCAAAATTTAATATTCCAACTAGCTGAAAGCTAATTAGGAATATTACAATAAACTATTTAATTTTTATATTGATATATGATAAGTCAATATAACACAAACGATATTTATAAATGATTGATTTCTAGTAATATATACATATAATTCTAGAAAAAACATTTAAAGGAATATTACTTTTTCATTCCTTCTTTTTTGTTGTTGTATGTTTTTTCTATTAAAATTCTGACATGTATCATTGACCAATTCGCTGTAAACTGATCCTGTAGTTTAGATAAAATTTGGTTCTTGGAATCATTGGATTGGATTTTGTATTGTAAGTGGAAAGAATGTCTATACATTCATTCACTAGATCCCTCATATTTTTGTAAAAGTTTTCCCCCCTTTCCTTAACTTCCAGCACCACTCCAGATGAGCTAAGGAACAATTCATTTTCATTTGCATGTCCTAATTTTTTTATTTTCTTAGAACAAAATTCCTTTTCTGAGTTGTTAGTTCCCGTAGAACATTAAACATATGTGAATTAATAGATTTTTTGAAACATGTTATCTAATAATTTTAATCATACTATTAATGAAAATTAAAAAAAGAAACTTATATTGGATTGATAGTATTTTTTCATTCAGGTGATTTATTCTTTCGCAAATTTTCCATCAAGATTTTATGCTCTTCTGGTCCTAGATCAGACATAATTTTATCGAGCTTCGTCATTTTGTGGATCTGCATGATACACAGTAAACAATACATATTATTTAAACTTACATATAGTTCAAATATAATATTTTTTGTAAAGAATTTACAAAGAAATTTCCTTTTTTTTCTTTTCTTGATGTGCTATCAGTATTTTTGTTACTTGATCTCTTGTCAACCATTTCTTTATCAATATGAAACATCTACGATACCATTCATTAATATATTTTATAAATAAATCATAAAATTTTCAAGTAAAAAAAAAAATCAAGAAACTGGTGTAGCTTTAATGATGTATGCACCAACATCGGTGCAACATGTTCTTATAAACACACCGCAAAAATAGTAAAAATCATACGATTCTCTATGTCACCAAGGAGCACTGGTGTGTTATATGTTAACCAACACACCGATTAACACATAAAAATTAATAAAAATCCTCTAGTGTTAGTTTTTGTAGCAAACGATGTCATGGAAGAGACGATGTGGCATATTCTTATAAACGCACTACGAAAACAGGGGACCACCATACGATGCTCTCTATCAACAAGGAAACCCGGCGCGTTATATGTTAAACGGTGCATCGATTAACACAGACATACAATAATTTTTTTTTTGTCAAACAGTACATGTGTAGTGCGTTATAATGAAATAGTGTACCAGTGCCATATTTCACATATGGCGCATGGATTATATATATTTTATAAATTAATTTTTTTTATAAAATAGTACGTGTGTGGTGCCTTGTGATAAAACAACACGTCGGTGTGCTAGTTTACACAAGACACATAGATTTAATTTTTTTTTTTTTTTTTTTTTAATTCAAACAAGGACTGACATGGATTGAGATCTGACTATGCAAGTCATCCTATGGGTTAGATGTCATAGGCATATATATATAGAAATACAAACCCTATAAATCTAAAATGAAAAGCCCTAATTCCGAAATCACGGAAATATGAAGAAGCAAGGGAAGAAACAAAAAGAATTAAGGGTCTAACGTAAGAATGGATTTTTTTTGTATTTTTTTTTTTTGAAAATGAATAGTAAATTTATTTTTTTTACTTACTGCGTAAAAAATATTGCATAAAATGTAAAAAAAGCAACAAAATTTAATCACCAGATGGTTTGAAATTCAATGCTACAGGGTTCGAATCACCAGAGGTTTGGAATTCTGATTGTCTTAGCAGTTTTGTTCAAAAGTATTTCACTGCTCAACAGTGCTCTTGTGCTTTCTTACTCTAGGTATGTCTCGTGCAAATATCTCCCAAATTTTTTTTGCAAAAATAATTAAATAATGAAAAGTGTTTACTATTTAAAGAATCGTTTTATGAAATTACATTTTCGAAAATATTTTTCTGCCCATTTTTCAATTTACCTTTTTTTTCACTTTAAAAAAATAATTTTTTGTTTTTTTTTATTTGCAGCTGTTAAGCACCGATGTGTCAATTAATAACAATGCACCGATGCACAGTAACTAAAACACTCTAGCGTAATTATTTGTACATTAGCACTGATAACAATAAGTCCATTTTTAAGGCACCGAAATTACTTTTAGGTGTGTACACCAAATTTTATTGTTGATTTTTCTCAAATGCAGGGAGAAAATATCATAGTTATATCGAATGGACAATTCTTCAAAATCCATCTCGTTCCATAATATTTCTCAAAGTCCATCGCAGAGTTCTCACCATCCATCTCGAGACGTAATATTTACTTCAAATTTTATTTATATTTTCATTATCTAATTGAATTTATTTTTTTTATCCATGTCAATCAGCTTAATGAAATTTATAATGTATACAAATTTGCAGGTTCATGTAGATTCATAATCAATTTTAGATGCACAAAATATTCAAACAGCTCCAAAACAGCAGAAGCTCTTATCAGGAGTAGCATACCGCAAGGCACATTTGGTAGATGAAAATGGAAGTCGCTTCACCCTGTCAATTGTAACAATATTGCATATTCTAGACATAATATTGGGACAATGATGGTAATAATAAATTTTTGGTATATTAATGTAATTATTTCAACGTTAAACCAATTAATCATGCATTGTCAACGTACTTACTAATTGATATCATACATTTTGTACTAATCATGTTCAATTTTTTTTTTTTTAATTATTAGGATTCTAGTGATGATGAGCGACCTACCTATCATCTTCCGTTGCAACCCACGACAATGTCAAATAGAGAGAAGGCTGAATTAAGAGAAACAATCAAAGAGGAACGATACCAAGAATGATTGAATCAACCACCTATCTAATTCCCACTACGTCTAGATTCACCAATTAGGAATGACTACAACAATAGTAGTTCTTCACAAGCTGGCAATGGAGGCAATCAAATAGAGGTTGGTATGGATGATTACTTAAGGGATACGAATGCCATGGAGATAATGTTGTTAGATGCATTCCAGAACGATGATCAGCTAGGGGATGATGCTCATATCACTGACACCTTTTTCGAAAGCCTTAAATTTTTTTCCACCACCCCTATTTTTGGACCTGGTGGTCAGTCAAAGTCTACCCAGTTGGGACAATGATGTTTTTGTACAACTTGAAAGAAAAGTTTGGCTTTTTGAATGCATGTTTCTCAGAAATTTTGAGGTAAGTTACCATAAATTCCTCCCTTATATTTTCAGAAATATAATCACACAATGAAAATTACAAATGGTCAATTTTATGAACGTTAATATTTATAGCAACATTAATGTACATTTAATATTTTCCATGATCACCAACTATAGGTTATTTAAAGATAAGGTTCTTCCGAGTGATAATGTATTGCCTAGTAACTAGGAAGAGGAAAATAAATTGTAGAAAATGTTGGGTGTTCAGTACATATCATATCATGCATGTCCAAATGATTGTATTCTATATAGAGGATAATATGTAGACAAAGAGATATGTCTAAAATGTGGGCATGATAGTTATGATAAATCAAAAAATAATGGTAAATCACGTGGTCTTCCTTTTAAGATATTGAGGCACATGCCTATAATCCCAAGGATTCAAAGGCTCTTTCGTTGCAAAGAATTAGCTATACTGTAGGGATGTAATTCCTCACACATAAGTGAGTTGGGATTTATGCGAATCCCAACAGATTCAATAGACATGAAGCATATAGAGGATACATGGCCCGAAAAAATCAAGGATGAAGTACGAAGTCTATGACTCAGCATAGCCATGGATGGCATCAACCCATATTCCCTCCTGAACACCAAATATTTTGTTTGGCCTATAGTAGTGATTAATAACAATATCCCCCCATGGTTGTCCATGAAGAATGAACATCTTATGTTGGCTCTCATAGTCCCTGGTAGAAGACAAGTGAAGAATATGGATGTCTACTTACAACCACTGGTAAATGAATTGAAGGAATTATGGGATGGGATAAATGTATATGATGTATCAAGACCCATCACAACGGAGAGGAGTTTTACGTTGTATGGCATATGTGCTTACATGAAACATGATTATCTAGGCTTAGGAGTTTTCTCTGGTAAATTACATGTTTATTTATTTTTTATATATGTAACAATATTCTTTCACATTTTAGTTATTTAATTCGTTGTAATTATTCTAGTATTCATGATATTCTTTAACATGCCATGCATATATATTGTATACAATAATCTCGCAGGTCTTGTAACAAAAGAGTATTTTGGATGTAAATGTTGTGGACCTTCTTTTCAAGCTAGATGGTCCAATGACCTATGAAATCCAGTCTATGACTGCTCCAGGGTATTCCTCCTAGAAGAACACCCTTACAGAAGAGCACCATTCACTTTCAACGGTAAACGAGAGAGAACCCAAAGGCCTCCAATAATGACACCAGTTGAATGGCTTAGAGCATATGAGAGAGAGAAGGAGAAGGATTTCATATAAATGTTCGATTCAAATGGGGAGCCTATGTTCGATGATCCATAATTCTTCAACATCTCCACTGAGAAATTTCCCATTAGGATGAAAATTAAATCTATATTTTATACCCTCCCATATTGAGAGCATCTTAATATTACCCACTTATTAGATCCCATGAATATATTCAAAAATGTATCATCTTCTTTATGGACGCACATATCATTGAAACAAAGTGACACATTGGATGTTAGGAAATATATTATTACTTCAAAAACTAAAAAGAAACATTGGTGTTATGCAGATTAATCCCTCTTGTGGATAAGAGAAATCTCCCTAGTATTCAACGAATAGCTAGAAACAAACATTCATTTGGAAAATTTTTTCTCTAGATTAAATGCATTTCTGAATTATTATAAGAAAGTAGAGAGGACATGCCCTTACCTTGAAATCCAACGTTTGATGTAGTATTTTGTCCCGTCGCTCCAAAGAAAAGTTAACCCAACTTAGTGATCAAGGAGTATAAGTATTGATGTTATTTCAATAATCATAAGAAAAAATCAATGAAAAAAGGAGATCCATATATATTATCTAGAACAAAAAGAGTAATCTTACAACCCGATGCCTTGATGTTGTACAAATTTCTCCCGGGGTCTTGAACAATTGTTTCTCCTTTAGTTTGATAAGCCTTCCTCTCTGAATACCAACATGGAGTTATGGACATAAGGGTGTGATCATTCTCATGCCAATAACATCTTACTAGTGTGAAAAGTATGCACTCTTAGAAATTCTCTTCAGCAATTACAGTCTACTATGCATGTAGAATCTATAATAATTGTACAATCTCCATACATTCTACCCTTGAGACTGAAACTTGAGCTCAATTTATAGTGAAATGGAGGTAGTTTCAGTTGCATGAAGAGGGGGATGGATTCCTCTCATGATTAGATTTGAGCTCCTTGGACCCAGGGATAAGCTCCATGAGTGGAGGAATAAAGCTTGAACTGATCACGCCTATAGAAGCTTCCAGTTGGGAGAATATTCGACCATATAGGCTTCTAGAATTTACTTTTTCATTTATTTGGATTTTTATGGGGGTCCGTAGATAATAGTAGCAAAACGTGTGGGGGTTGCTGTGGTTTATAGACCAAAAATCCGCGGATCTGTAGGAAAAGGCTAGAAAAAGTGTGGAGGTAGAATTTTAAGTTTTTTACAGAGCTTTTCTCCAATTCCAAGACTTGATTCAGGAACATTAAGGTTTCTGACTTCGAAGGGAACATGATTTAGGTGGTGATAGACCTATATAGACAGTAAAATTTCATGGTGAAAAAATAACGTGTGGCAGATTGCCCCCTAAAGTGCGAAGTCTAAGGTTATTCTGAAGAGTGAAGTGCTTTATCATTCTGAGGATTGGATTGGAGACACTAGTCGAAAACCTGTAAAAAAATTCAATGAAATCATATATATATCATCGCTGAGGTAGGCATTCCCATACTTAGATCAAAACTAACTAAATGTTCTGGTACAGATATGGTTTCAATATTACATCAAAAGTAGACACAATATAGGCGCATCCATCTGTCATGAGTAGTCTACTATATCATGAATAATAAAACTCCTCACAGCCTGGATGGTGGAAACTAGATCTAGGGTCATGATTTCCACTTCCCGAACTAGTATGAATATATCCATGTGATTTATTTTCTCAAAGTCTAACATTGTAGAAACCACTTGATTACTGGTCAATGATGTGAACCGTTAACAAGTGAGAGAAACCACCAATAATGACAATGGCTCTCAAAGTAATCTAGTACAAGCTATGAAGTGTGAATGAATGATTTGTAGTCGAACACTCATAGAATCATTCGATCTAAGTTTTATGATGCAACCTGTAATCGAAGGCAAGAAATCTACCATTAGGGCATGTAGGTCCCAAGGTGCTGATAGGATTCTAGATCAAATTTTTAGATGATGAGTTGACGTTGATAGAAAGTGACCCGTCGTAGGAAAGCTTATGAAACGAAACCATTAGATCAAGTTTTGAAGAAAAAATTGCAAGGAATGACTCAGGGATGGTCAACGTGAATGGAGACAAATGTTTGCAATGAATGGTTTATTTGAACTCTCTCTTAAACACATAACGACACTGCAGATGGCTTGGAAACATTTGACCTAAATTTAATACCCACAAACCAACTGAAGACTTTCAATGTGGTTTGATTAACTATTAGACAAAGGATTTCCCAACCCAAGTACAAGTGTTACAAAGTGTTGTGTTCAAGAGTGGCATGCTGCTTTCTAAACAAGGGTGACAACTAGATTATTTTTCTCTCTTTTTCCCCCACCATTACTGGCAAGTACCTCTTTATTTTTGACAAGCTTGAGGAGGATAAAATTTTCTTGTTTGTATAAGCTCATCCTTCAGATGATTCCATCTTAATATTAAAATTGAACCCTAAGAAGGAGTGGTTCGGTCCTGTTTGTAATCAATAGGTCCTTTACTGTTAAATTTTAACAAGTCCAGTATAGGTGAAACTCAACGTTTTTCATTTTTAGGGAGTCAGAATAAAAACATAAGTAAACTCCATGGTTGTTATTTTTCGTAAATTTAGTCTCTCAAGCCCGAAAATGGATAAAATAATTCAGGAGAGAACTCTATTGACCATGATTAGTCAACATATACCTTTTCGTAATTAGTCCATTTCAGTCTAGAAAAGGGGTAAAATTATACTGAAGGGATGACTCTTCATTTACTTTAGCGAGTTTGAATAGTAAAGCAATTTACGCTATTTTCATATTTCGAGAGTCTGAAAAGGGCTTAAAAGAGAACTCCAGGGTTTTGCGTTTTCGTAATTTTAAATATTTCAAAAAAGTGATAAAAAGTGTACTCATATGGCCAAATTTCAATTTTATTTATGAGCAGGAAAAGACATAAAGAACTCGGCATTTTCATGCAGTTTACGAGAATGAAAGATAGAAAAATAATCTTGGGATTTTCATGAGTTTAATGAGTCTTGAAAATAATATTCGAAATGGACTCAAGATAGGTTTAATTTTTAAACAAGCCTAAAACAAAGGAAAACTATGCTTGAAAGTGGTTTGTTTAATTTTTACACAGGCTTGAAACATAGAGAAAATTGTGCTTGAGATAGGTTTCATTTTTACACAATCTTGAAAGAGAGAGAAAGATGTGCTTGAGATAGGTTTCATTTTTACAAAAGCTTGAAATGTAGGAAAAATATGCTTGAGATTGGCTGGAATGCCCCCCAAGCGTAACCTACAAGAGAAGATGCCACCCCCAAGCTTCATTTCATTCAACTAAGTATACTACTGGTTACTAATAGCTGGATGGAATGAAGGTTCAATTACGAGATCAGATGAAAGACTCGACTTGACACTTATGAGATCTAATCAAAGACTTGACTTAATTATGAGAGGATTTGTTTAAGTTTTTAATGAGTTTGACACGAGAAAAGAACTATGCTCAAAGATATGTTTCATTTTTTAACGAGGTTGGCACAGTAAAAGGAACTCTCCTCAAGGAAACCTGTTTCAATTTTTAACGAGGTTGACACAGTAATAGTAACTCTCCTCTTAGAAACCTATTTCATTTTTTAACGAGGTTGACACAGTAACAGGAACTCTCCTCATGGAAACCTTGATCATGGCTTCCAACTAGAAGAAACACATGTTAAGGGAAACACCTAGATTATGGCTTCCAAGAGGTTTTCATCATATGGAAGAACAGTTATATGGAAGGAACAAATGTCAAGGGACTCAATCATGGAAAATTTTAGGGGCTAATATTCGCAGGTGGGCTAATTTTCCATGGTTTTTCCAAAAAAAAGATTCGCTAATTTCCATTTTTTTATAAAAATGATTTGCCCAAATTTTACAATATAAAATCATTTTACGTTAAAAATCACCCACATTATATAGAAAATATTTATAATATCATTATAAATTTGAATAATTTTACAAATACATCAATAAACATTTTATAGTTTGCATATTAGGGACTAGCGAGATTCGCCAATTTTTTAAACTTCAAGATAATTTTCCATCCTTAAAATTATCCCTGGACTCAATAGGGATAAGAACATCGCATTCAAATAATCCCATAGGGTTTTCCATGTCAATTATCGGATCTAAGTCAAAGGAAGTCAAGCAAATAGTTAGAGGCTCGCTTGCATCAGAAACTGGAAACATGGGATTGGTTGCCACATAATTAACCCATGGCAAGGTATATACCACTTCCATATAAGGAAAATTCAGGGGTGTTAGATTACTGGTAGTCGAATCAAGACTAATTAACGAAAGCTGGTCAACAGTCACAATGTTTCCATTGTGAGGGAAAGACATCACATGAAAGAGTGTTGATATGGCAGCTTTCATTGCATAGACATAGTCTCGCCCAAGGAGGAAATTGAAATCCAAGGGTCCTCGGACTACCATAAGATCAATACAGACAGTTTTACCTTCCAAGGTAATAGGAAACTTAGGAAGGTTCACTAATGGTTCTGTTAAAAGTTGACAGATTCTATGTAACATGAACAAGATGAGGGGTTTCCAAAGCTTGCCAAGGAGTTGAGGATAAAATACTAATAGAAGCACATTCATCTATATTTTTGCGACAAAAATTCTTACCACAAGCCTTCACAATGATTTGGAAAGGGATGGAGGAAGGAAGATGCGGTTCTGTCAATGTATTCCAATTAAAGGAAAATACCTCAGTACTTGGAGGGGGTTCTGTAGGAACAGGAGAAATGCCCCCTGGTGTAGAAGAATCTAATGTAACAAGAAGAACCTGAGTGATATGAATTTCACTCTCTACAGGGAGAGTGGGATATCCTGAATGTGAAATCAAGTCGACCACTTGATCAAGTAATGGATCATCAACTTGAGTGATATGAGTTTCACTCTCTAATGGAAGAGCAGGATTGACTATATTTGGAATTAGATCAATTACTTCGTCATTTGACTGTAGGTTGGGAGAAAATTTACAGTAACCAATTGGAATTTTTTGCCGTGGAAGAGTAAATTTTTCCAACAATTTTGAGGCTTCATCCATGTGAAGGAAAATGTGAGTTTGATGACTCCCTCTGTATAACCTACAAGGAAACCTAACTTTACCCTTTTTCCTAGGAACCTGACTATCATTGGTTGATGGATGAACAGTAAGTTGATGATAATTTTCTGAAAATACTTCCAAGACCTTAGGAATACCAGGATAGTTAATAAGGAAGTGGTCACCCTTACAAAGCTTGCAAGGGAATTTGTGTTTACGATGCATGTTTGAGGTTTCCTCAACACTGCTAGCACTTACAACCATGGTTGGTTGGTTGAATTCTTTCTTATTTGGTTTCTTCTTCTTCTTAGCCACTTTGTTACTAGCATCAAGGCTTTTACGAAGCGAAGAAGAAGAAAGGGGGAACACATGTTAGGCGAAGAAGGTAAGGGGTCAACATGAGGTTGATGATGTTGAGATGGTGAACTCTGTTGAGGTGGAACAATTTGATTATTCAATGCCAAAAAAGTTGAAAATAACTATATCAGTAAACCTATGGTAAATCCAGGTAATGAAAATGTAGCCATATAAGGAGGACCAACATTTCCAAAGCAAGGAAAAGTACTAGGATTATCATTAAGAGGGATTTATTGGTTGGTAAATTCCGGAACAATTTCCATTAGATTCAACTTCAGTGAATTTTATTAACAATTTAAAAATATTAACACTTCAAATTCACAATCAACACCTAAGCTCTCTAAAAATTAAAAACAAACAAATGAACATGCACTATCAATTCTATGAGTAAAAATGCACACAAACAATATGTTTCCACAATAAAACCACTAGTTGGTGATGAAATCCAACATCACAGAAATTAATGCGGAAAATTGTTGGTTGGAATAGTTACTCTAACAACTTGCTTAATGAAACAGTCTGGTGCAAGTACCTTCACTATGCCATCTCGAAGTGAAGAGTACCCTCCGAAAATTCCAAGTGAGTCTAGTCAACGTTTGCTCCAAGTACAGTGGGACCTTCTCTCCACCGTCACCTTGGGAAAAATCCTAAATATTATGGCCACTAAGTTCACCAACGGGGACAATTTCACCTTGCGGAACATTCTAAGATCCGATATACACGCAAGGGCAGAGTATCAAGCTCAATCCCCTTGAAAGCTCCTTGACACGGTAAATCCGAGATTTGCTAACAAGTGACCCCAGGCTCCTTGACAATGGTTAATCTGAGGTTTACCGTTTGTATTACATGCACATATTCTATTTTTTCCAATGAGATAGGTACGATTACCTCACTAGTTCGGACATGATCTCGTGCTTGACTCTTTTAAGAGCTTCCCAAAGCACAATTGCAACAATTGTAATTTTTCCTACCACAAGATGTTATTGTCTGTTTATTTTCTTTGGAAAGTTAACTACAACCTATTCCAAATCACTAGCCTAATCTAGATTGGTGAAAAGAGCCCTAGAAAATGTAAAAAATTCTAGATGAATTTTATTAAGCGTTGTGTTATTTGGGCTGTTATTACTCAAAGGGTACATGGATATGAAACCAATGTTGTTATGACCTGACCCAAAAATGAATGCAATCAAATATGATAATGTAATCTTTTCAATTCTATGAATCCTAAATAAAGTAAGGTGAGAGTTTCCATTCACTTCCAACAATGTAAAAATTGAGAAATAAGAGAAAATATAACAAATTCTCTCATGCACTAATTTCATCAAGAAAAACTAATGCTAATCATTTCCAATTTTTATTTTTATGTTTTTAATACAAGCATAAAAACATGTAAATTCAAATCAAAGAAATTGATTTAAATATACAATTAATTTTTCCAGAATGTAAACTATGCAAATGTAATCTATGCACAATTCAGTTGAAAAGTATGAAAATGTAATCCATGCACAATTTTCGTTCATATTTTGAAAATGATAATTATAATTATGCAAATGTAATATATGCAAGAGAATTCTCAGACACAAGATGATTCCAATGTAATCTAAATAACCAATAAAGTGTAAGTAAAGAAAATTGGGTGAGAATTCAAAAGTTCGAAAATAAAAACACTCAAAGGCGATTAACACTCAGACACAATTTAAGATACAAAATTGTTAAGAGACTGAGAACTCAAAATCAGAAAACTTAAAATTCAAACTTAAAACAAATAAAGAAAACTAAGTTCTAGATCCCCAGCGGAGTCGCCATTTTGTTATGCGGATTAATCCCTCTTGCGAACAAGAGTGATCTCCCTAGTATTCAACGAATAGCTAGAAACAAACATCCATTTGGAAACCTTTTTCTCTAGATTAAATACATTTCGGAATTATTATAAGAAAGTATAGAGGACATTCCCCTACCTTGAAATCCAACATTTGATGTTGTCTTTTGTCCCATCACTCCAAAATGGCTTCTTCAATAAGTAGAACCTACAATCAAAGACAAGACAAAAGAATCAAAGCATCCGAAACATATAATAATTAAGAAAAGTTAACCCAACTTAGTGATCCAGGACTCTAAATATTGATGGTATTTCAATAAGCATAAGAACAACTCAAAGAGAAAAAGAGACCCATATCTATTATCTTGAATAAAAAGAGTAATCTTACAACCTGATGCCTTGATGTCGTACAAATTTCTCTCGGGGTCTTGAACAATCGTTTCTCCTTTAGTTTGATAAGCCTTCATCTCCGAATACCAACATGGAGTTATGGAGATAAGGGTGTGATAATTCTCATGCCAAAAACAACTTACTAGTGTGGAAAGTATGCACTCTTAGAAATTTTCTTTAGCAATTACAATCTACTATGTGTGTACAATCTCTGTACATTCTACCCTTGAGACTAAAACTTGAGCTCAATTTATAGGGAAATGGAGGTAGTTTCATTTCCATGAAGAGGGGGATGGATTCCTCGCATGAAGGGATTTGAGCTCCATGAACCAAGGGACAAGATCCATGAGTGGGGGGATAAAGCTCGAACTGATCATGCATCAAGAAGCTTCTAGTTGGGAGAATATTCGACCAACTGGGCTTCTAGAATTTAGTTTTTCTTTTATTTGGATTTTTACAGGGGTCTGCAGGTAATAGTAGAAAAATGTGTGGGGGTTGTCGTGGTTTATAGACCAAACATCCGCAGATCAACAGGAAAAGGCTAGAAAAAGTGAAAAGGTAGACTTTTAAGGTTTTTACAGAGATTTTCTCCAATTCCAAGACTTGATTCGAGAACATTAATGTTTTTGACTTCAAAGGGAACATGATATAGGTGGTGATAGAACTATATAGACAGTCAAATTTCATGGCGACAAAATAACGTGTAACAATTGGCCAAGACAATTAGAAGGTACAAGATAAGAGGCAGGTGCTGGTCCCTCTAATTCATGGTATTTCAAAGAAGGTGATGTCCCATGGATTTTAAAAAAATATGATCTTTCTTTGGAAAAGAAAGTTATAATGGGTGTGAGGGTGCCATTTTCATTCGGGTCTTTACTACGGTGCTACTTCATCGTGGATGACCATTTGTCAGGGTTGAAATCACATGACCATTTGAATCTTCTAAGAGTATGTATAATGTCAAAAGCACGATTTTATTATTTATTTTATTAATAAAATTTATCTCATGTAGGGATCATAAAACATAACAAATTTTGTATAGTATTGCACATGTTTATAACTTTATAGTGTCATATCCTTTGTTTGTGCATGGGTGTGTGAAACATGAACTCCCTCTGGACCTAGGACGTGCCATATCTAAATGATCTGCATTTGTACGTTGGATCACGTCAAAGGAGATTCATGTGGCTAGCATTCCACGTTGGCATCAAGAGATAGTTGAGATTTTTTGTATGTTTGAGAAGGAATTGCTGATGATTTTCATGGACTTGTAGGTTCATCTTCTAATCCACCTAGTAGACGAGGTTGAATTAGTTGGGGTGGTTTCTTGTCCTTGGATGTTCTTCTTAGAGAGGTACATGAAGCAATTGAAAGGTTTTGTTCGACAAAGGGAAAAACCCAAGAGGTCTATGGCAGAGGGGTACATATCGTATGATTCTTTCTAGTATGCCAGTGAGTACATCAAGCAGATTGACAATAGACCAGGTGTGGTGATTTGGGACGATGAAAGGGATGAAGACAAAAGAGAAGGGCAGTTGCTCCAAATGAATGGAAAAAGGTGTTGGATAAATAGTAAGTGACTTATAATTTTTCAAATTTAAACAAAGTAAATATTCATGTTGAACTTAGATATAATGTATATTTTGATCTCATATGTACCATGTATCAGTTTGATTCCATCGGCAAATGTAGAAATTGAAGAAATCAATAAATTCGTTATTTACAATTCTGAAGCAACACAACCATGGGTCACATTGTACGAACAAAAGAGGATGAAATGGGATAGTGACAAGAAAGAATTCAGATGGTTGAATGGTAGAAGTGTGCCTTATCCTGATCATTTAAAAGAAAATATGCCAAAAATATGCCCCAAAAGTTGGGTTGTTGACCAAGTCAGAGATAAATATGGTGCAACCGGTCATTACTCGTATGCTGAAGAGGATGTACTAAAATCAAGGATTAGGTGCATGCACTTGGTAATAATCTATTTGTACATTTTAAACTTAATAATGCACCTTTGAAATGTAATTACATCTATATTTCATATTTTAATTATTGGGTTATTATAAGACACATGACACTATAATTTTTTAACCTTTTTATAGGTGCATTTATTCCCATCTATGTGGGCATATGGACACCATTTTCACACAGAAAATGTCGATGATGGACACATGACACAAGACTGTGGAGTGGAAGTCGAGTTTGATCAATCTAGTCGATCTAGCCACCATGATCAAAACCTAGTACAAGGGACGTTAGGTTACGTTGGAAAGATACAAGAGATCATTGAAGTGGATTTCTCTTCTTTTCAATGTGTTATTTTTAGGTGCAAGTGGTGGGACACCTTTGATCCAAATAATGTAAATGAAGATCATGTTAGTAGGGTGTAATATTCCCAAATGGGGAAAGCAGGGATATAGCTCATAATAATGGAAATAGCAGCAAATGTTAACACATTACATATGAGCCAAATAATAGATCCATGATATTATGTATAACAAAAATAAATAAGTACAAGATCTTGGGGATCAAGTCCCTCAAGATAAGCGAAAGAAGCCTACAATGCCCAAAAAGACCCAAATCATGTAGTACACTGCTACACAAAACACCGAGGCAAGTACAGTGTAGTTTTAGCGACTAACACTGTGGCTAGGACATATATATAAATGGATCTAATATGATCATGCTCATACAAGGCCAAAAATGGAGATACATGCTTCCATACAATTTTCCAAGACAACCTAGGAAGGGTTTTGGGAAATACACAAAATATAAATGGTGGATCTAAAACCTTAGGGCTGAAGATTCGTTGCAACTGAAGCAGATAGAAGGAGGTGGCTGAACTAGATGTAGATATGAAAGAAATCCTCCAAAAGACTCTCTCAATGAAGGGTTGATCCCTTCAATGGAAAGCAAACACTCCAAATGGAGAACTAAACTCAACCTTGCAATAACTCACTAAAATAACACAGATCTAGACTGGAACTGCGCTGTAGGGGAAAAATCATCTTGGCTTAATGCAAAAATTATATGTAAAATAAGCCCAAGGAGCACCTTTACTAGCCTCCCAATGGAAGGAAACCTTCCTCCACTGCAAAACTAGCTCAGGAAACACCCAATACAATCTTCCACTGTTGCACCCTGCAACTTGGCACATCTCTCAACGGAAACTGTGTTGTACCACAAGACTAAAGCTTGACCTGAAACTGGAATGTGGAAATATAGTGAAAATCTCTTCCTATGTGGCTTCTCAAGGATAGTGGTGGGATTCCCTATCAGGAACACCCTATGCTAAACAACACTGCAATATTAGCTAAACAGTTGAAGAAAGCTATGTGTCTAAATAAACCATATATCAGAAAATAAACATATATCAACATGCATAATATGGCTGCCATCCTCTTCCTTATGTAAGAAATGAGCTTTCTAAACCTAAGCCCCATTAATTTATGACACTACTTCCATGCAAGGTGTCTCCATCTAAAACTATGTTGTCCCTCCATTAATGTCCACTCCTCCATGACAGTGTTGTTGATTTGGTCAAAGTTGACCTAGTCAAGGTGCTCCAGCCCATGTTCACACCTTAGGGTGATTTATTAGCTGAAAAGATGATCCACTTTCACATGAGAAGTGGTTTTATTCTTCATAAAGATATTTATGGGCCTCCTTACCTACTTATTCACCTATCTAAGTGAAAAAACAAAACTTGAATATTCCAATTAGCTACAAGCTAATTTCGGAATATTACATAGGGTCATATATCAACTCTAGAAAGATGTGGAATGAAGCTAAGGAGCCCTATGTTTTCCGCAAACACTGCAACCAGGTGTTTTTTTATCCAGATATGTTGGATAGGGATTGGTGGTTCATATTGAGAAGATAATGAGGGTGATCATGAGAAGCGAGAGTGATATGGTACATGTGTTATTTCATCATTTATAATTTCACTACAAGAAAAAAGGACATTGATGAGGGTCATGCTTGTGACGGACCTTTAAGGTCCGTCACCAATGTCACATATGGTGACGGTCCTTAAAAAAGGGTCACTGTAAGTGTATATAGTGATGGTCCTTTAAGTTTCATCACCAACGCCATTTTCAATGAAAATTTTGGTGAGGGTCGTTAAAGGCCCATCACTAATTCTCTCCTTGGTGACACTTCTAGTGACGAACTTTTAATGATCCTCACCAATGCTCTTTTTTTCACTTTCGGTGACAGTGAAAAAATGTTCGTCATCATTGATCATTCCAATGAGTTTTTGATGACGCTATGTTCCTATTAATATTTTTTTTTTTTAAAGATAATGATTTAAGACCATTATTGTGGAGTATTTTTTTTTTATTATGTCCAAGGCCAGAGTGGTTAGATTCAGTCAAATTTTTAAAAATTAATTAGTTTGTATCATTTCCCTCAAGTAATGACTAGTCAAATAGATTTTTCCTATGAGTCAACACATGATTCATATCTATTAAGTTTATTATCTAGAAAATTCCGTTTAGATAAAGTTCCACTAGTGTGTGTAGGATATATATTATTTAACACATAATAAAGCTCTGACAATTCTATTAATGAGAAAGACCTAACACTCCTAAAAAATCTGGGCACACCTTAAATTAATGATTTTTCACACACTAACATTTATTAGCACATCACATGCCTTGGAACATCTTTGTACCTAGAACATCTTTTAATGACATTGATTCCCAAGAACATGGTGGCAGGCGCTAGTACAACATGGAACTCTCCTAGCATGTGTTGGCATGCTTATAGTCACTAGCATGCCTTGGAACACGTTGGTTGAATCATGGAAAATTTTAGGGGCTAATATTCGCAGGTGGGCTAATTTTCCATGATTTTTCCAAAAAAAATATTCGCAAGATTCCATTTTTCCTAAAAATAATTTTCCCAAATTTTACAATATAAAATTATTTTACCTTAAAAATCGCCAACATTATATAGATACTATACATAAAATAATTATAAATTTGAATAATTTTACAAATATATTATAGCTTACATATTAGGGACTATTGAGATTCACCAATGTTTTAAAATTCATGTTAATTTTCCATCCTTAAAATTTTCCCTGGGTTGAATGCATTGACTTACATTAGCACTTTGCACACAATGCACTTGGCATGTATTGGCCGGAACTATTATTAGTGTGCCTAGCATGCCCCTTTTGAAAAAGATGAATTCCCGACTTATTAACCCTCTTATTGGTTCTTACTTTTGTTACCTTGACACATATTGACAGACCTTAGCACCCTGCACATCCTTAGCACATGGCATGTATTGGCATATCTTGGCGCTATTAATTGGAATATATAATTAGCACACCCTGGAACTCCCAAGCAAACTTTAGGAATTCTGGACATGCCTTGATATTCCCTAGCATGCCTTACCAATGCTTAACATACCTCATCACTCCCTCCTTGGCATGACCACTACCACTCATTTATACTATTCTTTGGCACATGTTCCTCATATTCATTAACTTCCATGAACTTTTACCTAGTGCTCCCTTAATATTTTGTCCTAGTACTCCTTAACACTGCTCAGCATGCATTAGTACTCTCTAGCACAACTTAGCACCATGGAAAGTTTTAGGGGCTAATATTTGTAGGTGGGCTAATTTTCCATGGTTTTTCCAAAAAAAGATTCGCCAATTTTCATTTTTCTCTAAAAGTGATTAGCCCAAATTTTATAGTATAAAATTATATTATCTTAAAATCGCCAAAAATTTATAAATACTATATAAATTTATTAAAAATTTGGATATATTTAAAAAAATATCACCAAAATTTTTAGAATTTGCATATGAGGGACTCATAAGATTCGCCAAGTTTCTAAACTTTAGGATAAATTTCCATCCTTCAAATTTTAGCACTCTTCAACATGCCCTTCCACTTCATAGCATGCATAACACTCCCTCACACATATTGGGGCTTGGCACGTGTTGGTGCTTGGAAAGTCTTAACTTGTATGGAGTATGTTGAGATGCCTTGGTATGATTTGGCATTGTTTAATATTAAATTTATTTGAGATCAATTGTTGGAAAGTAGATGAGAAGCAACAAAGGAATACTTGGCACTTAGAATGCACTAAGACTTTTCACTTGGCACCTATTGCCACCTATTGTTGGTGTGCCTAGCATGCCCCTCTTGGAAAAGGTAAATTGATGACTTATTAAACCTCTTATATGTTCATTTCCTTGTAGTTTAACTTGTTTCTTCCTTTTGTTTCCTTGACAATCCCTAGCACACATTGATGCACCCTTGCACATCTTGGCATGCCTTATCACTTGGCACATCCTAGCATGTTTGGCATGCCTTCGCACTATCTGGCACATCTTAGCATTCCCTAGAATTCCTTGGAACTCATGTCCTCACAACAACCTTTACATTTTTTCACGAATTTGGAACCCAATCAAGTCCTTGGCTACTATAGTTCATGTGACAATATTGATTTGTTCAACCGCAACAACTTGACCAATTGCACCTACTACAAGTAGATTAATTATGCTTTGTGCACCTAAGAACTGCCTATAACTCATCTTATGCCACTCATGTTCAATCTCAACTTGTACCACTTAACTAGTTACCAAGACAAGGATCACATGATATAGCCATGGCCATAAAACAGCAAGGCAACATAGCTTACTGTAATATTCCAAAAATTTAGCCTTCAAGCTAAATGGAATATTAGAGTTGTTTTATTACTAGGTAGGTGAATAAATGGGTAGGGAGGCCCATTAACCTCTTTAGAAGGATCAATAACACTCCAAATGTGAAAGGAGGAAGAATAAGCAGCTAATTTGAGCACCCTTGGGTGTGAACAGAGATGGGATCATGTTGATTCCGTCAAATTTGGCCAAGTCAACAAAGTTGTCTAGATACATTGAATCTCCTTGATGAACAACATAGTTTTGGTGGAGGACAACTTGCATGAGCTTGATGGAACATATGGATGGGTCCCAATGTTAAGAGGTTAGCTTGCTATATATGGATAGGATGGGAGCCTTTGTTAGGCATGCTTTTAGATATGAGCATTTGATCTTGGTCTGTTTCGACTTGGCTTCCTCTTGCTATTTAGCAGGGTTATAGCACTATTTAGCACAAGGTGTTTCCGAGCAGGAATCTCGCCTCTTCCCTTGAAAGGCCTCTTGGGAGACCTCTATTATGTATTTCTCCACATCCAAGCTTGAGGCCAAGCACCATTCTCCAGCCTCAACGTTCTTTTTGTAGCATAATATTCATGTGTTGCAAGATGTTTCAGTGGAGGTTTGATAACACCACTTCCGGGTCTGTTTCTCAGTAGAGGGTGCCTTCCTTCTCTTGAGAGATCAGCTAGGAAGAATTATGGGCTCATTTCACATCTTGGCAGTAGGCCAGAAAATTCCTCATATCCTACAGCACATTCCCTTGCAGGAACTGCATCATTTTGCGTAGAGTTGCTGCAGCAGGGTTTAGACCCTTGTTTTTGAGCTAGTTTCCTTCGAAAAGGGCCAACCCTTCTCCCAGAAAGCTAGAAGAAGGGATCTCCATCTATATTTTGTATTATTCAGCTATATTTCTATAATTTTACAGTAATACTAATTTTTTTAGAGCTAAATATTCATATCTTCTCTTTTTGCACTTGTACTTTCATGAAACCCTTGTCGGTTTGTCTTTATAATGCATTAAGGAGGCCAGATCTTCACTTTCTTAGCATATTGTTCAATTAAGTTCCAGATCCATTTTGTTCTATCATTATACTGTATAAAACCTCAGAAAATAATGCTAACATTTTCTTCAGTAAATTCTGCATAGCTTAAGTCATGGGATTTGGCTATTTTAAGCTGATTTGAGGCAGGGAGGTCTGTTTAACTTATCATAAGTGATTTGTTTCAGTTCATATTTTTTATGTGAGGGCTTAAGTCTATATTCTAAGGGAAGCAAGCATTATTTCTCTCATTTTAAATGTAAATCTTCAGAAATAACGTTTTCAGGGTCAAATTGTTGCATTTTCCCCACTTGGGAGGATGTAGAAGTGCTTCTTTTTGCTGCAGTTTCATTCAATTGATGGCTATGTGTTTCTCAATACATTTTATGCCTTAATTTCACTCTGCTATTCCAGTATTGTACTTATGCACTATTGTATTCCCATTTGGGGATATTACAGTGGTATCAAAGCATAGTCTTGGCTCAGCTTGTGGAACTCAGCCATTATGCTATCAAGGGAAGGAGAGATGAACAGAAAGAAGACTCCATTATGTAGAGGTAGAAAGGAGGAGAGGCTCTCAAATATTCTTCCAAAATCTATGCAAAGCATCAATGAAGATCTTAAGAAGATAAGAG
Organism: Pinus albicaulis; assembly: GCA_034641835.2. Classification (NCBI taxonomy): domain Eukaryota; kingdom Viridiplantae; phylum Streptophyta; class Pinopsida; order Pinales; family Pinaceae; genus Pinus; species Pinus albicaulis. Next base: position 783,958,687 of record CM076581.1, read on the forward strand.
AGGAGATGGAATCTCCAAAGAAGTTTGAATCTAGAGCTAGATCTAGCTTGGACCATGATAGGTGTGAGGATGCAACTACACCCTATTATGCACAGCGTAGTCAAATGCCCAGATCTATCATCAAAGAGATGGAGGAAGGAGGAATGCCTAAGAGGGAAACTCTTAGTAATTTACTTCAGGAATATGAATCTCAAAACTGAAAGGTTTAGAGATCATATCACTTTTCAGGAGTTTTGCAAGATCAAGGTGGAGAGGAGTAGGCAGCATGACATGGACAGATTTTCTCTATCTATTTTTGATGGATCACCAACATGTTACACACCTATTTGCAGCAGCACCAAGTTTCTGAAGATGGAGTCATCAGAGTTGCAGCACTGCACTTTGAAGGTAAGGCCTATGCTTGGTGGATGTTTGAGTCATTTTCATTGAAAGATGTCAATATTTCTTCTTATACAAATTTCACTAAAATATTAGTGGAGAGATTTGATGGAAGACATTCTAAAACACTCTTGGTAGAGCCAAACAAACCAAGACAAACAAAACTTTTGCATGGGTTAGAAGAACCTGAAAACTCAAATCCACTCCAAGAAACTGTTGGAGAAACCCACATCTTGCATAACACCTTGTTGAAGGCAAGATCTCTGTCTCATATCTTTGGAAAACAGGGCATAAAGGTTCCTTTTTCAAAAGAGGATCTTCTTATTTAGTATTTACCTCCTATTCATATTGAAAAGGAAGAGAAGGATGGGGGTTACAATGCTGTCAAATCTAGAGCATATCTAGTACCTCATGGAGAGGGAGGAGGAGCACATGCTCCAACAGGAGGAATTCTTGTGTCATTGCAAGATATTCCCCAGGATCTCACATATGGAAGACAAAGAAAAATCAATGAGCAACATGATTGTGAGATATTACTGATGGAAAAATAAGGTAGGGAGGAAGGACATCATCATTTGATGAGGAGCACACACCCCTATCTATTTTAGAGAGCTCGTACAAAGAAGATGTGGACTAGTTTGCGCTATGAGGGCAAGGGCAAGGTTTCCCAATCATATGTACAATATACTCTTGACATTGATGTCTCACTGCATGGAGGAATTCCTCCTAGGAGGCCACCAGATCTAGAGTTGGTAAGAGGAATCTTGCCATTTGGTTCACCCATCTTAGATTCTAGAGAGGTGAAGACTTTGGAGGAGTCTAGTACAGTGTAGAGAGTTTGGGATAGACTCATGAGAAGGGAGACACTCTCCCATTTTCAGCAACACCCACTCTCACTATATGTACTGCGCTGATAGAAGTTGCTGCAGTGATGGAGGATGGCACCTTCATAGTGCAAGGGAGATGCTCCATGGATTTGGAGAAACAAAAGGTACTTCCTTTGAGGAAGGAATCCTCCATACATTGGAGTAGATGGAGGCCACTCATGCTTGCATTGGCCAAGGTTAGGAAGTTCTTTTTGGATGGTAGCTTCTCATGGGGAGGCAAACTTCCAAAAGTCACCACTTCTATTTGAGCATGAGCAGCTGCATGATGGGCATGGCAGCATTTTGGTGGAAGACTTTGGCATAAGGGATGTCAAAGGAGAAGACAACAGTCGTTTGGGAGCTTCACATTTCCAATCTTCAGCGCTGTCTCTTAAGAGGATTGATCAATATTAGAGGTCTCAACTCTTGGTAGAGTACTCCAAGGATCTTGGTGCTTGCATTATTCTTGATGACCCTTATGGAGATGATAGATATATGGTGGATGATGTGGTCATCTATTCTTATGGCAGAGTCTTCTTGACTAGAGCTTCTAAGCTCAAGGAGAAGCTCCTACATGGGCTCATTTTCACATCTTGGCAGTAGGCCAGACAATTCCTCATATCCTACAGCACAGTCCCTTGCAGGAACTGCATCATTTTGCATAGAGTTGCTGCAGCAGGGTTTAGACCCTTGTTTTTGAGCTAGTTTCCTTGGAAAAGGGCCAACCCTTCTCCCGGAAAGCTAGAAGAAGGGATCTCCATCCATATTTTTTATTATTCAGCTACATTTCTATAATTTTACAGTAATACTACATTTTTCAGAGCTAAATATTCATATATGCTCTTTTTGTACTTGTACTTTCATGAAACCCTTGCCGGGTTGTCTTTATAATGCATTAAGGAGGCCAAATCTTCACTTTCTTAGCATATTGTTCAATTAAGTTCCAGATACATTTTTTTCTATCATTATACTTTATAAAACCTCAGAAAATAATGACAACATTTGCTTCAGTAAATTCTGCATAGCTTAAGTCATGGGATTTGGCTATTTTAAGCTGATTTGAGGCAGGGAGGTCTGTTTAACTTATCATAAGTGATTTGTTTTAGTTCATATATTTTATGTGAGGGCTTAAGTCTATATTCTAAGGGGAGAAAGCATTATTTCTCTCATTTTAAATGTAAATCTTCATAAATAACGTTTTCAGGGTCAAATCGTTGCATTTTCCCCACTTGGGAGGATGTAGAAGTGCTTATTTTTGCTGCAGTTTCATTCAATTGATGGCTATGTGTTTCTCAATACATTTTATGCCTTAATTTCACTCTGCTATTCCAGTATTGTACTTATGCACTGTTTTATTCCCATTTGGGGATATTACAGTGGTATCAAAGCATAGTCTTGGCTCAGCTTGTGGAACTCAACCATTATGCTATCAAGGGAAGGAGAGATGAACAGAAAGAAGACTCCATTATGTGGAGGTATAAAGGAGGAGAGGCTCTCAAATATTCTTCCAAAATCTATGCAAAGCATCAATGAAGATCTTAAGAAGATAAGAGAGGAGATGGAATCTCCAAAGAAGTTTGAATCTAGAGCTAGATCTAGCTTGGACCATGATAGGTGTGAGGATGCAACTACACCCTATTATGCACAGCACAGTCAAATGCCTAGATCTATCATCAAAGAGATGGAGGAAGGAGGAATTCCTAAGAGGGAAAATCTTAGTAATTTTCTTCAGGAATATGAATCTCAAACTGAAAGGTTTAGAGATCATATCACTTTTCAGGAGTTTTTCAAGATCAAGGTGGAGAGGAGTAGGCAGCATGACATGGATAGATTTTCTCTATCTATTTTTGATGGATCACCAACATGTTACACACCTATTTGCAGCAGCACCAAGTTTCTAAAGATGGAGTCATCAGAGTTGCAGCACTGCACTTTGAAGGTAAGGCCTATGCTTGGTGGATGTTTGAGTCATTTTCATTGAAAGATGTCAATATTTCTTCTTATACAAATTTCACTAAAATATTAGTGGAGAGATTTGATGGAAGACATTCTAAAACACTCTTGGTAGAGCCAAACAAACCAAGACAAACAAAACTTTTGCATGGGTTAGAAGAACCTGAAAACTCAAATCCACTCCAAGAAAATTTTGGAGAAACCCACATCTTACATAACACCTTGCTGAAGGCAAGATCTCTGTCTCATATCTTTGGACAACAGGGCATAAAGGTTCCTTTTTCAAAATACGATCTTCTTATTTAGTAGTTACCTCCTATTCATATTGAAAAGGAAGAGAAGGATGGGGGTTACAATGCTGTCACATCTAGAGCATATCTAGTACCTCATGCAGAGGGAGGAGGAGCACATGCTCCAACATGAGGAATTCTTGTGTCATTGCAAGATATTCCCCAGGATCTCACATATGGAAGACAAATCACAATCAATGAGAAACATGATTGTGAGATATTACTGATGGAAAAAGAAGGTAGGGAGGAAGGACATCATCATTTGATGAGGAGCACACACCCCTATCTATTTTAGAGAGCTCGTACAAAGAAGATGTAGACTAGTTTGCGCTATGAGGGCAAGGGAAAGGTTTCCCAATTATATGTACAATATACTCTTGACATTGATGTCTCACTGCATGGAGGAATTCCTCCTCGGAGGCCACCAGATCTAGAGTTGGTAAGAGGAATCTTTCCATTTGGTTCACCCATCTTAGATTCTGGAGAGGTGAAGACTTTGGAGGAGTCTAGTACAGTGGAGAGAGTTTGGGATAGACTCAATGAGAAGGGAGACACTCTCCCATTTTCAGCACCACCCACTCTCACTATATGTACTGCGCTGATAGAAGTTGCTGCAGTGATGGAGGATGGCACCTTCATAGTGCAAGGGAGATGCTCCATGGATTTGGAGAAACAAAAGGTACTTCCTTTGAGGAAGGAATCCTCCATACATTGGAGTAGATGGAGGCCACTCATGCTTGCATTGGCCAAGGTCAGGAAGTTCTTTTTGGATGGTAGCTTCTCATGGGGAGGCCAACTTCCAAAATTCACCACTTCTATTTGAGCATGAGCAGCTGCATGATGGGCATGGCAGCATTTTGGTGGAAGACTTTGGCATAAGGGATGTCAAAGGAGAAGACAACAGTAGTTGGGGAGCTTCACATTTCCAATCTTCAGCGCTGTCTCTTAGGAGGATTGATCAATATTAGAGGTCTCAACTCTTGGTAGAGTACTCCAAGGATCTTGGTGCTTGCATTATTCTTGATGACCCTTATGGAGATGATAGATATATGGTGGATGATGTGGACATCTATTCTTATGGTAGGGTCTTCTTGACTAGAGCTTCTAAGCTCAAGGAGAAGCTCCTACATGGGCTCATTTTCACATCTTGGCAGTAGGCCAGAAAATTCCTCATATCCTACAGCACAGTCCCTTGCAGGAACTGCATCATTTTGCATAGAGTTGCTGCAACAGGGTTTAGACCCTTGTTTTTGAGCTAGTTTCCTTGGAAAAGGGCCAACCCTTCTCCCGGAAAGCTAGAAGAAGGGATATCCATCCATATTTTGTATTATTCAGCTATATTTCTATAATTTTATAGTAATATTTCATTTTTCAGAGCTAAATATTCATATCTTCTCTTTTTGTACTTGTACTTTCATGAAACCCTTGCTGGGTTGTCTTTATAATGCATTAAGGAGGCCAGATCTTCACTTTCTTAGCATATTGTTCAATTAAGTTCCAGGTCCATTTTTTCTATCATTATACTGTATAAAACCTCAGAAAATAATGCTAACATTTTCTTCAGTAAATTCTGCATAGCTTAAGTCATGGGATTTGGCCATTTTAAGCTTATTTGAGGCAAGGAGGTCTGTTTAACTTATCATAAGTGATTTGTTTCAGTTCATATTTTTTATGTGAGGGCTTAAGTCTATATTATAATGGAATCAAGCATTATTTCTCTCATTTTAAATGTAAATCTTCAGAAATAACATTTTCAGGGTCAAATCGTTGCATTTTCCCCACTTGGGAGGATGTAGAAGTGCTTTTTTTTGCTGCAGTTTCATTCAATTGATGGCTATGTGTTTCTCAATACATTTTATGCCTTAATTTCACTCTGCTATTCCAATATTGTACTTATGCACTATTGTATTCCCATTTGGGGATATTACAGTGGTATCAAAGCATAGTCTTGGCTCAGCTTGTGGAACTCAGCCATTATGCTATCAAGGGAAGGAGAGATGAACAGAAAGAAGACTCCATTATGTGGAGGTAGAAAGGAGGAGAGGCTCTCAAATATTCTTCCAAAATCTATGCAAAGCATCAATGAAGATCTTAAGAAGATAAGAGAGGAGATGGAATCTCCAAAGAAGTTTGAATCTAGAGCTAGATCTAGCTTGGACCATGATAGGTGTGAGGATGCAACTACACCCTATTATGCACAGCGCAGTCAAATGCCTAGATCTATCATCAAAGAGATGGAGGAAGGAGGAAAGCCTAAGAGGGAAACTCTTAGTAATTTTCTTCAGGAATATGAATCTCAAACTAAAAGGTTTAGAGATCATATCACTTTTCAGGAGTTTTGCAAGATCAAGGTGGAGAGGAGTAGGCAGCATGACATGGATAGATTTTCTCTATCTATTTTTGATGGATCGCCAACATGTTACAAACCTATTTGCAGCAGCACCAAGTTTCTGAAGATGGAGTCATCAGAGTTGGAGCACTGCACTTTGAAGGTAAGGCCTATGCTTGGTGGATGTTTGAGTAATTTTCATTGAAAGATGTCAATATTTCTTCTTATAAAAATTTCACTAAAATATTAGTGGAGATATTTGATGGAAGACATTCTAAAACACTCTTGGTAGAGCCAAACAAACCAAGACAAACAAAAATTTTGCATGGGTTAGAAGAACCTGAAAACTCAAATCCACTCCAAGAAACTTTTGGAGAAACCCATATCTTTCATAACACCTTGTTGAAGGCAAGATCTTTGTCTCATATCTTTGGACAACAGGGCATAAAGGTTCCTTTTTCAAAAGAGGGTCTTCTTATTTAGTAGTTACCTTCTATTCATATTGAAAAGGAAGAGAAGGATGGGGGTTACAATGCTGTCACATCTAGTACCTCATGCAGAGGGAGGAGGAGCACATGCTCCAACAAGAGGAATTCTTGTGTCATTGCAAGATATTACCCAGGATCTCACATATGGAAGACAAAGCACAATCAATGAGCAACATGATTGTGAGATATTACTGATGGAAAAAGAAGGTAGGGAGGAAGGACATCATCATTTGATGAGGAGCACACACCCCTATCTATTTTAGAGAGCTTGTACAAAGAAGATGTAGACTAGTTTGCACTATGAGGGCAAGGGCAAGGTTTCCCAATCATATGTACAATATACTCTTGACATTGATGTCTCACTGCATGGAGGAATTCCTCCTAGGAGGCCACCAGATCTAGAGTTGGTAAGAGGAATCTTGCCATTTGGTTCACCCATCTTAGATTATGGAGAGGTGAAGACTTTGGAGGAGTGTAGTACAGTGCAGAGAGTTTGGGATAGACTCAATGAGAAGGGAGACACTCTCCCATTTTCAGCACCACCCACTCTCACTATATGTACTGCGCTGATAGAAGTTGCTGCAGTGATGGAGGATGGCACCTTCATAGTGCAAGGGAGATGCTCCATGGATTCGGAGACAAAAGGTACTTCCTTTGAGGAAGGAATCTGTCACATTGGAGTAGAGGGAGGTCACTCATGTTGTATGATTTATTAAGGTCAGGAAGTTCTTTTTGGATGGTAGCTTCTCATGGGGAGGCCAACTTCCAAAATTCACCACTTCTATTTGAGCATGAGCAGCTGCATGATGGGCATGGCAGCATTTTGGTGGAAGACTTTGGCATAAGGGATGTCAAAGGAGAAGACAACAGTAGTTTGGGAGCTTCACATTTCCAATCTTCAGCGCTGTCTCTTAGGAGGATTGATCAATATTAGAGGTCTCAACTCTTGGTAGAGTACTCCAAGGATCTTGGTGCTTGCATTATTCTTGATGACCCTTATGGAGATGATAGATATATGGTGGATGATGTGGACATCTATTCTTATGGCAGGGTCTTCTTGACTAGAGCTTCTAAGCTCAAGGAGAAGCTCCTACATGGGCTCATTTTCACATCTTGGTAGTAGGCCAGACAATTCCTCATATCCTACAGCACAGTCCCTTGCAGGAACTGCATCATTTTGCATAGAGTTGATGCAGCAGGGTTTAGACCCTTGTTTTTGAGCTAGTTTCCTTGGAAAAGGGCCAACCCTTCTCCCGGAAAGCTAGAAGAAGGGATATCCATCCATATTTTGTATTATTCAGCTATATTTCTATAATTTTATAGTAATATTGCATTTTTCAGAGCTAAATATTCATATCTTCTCTTTTTGTACTTGTACTTTCATGAAACCCTTGCTGGGTTGTCTTTATAATGCATTAAGGAGGCCAGATCTTCACTTTCTTAGCATATTGTTCAATTAAGTTCCAGGTCCATTTTTTCTATCATTATACTGTATAAAACCTCAGAAAATAATGCTAACATTTGCTTCAGTAAATTCTGCATAGCTTAAGTCATGGGATTTGGCCATTTTAAGCTTATTTGAGGCAAGGAGGTCTGTTTAACTTATCATAAGTGATTTGTTTCAGTTCATATTTTTTATGTGAGGGCTTAAGTCTATATTCTAAGGGAATCAAGCATTATTTCTCTCATTTTAAATGTAAATCTTCAGAAATAAGGTTTTCAGGGTCAAATCGTTGCATTTTCCCCACTTGGGAGGATGTAGAAGTGCTTATTTTTGCTGCAGTTTCATTCAATTGATGGCTATGTGTTTCTCAATAAATTTTATGCCTTAATTTCACTCTGCTATTCTAGTATTGTACTTATGCATTGTTGTATTCCCATTTGGGGATATTACAGTGGTATCAAAGCATAGTCTTGGCTCAGCTTGTGGAACTCAGCCATTATGCTATCAAGGGAAGGAGAGATGAACAGAAAGAAGACTCCATTATGTGGAGGTAGAAAGGAGGAGAGGCTCTCAAATATTCTTCCAAAATCTATGCAAAGCATCAATGAAGATCTTAAGAAGATAAGAGAGGAGATGGAATCTCCAAAGAAGTTTGAATCTAGAGCTAGATCTAGCTTGGACCATGATAGGTGTGAGGATGCAACTACACCCTATTATGCACAGCGTAGTCAAATGCCCAGATCTATCATCAAAGAGATGGAGGAAGGAGGAATGCCTAAGAGGGAAACCCTTAGTAATTTTCTTCAGGAATATGAATCTCAAACTGAAAGGTTTAGAGATCATATCACTTTTCAGGAGTTTTGCAAGATCAAGGTGGAGAGGAGTAGGCAGCATGACATGGATAGATTTTCTCTATCTATTTTTGATGGATCACCAACATGTTACACACCTATTTGCAGCAGCACCAATTTTCTGAAGATGGAGTCATCAGAGTTGCAACACTGCACTTTGAAGGTAAGGCCTATGCTTGGTGGATGTTTGAGTCATTTTCATTGAAAGATGTCAATATTTCTTCTTATAAAAATTTCACTAAAATATTAGTGGAGAGATTTGATGGAAGACATTCTAAAACACTCTTGGTAGAGCCAAACAAACCAAGACAAACAAAAATTTTGCATGGGTTAGAAGAACCTGAAAACTCAAATCCACTCCAAGAAACTGTTGGAGAAACCCACATCTTTCATAACACCTTGCTGAAGGCAAGATCTCTGTCTCATATCTTTGGACAACAGGGCATAAAGGTTCCTTTTTCAAAAGACGATCTTCTTATTTAGTAGTTACCTCATATTCATATTGAAAAGGAAGAGAAGGATGGGGGTTACAATGCTGTCACATCTAGAGCATATCTAGTACCTCATGCAGAGGGAGGAGGAGCACATGCTCCAACAGGAGGAATTCTTGTGTCATTGCAAGATATTCCCCAGGATCTCACATATGGAAGACAAAGCACAATCAATGAGAAACATGATTGTGAGATATTACTGATGGAAAAAGAAGGTAGGGAGGAAGGACATCATCATTTGATGAGGAGCGCACACCCCTATCTATTTTAGAGAGCTCGTACAAAGAAGATGTAGACTAGTTTGTGCTATGAGGGCAAGGGCAAGGTTTCCCAATCATATGTACAATATACTCTTGACATTGATGTCTCACTGCATGGAGGAATTCCTCCTAGGAGGCCACCAGATCTAGAGTTGGTAAGAGGAATCTTGCCATTTGGTTCACCCATCTTAGATTCTGGAGAGGTGAAGACTTTGGAGGAGTCTAGTACAGTGCAGAGAGTTTGGGATAGACTCAATGAGAAGGGAGACACTCTCCCATTTTCAGCACCACCCACTCTCACTATATGTACTGCGCTGATAGAAGTTGCTGCAGTGATGGAGGATGGCACCTTCATAGTGCAAGGGAGCTGCTCCATGGATTTGGAGAAACAAAAGGTACTTCCTTTGAGGAAGGAATCCTCCATACATTGGAGTAGATGGAGGCCACTCATGCTTGCATTGGCCAAGGTCAGGAAGTTCTTTTTGGATGGTAGCTTCTCATGGGGAGGCCAACTTCCAAAATTCACCACTTCTATTTGAGCATGAGTAGTTGCATGATGGGCATGGCAGCATTTTGGTGGAAGACTTTGGCATAAGGGATGTCAAAGGAGAAGACAACAGTAGTTGGGGAGCTTCACATTTCCAATCTTCAGTGCTGTCTCTTAGGAGGATTGATCAATATTAGAGGTCTCAACTCTTGGTAGAGTACTCCAAGGATCTTGGTGCTTGCATTATTCTTGATGACCCTTATGGAGATGATAGATATATGGTGGATGATGTGGTCATCTATTCTTATGGCAGAGTCTTCTTGACTAGAGCTTCTAAGCTCAAGGAGAAGCTCCTACATGCAGCATATGAGGACTTTTTCTCCATGCACTTTGATGCATATCTTTCCTTGGAAAAGGAGTTCATTTGGGAGGGAATATAGCATGATATATTTCAGCATATGGAGAGATGCATAGCCCGGATGATGATAGAGAGGATGTCACATCCACTTCCCTAATCTTTAGAGGTGAGGGAGAATTTCTGGTTGAGCCATTTCAGCTCAAGGTCCCAAGTACATGGTGGAGAATGTATAATTACACATTATGTTTTGTACTTCTTTAATTTATATGAGAAGCATGTTGTACCAAGGAGGATTATCCCTTATTTCATATTGTATGATAATGTACTTGAAGCCATTTGTAGCATTAAGATTAGCTATCTTATCGGTGGTTTGTGGGGGAAGCCAGATGATTTTTGGTGTGCACCATTGACACCACTTTGTACTTCCATTTTTCTATCTTGTAGAATGATTGTGTTAGCAAACAAGTGGTTGGAAAAGAACTTGTTATTATTTGATTTGATGTAGGCAAAGTATGCACTGCGCTGGTTCCATGTATGGGACCTTGATCCACTTTCTAGTTGTCATATGACAACTTGTTTCTATTGGTTTTTGCTTCCATGTATTGCTAATATTTTTATGTTCATGGGGAGATTTGTTTAGAGAGTGGGATATGATTTGGAGATGCCCATTAGGAGTATGATTCTCCCTACTTTACATGATGTATGTATTAGGAAAAACAATGGGAAAACCATGATTTCCACATCACATCTCTTTTCTTCATGTGGGAGGAGCCATTTGAAGAACTTAAGCTTTTGGAGGAGGCACTTCATGGCTTATTTGTTTGGTGGGGTAGCTTGGGCCACTCTTGGAGGTCATGAAATTTCAGCCTAAGATCAGCATAGCCCCATACTTACCATAAATGGAGAGATAAACCACTTGGATGGGAGGATCCAATCTCTCCATGCAGCCCCAACACATTGTATGAACCGGGGGTTGAGGATATTTTTGAGCTACCTAGATTGGCTCATTTCATTTGGATGATAGCATGGGTGTGGGAGTCACTCATTGGGAAAAAGATTCCCCATGTTTGTCATCACTCCTACCTTGAGGATACCATTGGAAAACAAAGAGGTTTCCGCTTACACCTTCCACCTTTCTATGATGTGAGCCATATGGTTTCGCATGCTTGGGAGGAGACATTGGAGGGCAGATTTGTAGCAGATCATTTTGAGTAGTGGTGAGGACTTTTGATGAGGAGGCCACAAGAAGAGGAGGGGAGGACTTTTTCTCTCCTTGTACAGTTTCTTTAGGACAACCAACATTTTGGAGGGGAGGACTGTAATATTCCAAAAATTTAGCCTTCAAGCTAAATGGAATATTAGAGTTGTTTTATCACTAGGTAGGTGAATAAATGGGTAGGGAGGTCCATTAACATCTTTAGAAGGATCGATAACACTCATAATGTGAAAGGAGGAAGAATAAGCGGCTAATTTGAGCACCCTTGGGTGTGAACAGAGATGGGATCATGTTGATTTAGTCAACTTTGACCAAGTCAACAAAGCTGTCTAGATACATTGAATCTCCTTGATGAACAATGCAGTTTTGGTGGAGGACAACTTGCATGAGCTTGATGGCACATATGGATGGGTCCCAATGTGAAGAGGTTCACTTGCTATATATGGAGAGGATGGGAACCTTTTTTATGAATTATTTTGGATATGATCATTTGATCTTGGTCTGTTTAGACTTGGCTTCCTCATGCTGTTTAGCAGGGTTGCAGTGATGTTTAGCACAGGGTGTTCCCGAGCGGGAACCCCACCTCTTCCCTTGAGAGGCCTCTTGGGAGAGCCCTGTTCTATATTGATCCATATCCAGGCTTGAGGCCAAGCACCATTCTCCAACCTCAGTGTTATTTCTATAGAAGAATATTTCTGTGTTGTAGGGTGTTGTAGTGGAGGTTTGATAACACCACTTCCGGGTCTGTTTCTCAGTAGAGGGTTCCTTCCTTCTCTTGAGAGATCAGCTAGGAAGATTTCTGGGCTCATTTCACATCTTGGCAGTAGGCCATACTATTCCTCATCTCCTACAGTGTAGTCCCTTGCAGGAATTGCTTCATTTTGCATAGAGTTGCTACAGTAGCGTTTAGACCATTGTTTTTGAGCTAGTTTCCTTGGAAAAGGGCCAACCCTTCTCCTGAAAAGCTAGAAGAAGGGATCTCCATCCATATTTTGTATTATTCAGCTATATTTCTGTAATTTTTCAGTAATACTACATTTTTTAGAGCTGAAAATTCAGATCTTCTCTTTTTGTACTTGTACTTTCATGAAACCCTTGCCAGGTTGTCTTTATAATGCATTAAGGAGGCCAGATCTTCACTTTATTAGCATATTGTTCAATTAAGTTCTAGATCCATGTTTTTCTATCATTATACTATATAAAACCTCAGAAAATAATGCTAACATTTGCTTCAGTAAATTCTGCATAGCTTAAGTCATGGGATTTGTCTATTTTTAAGCTAATTTGAGGCAGGGAAGTCTGTTTAACTTATCATAAGTGATTTGTTTCAGTTCCTATTTTGTATGTGAGGGATTAAGTCTATATTCTAAGGGAAACAAGATTTATTTCTCTCATTTGAAATGTAAATCTTCAGAAATAACGTTTTCAGGGTCAAATTGCTGCATTTTCCCCACTTGGGAGGATGTAGAAGTGCTTCTTTTTGCTGCAGTTTCATTCAATTGATGAATATGTATTTCTCAATACATTTTATGTCTTAATTTCACCATGCTATTCCAGTATTGTACTTACGCACTGTTGTATTCCCATTTGGGGATATTACAGTGGTATTAAAGCATAGTCTTGGCTCAGCTTGTGGAACTCAACCATTATGCTATCAAGGGAAGGAGAGATGAATAGAAAGAAGAATCAATTAGGTGGAGGTAGAAAGGAGGAGAGGCTCTCAAAGCTTCTTCCAAAACCTATGCAAAGCATCAATGAAGATCTTAAGAAGATAAGAGAGGAGATGGAATCTCCAGAGAAGTTTGAATCTAGAGCCAGATCTAGATTGGACCATGATAGGTGTGAGGATGCAACTACACCCTATTATGCACAGCGCAATCAAATGCCCAGATCTATCATTAGAGAGATGGAGGAAGGAGGAATGCCTAAGAGGGAAACTCTTAGTAATTTTCTTCAGGAATATGAATCTCAAACTGAAAGGTTTAGAGATCATATCACTTTTCAGGAGTTTTGCAAGATCAAGGTGGAGAGGAGCAAGCAGCATGACATGGATATATTTTCTCTATCTATTTTTGATGGATCACCAACATGTTACACACCTATTTGCAGGAGCACCAAGTTTCTGAAGATGGAGTCATCAGAGTTGCAGCACTGCACTTTGAAGGTAAGGCCTATGCTTGGTGGATGTTTGAGTCATTTTCATTGAAAGATGTCAATATTTCTTCTTATACAAATTTCACTAAAATATTAGTGGAGAGATTTGATGGAAGACATTCTAAAACACTCTTGGTAGAGCCAAACAAACCAAGACAAACAAAACTTTTGCATGGGTTAGAAGAACCTGAAAACTCAAATCCACTCCAAGAAATTGTTGGAGAAACCCACATCTTGCATAACACCTTGCTGAAGGCAAGATATCTGTCTCATATCTTTGGGAAACAGGGCATAAAGGTTCCTTTTTCAAAAGAGGATCTTCTTATTCAGTAGTTACCTCCTATTCATATTGAAAAGGAAGAGAAGGATGGGGGTTACAATGCTGTCACATCTAGAGAATATCTAGTACCTCATGCAGAGGAAGGAGGAGCACATGCTCCAACAGGAGGAATTCTTGTGTCATTACAAGATATTCCCCAGGATATCACATATGGAAGACAAAGCACAATCAATGAGCAACATGATTGTGAGATATTATTGATGGAAGGAGAAGGTAGGAAGGAAGGACATCATCATTTGATGAGGAGCACACACCCCTATCTATTTCAGAGAGCTCGTACAAAGAATATGTAGACTAGTTTGCGCTATGAGGGCAAGGACAAGGTTTCCCAATCATATGTACAATATAATCTTGACATTGATGTCTCACTGCATGGAGGAATTCCACCTAGGAGGCCACCAGATCTGGAGTTGGTAAGAGGAATCTTTCCATTTGGTTCACCCATATTAGATTCTGGAGAGGTGAATACTTTGGAGAAGTCTAGTACAGTGCAGAGAGTTTGGGATAGACTCAATGAGAAGGGAGACACTCTCCCATTTTCAGCACCACCCACTCTCACTCTATGGCCATACTGATAGAAGTCTTTGCAAGATGGAAGATGGCACCTTCATGGTGCAAGAGTCAAGCCCATGGATTTGGAGAAACAAAAGGTACTTCCTTTGAGGAAGGAATCCTCCATACATTGGAGTAGATGGAGGCCACTCATGCTTGCATTGGCCAAGTTCAGGAGGTTCTTTTTGGATGGTAGCTTCTCATGGGGAGGCCAACTTCCAAAAGTCACCACTTCTATTTGAGCATGAGCAGCTGCATGATGGGCATGGAAACATTTTGGTGGAAGAATTTGGCATAAGGGATGTCAAAGGAGAAGACAACAGTAGTTGGGGAGCTTCACATTTCCAATCTTTAGCGCTATCTCTTAGGAGGATTGATCCATATTAGAGGTCTCAACTCTTGGTAGAGTACTCCAAGGATTTTGGTGCTTGCATTATTCTTGATGACCCTTATGGAGATGATAGATATATGGTGGATGATGTGGTCATCTATTCTTATGGCAGAGTCTTCTTGACTAGAGCTTCTAAGCTCAAGGAGAAGCTGCTACATGCAGCATATGAGGACTTTTTCTCCATGTACTTTGATGCATATCTTTCCTTGGAAAAGGAGTTCATTTGGGAGGGAATAAAGAATGATATATTTCAGCATATGGAGAGATGCATAGCCCGGATGATGATAGAGAGGATGTCACAGCCACTTCCCTAATCTTTAGAGGTGAGGGAGAATTTCTGGTTGAGCCATTTCAGCTCAAGGTCCCAAGTACATGGTGGAGAATGTATAATTACACATTATGTTTTGTACTTCTTTACTTTATATGAGAAGCATGTTGTACCCAGGAGGATTATCCCTTCTTGCATATTGTATGATGATGTACTTGAAGCCATTTTTAGCATTGAGATTGGCTATCTTATCGGTGGTTTGTGGGGGAAGCCAGATGATTTTTGGTGTGCACCATTCACACCACTTTGTTCTTCCATTTTTCTATCTTGTAGAATGATTGTGGTAGCAAAAAAGTGGTTGGAAAAGCACTGGTTATTATTTGATTTGATGCAGGCAAAGTATGCACTGCGCTGGTTCCATGTGTGGGACCTTGATCCACTTTCTGGTTGTCATATGACAACTTGTTTCTATTGGTTTTTGCTTCCATGTATTTCTAATATTTTTATGTTCATGGGGAGATTTGTTTGGAGAGTGGGATATGAGTTGGAGATGCCCATTGGGAGTATGATTCTCCGTAATTTACATGATGTATGTATTAGGAAAAACAATCGGCAAACCATGATTGCCACATCACATCTCTTTTCTTCATGTGGGAGGAGCCATTTGAAGAACTTAAGCTTTTGGAGGAGGCACTTCATGGCTTATTTTTTTGGTGGGTTAGCTTGGGCCACTCTTGGAGGTCATGAAATTTCAGCCTAAGATCAGTAGTAGCCCCATAATTACCATAAATGGAGAGAGAAACCACTTGGATGGGAGGATCCAATCTCTCCATGCAGCCCCAACACATTGTATGAACCGGGGGTTGAGGATATTTTTGAGCTACCTAGATTGGCTCATTTCATTTGGATGATAGCATGGGTGTGGGAGTCACTCATTGGGAAAAATATTCCCCATGTTTGTCATCACTCCTACCTTGAGGATACCATTGGACAACAAAGAGGTTTCCACTTACACCTTCCACCTTTCTATGATGTGAGCCATATGGTTTCACATGCTTGGGAGGAGACATTGGAGGGCATATTTGTAGCAGATCATTTTGAGTAGTGGTGGGGACTTTTGATGAGGAGGCCACAAGAAGAGGAGGGGAGGAATTTTTCTCTCCTTGTACAGTTGCTTTAGGACAACCAACATTTTGGAGGGGAGGACTGTAATATTCCAAAAATTTAGCCTTCAAGCTAAATGGAATATTAGAGTTGTTTTATCACTAGGTAGGTGAATAAATGGGTAGGGAGGCCCATTAACCTCTTTAGAAGGATCGATAACACTCATAATGTGAAAGGAGGAAGAATAAGCAGCTAATTTGAGCACCCTTGGGTGTGAACAGAGATGGGATCATGTTGATTCAGTAAACTTTGACCAAGTCAACAAAGCTGTCTAGATACATTGAATCTCCTTGATGAACAACGAAGTTTTGGTGGAGGACAACTTGCATGAGCTTGATGGCACATATGGATGGGTCCCAATGTGAAGAGGTTCACTTGCTATATATGGAGAGGATGGGAACCTTTGTTAAGAATTATTTTGGATATGATCATTTGATCTTGGTCTGTTTAGACTTGGCTTCCTCATGCTGTTTAGCACGGTTGCAATGTTGTTTAGCACAGGGTGTTCTCGAGCGGGAACCCCACCTCTTCCCTTGAGAGGCCTCTTGGGAGAGCTCTGTTCTATAATGATCCACATCCAGGCTTGAGGCCAAGCACCATTCTCCAACCTCAGTGTTATTTCTATAGCAGAATATTTCTGTGTTGCAGGGTGTTGTAGTGGAGGTTTGATAACACCACTTATGGGTCTGTTTCTCAGTAGAGGGTTCCTTCCTTCTTTTGAGAGATCAGCTAGGAAGATTTCTGGGATCATTTCACATCTTGGCAGTAGGCCATACTATTCCTCATCTCCTACAGTGTAGTCCCTTGCAGGAACTACGTCATTTTGCATAGAGTTTCTACAGTAGTGTTTAGACCATTTTTTTTGAGCTAGTTTCCTTGGAAAAGGGCCAACCCTTCTCAAGTGAGAAGGAGCTCATTTGATCAAGGGGGCGAAGAGAGATGTAGTCCTAAAGTAGGTCGAGTAAGAGGGTCGAGTAAGGGTTACTAAAGGGAGGTCGTGATCATCCTCCAAGAGAAAGATCATCATGTGAGGGTTCAAAAGAATGTTGCATACCTTAATGGTCGGTTTGAGCTAGGAAGTAGGATGGAATATTGTTGGTTCTCTTCTGGAAGATCAAGCTTAAGAGAGGTTGCTCATGATAATATGGGCATGTGATTTCAATGGTGTCTTTGTGTGAAGGTCGCATAAAATTCTGAAATGTTGAAATTTGCAACAAGAAATGGTGAAATTAGAAACCAGAAAGGAAAAAAAAAAAATGCACCCACACTGGTGAGAAATTTTGATGCACCAGTGTTGTGAAACCAGCTCCATAAATAGAAGAAAAGAGATATCAACCCCTTAGAAATAAGCCACTTCGAGGGGGCAACCTCCAATACATTACATGAATGAACAATTCATGGATGATACAAATTACAAAACCTCTTTCTATATATAGGAGTCCATAGGGCCACAATGTAATCCTAGCTGACCTAAAAATACTAATTTAAGGGCACAATAATAACAAAATGGGGGTTACAAGGGTTCAATAATAACAATAAGGGGGTTACACTAACAATAATAAGGGACTATACTAGTGATATAGGGACCTAACATGCCCCTCTCCTTCAAAAAGGTGTTGTCCTCAACGCTTGAGTAGCTCTGGGTGCTTCTGTATAAAATTCTCATCCTCCCATGTAGAATCTTCAGTGGGTAAGTTCTTCCACTTGATGAGATACTCTGAAATTGATCGATTCCGTAGTTGTCGAGTTCTTTTGTCCATGACTGCTTCAGGTTCCAATATGATTTTTCCTTCCCCATCAAGTTCTGGCAATATTGTTTGAACTGGAATATTTTCACCTATAACCTTCTTTAAGCATGAAACATGGAAAACTGGATGTACTCGCGAAGAAGCAGGAAGCTCCAATTTGTATGCCATAGTACAAATATTTTGCAACACCTTGTAAGGACCATAGTACTTTGGCGATAATTTATTATCCTTCTTAGCTTGCTTGAGGGACATTTGTTTATATGGTTGTAGCCGTAAAAATACCCAATCTCCTACATCAAAACTTCTCTCGCTGCGATGTTGATCTGCCCGTTGTTTCATTCGATTTTGTGCCAAATTCAGGTTATCCTTTAAGAGTTGGAGAACTTCTTGTTGATGCTCGATGTGATCTTCCACTACTTGAACCTTCAAATTTTCTCTTAAATATGATGTGATGGATGGTGGATGATATCCATAAAGTGCCATAAATGGGTTCATTTTTGCTGCAGTATGGAAGGAAGTGTTATACCACCATTCAACGAGAGGTAACCACTTGACCTATTGTGTTTGTTTATCAGATACAAAACAACGAAGATATCCTTCCAAACATTTATTTACTATCTCAGTTTGACCATCAGATTGAGGATGATAAGATGAGCTATGAGCTAATTGAGTACCCAAACAAGAAAATAACTTTGTCCAAAAATTTCCAGTAAAAATGGGATCTCTGTCACTCACAATAACCCTTGGGTTTCCATGTAGCTTTTGAATTGTGTCCATAAATGTAGTAGAAACTATACTTGCTTTAAATGGATGAGATAATGCACAAAAGTGTGCATACTTGGTAAGTCTATCAACTACCACCATGATGACACTCTTTCCTTCAGACTTAGGTAAACTTATGATAAAATCCATTGAAATCTCCTCCCAACGTTGACTTGGAATGGATAAAGGTTATAGAAGTCCCGGGGTCTTAATTGTTTCCACTTTATTCTGCTGGAAAACCAAACATTCCGCCAAAAACTTTTGAATATCAGATTTAAGGCCATCCCAAAAAAATTCTTTCTTCACCCTGTGGTAAGTTTTTAAAAATCCTGAGTGTCCTCCTAAAGGAGAAGTGTGCAATTCCAAAAGAATATTTTGTTTTAGTTGGAATTATTACAAAGATATAAGCGATCTTTGTACCATAAGGAATCATTTTTCCAACTAAATGTATCAGATGTACTAGGATCTTGTTGTAACTTTTGAATGAGTGTCCATACATCTTTGTCCTTCTTCCATTCATCTCTTGCTTCGGTTATACAATCTAGTTGGATAATAGAAATGGCACAAAGCAATGCTTCCACCTCTTCATTCTTTCTTGAGAGTGCATCTGCAACAACATTAAGCTTTCCTTTTTTGTAGATTATTTCAAAGTCATAACCCAACATCTTTCTGACCCATTTTTGCTGCTCTTCTGAAGATAGTCTTTGTTCCAAAAAGTGTTTAAGACTATCATGATCAGTTTTTACCTTGAAGTGTCTTCCCATTAGGTAAGTTCTCCATTTCTTTAGTGCATGCAACATTGCTAACATTTCCTTCTCATAAATAGGTTTCTGTAAATACTTTCCTTTGATTGGACGACTTTCAAAAGAAATGGGTCTTCCTTCCTGCATTAGAACTGCACCAATTCCATTTCCTGAGGCATCACATTCCACAATAAAGGTTTTTGTGAAGTCTGGCGTAGCTAAGATCGGTGCTAGGCACATTGCCTCTTTAAGATGTTCAAAGGCCTTAGTTGCTTCAGGAGTCCATGAAAATGCATCTTTCTTCAATAATGTTGTTAGAGGTGCTTCTATTCTCCCATAATTCTTAACAAACTTGCGATAATAGCCTATTAACCCGAGAAATCCTCGCAACTGCTTTATTGTCTTGGGGACTTTCCATTCCTTAATGGCTTTAAGTTTGTTAGGGTCTACTTTAACACCCTCGTGAGATATAATATGACCCAGATATTCCACCTCTTGTACTCCAAAGAAACATTTGGATGTTTTTGCATATAATTGTTTCTCCTGCAATAGTTTGAGCACCCTGTCAACATGTTGAACATGATCCTTCCAAGACTTGATGTAGATTAGTATATCATCAAAAAATACTAGCACAAATTTTCTAAGGAAGGGTTTGAAAATGGAATTCATCAAGCCTTGAAATGTAGAAGGTGCATTGGTAAGGCCAAAAGGCATGACCAAAAATTCATAATGACCCTCATGAGTTCGAAATGCTGTTTTCAGAATATCTTCCGTCTTCATTCTAATTTGATGATACCCTGAAAGAATATCCAACTTGGTAAAATAAATTGCTCCCTGTAATTCATCCAATAATTCATCAATCACAAGTATGGGAAATTTATCTTTAATGGTGAGCTTATTGAGCTCCCTATAATCGGGACACATGCGCCATGATCCATCCTTCTTCATGTTTTTCATTTTAGCTTCCATGTCATCCATCTTAGCTTTCATGCCATCCATATTAGTTTCCAAACCATTCATCTTATCTTCCATGCCTTTCTTCAAACCATCCATTTCAAATTTTGTTTGTCTTTGTGATAGCGAAATTTGGTGCACTTGCTCATGGACTTTTGATATCTCATGTTGCATTTCTTCGTCTTCATGAGTCATAGTAGAACCTTTTGAAGGCTTAATGGGCATTGAGTTCTTTTTAGGAGGCATTTTAGAACCCAATATTGATAGCTATGCTCAATAGGCCTTTGGAATCAACTAGAACTGATTTTTCAAACAAGACTTATGCAATTTGAAAAAAAATACACACATTTTTCTTGATTTTGAGGAACTCGATATTGAAACTGAATTATCTCTGTGATTTTGGATCTTCAATATCTGAAGTTTGGCCCTGAATTCACCCTCTGAATCTTCTTTCGAATGCCACAGGTCTGACCTGATTTGGATTCTTCAAGGCAAAGTTATGTCCAATCTCCCACAATGACCCAAGTATGGACCGATTCAGTATAGCGCACTTGTATGACTTGCCACATGTCATTGTTTCCTCCTTTGGCTCTGAAATTGATAGAAACTAAACTAAAGTTCATGTACTTATGGCCACTTTTTATAGAATTAAAATCTAATGCTCAGAGAGAGAGTTATGAAGGTTTTCCCCTGATAACCTCTTTGAGATGAAATTCAGAAGCCTGAAAAAGACCTAAATTCCATAGATCATATCTCCGAAAATATTATGAACCAAGCTCTGAAATTTTTTGACACTATTCCTCAGGATTTTTTCTTTGCTCTCTAAAAATTTCAGCTTCTGAACCTTCGTAGAAAAAAGGGTATAGCGAAAATTCCGCGATGACTCATTTAAGTGAAATTCAGGAGCTTGCAAAAAGCCCTATCTTCCACAGATCATGTCTCCGAAAATATTGTGAATGAAGCTCTGAAATTTTGAGACGATATTCCTCCAGATTTTTTTTTTTGCACCCTAAAAATTTCAGCTTCTGAACCTTCGTAGAGAAAAAGTTATAGTGAAAATTCCACGATGACCTGTTTGGAGTAGCGAAACCCTAGAATCCAAACCTCTGATACCAAATGTTGTGAAACCAGCTCCAGAAATAGAAGAAAAGAGATACCAATGCCTTAGAAATAAGCCACTTCGAGGGGGAAACCTCCAATACATTACATGAATGAACAATTCTTGAATGATACAAATTACAAAACCTCCATTTTATATATAGGAGTCGATAGGGCCACAATGTAGTCCTAGTGGGGCCACAATGTAATCCTAGCCGACCTAACAATAATAATTTAAGGGCACAATAATAACAATATGGGGGTTACAAGGGTACAATAATAACAATAAGGGGGTTACACTAACAACAATAAGGGACTATACTAGTAATATAGGGACCTAACAACCAGGAGTGAGGAATGTGGGGCGTCTAATTTATTTTTCCCTTGAATAAATTGGACAATAAATTGTAATTTCATCTCATAAAAACTTGTGTCAGTTAGCTAAGTCATGATGACTAAGTTAGCTCAATAAATTCAAGTTTAGGATCTAAGATGAGACATCTAGAGGGATTCTAATATTTTTTGGGTCCAGTTGCAGTTGATGCATTAGTGGGGTGCAGGTGTGAATAAGTTAACTCAATTAAATGAGTTAAAATCAGTTTAACTAGATCTAACTGAGTGATGAGCTAGTGAGAGGTCTAGTGAATTAAATTAGATTTAATTCACAATGAGTGGTAAATTAGATAACTGATAATTCACTATTAATAGTTGCATGCATGTCAGTTTCGAGGAATACCCAATTGAGACAGAGGTTAAAGGGAACGTGACTATAAGTTTTATTTAGAGAAAATTTCCCATGTGCAATTATAAAGTCATAAGGATGCCATGATGGATTTCACAATCAAGGAAGACTGATTTTCTTAATTAATAGGGAGTTAATTTCCTAATAATTGCATGAGTAAGGTAGGCTGAAGTAAGGCTAAGAATTGGCTAAGTACTAGACTGAGTTTGCCTAGATTAGCGGGAGACAATTGGTAGAGTGTTGGAGAATCTCATGAGAGATTAAGCATTGTATTGTTTCATGATTCCTTGACTTAATAAATAATAGAGATAGAGTAGTTTTGAGCATTTTTTTCCCCTAGATACATCTTGTGTTGTGCAATTGATAATTTCTTTCTCTTACTTATATGTGATTGTGCGATCGTGTTTTGTTTTTGCAAATTGTAGGAAGGATTCAGTATCTTGTTTTAGTACATTACAAGATTAGATTAAATCTCATTGGTTAGATTTTTTACATGATATCATAGCAAGAATTTTTTGGGTGGCGAGTTTACAAAGAATATGATGATTTTGGTGTAAAAATTTCAAAAATAAATAGAATATTTGGAATCCTTTTGAAAAACTACCCAAATGGCATAAAAAATGGTCGTATCATAGCTTGGATGAGGGCGATATCGTCGATTTAAAATCAACTCTTTTTTAGAAACTTTTGTAACAACGGGACAATTACAATGTGCATGAGTCAATAACCTATATGCACTTGAGGTACCAGATGCATGCAAAGCTTTGAGGCACAAAGCAAAGGTTAGAGACTCAGTGGTTGAGAGGGAGCATAAATTACCTCTCAACATGCAGCCTCAAAAGAAGTCTTAGAAGGTTGTGGAGCAACCATAATTGGAGAGGCAGAGAGGAGACCGAGTGGAAGTCTCCACTCAAGAAGAGACCTCCATGAGGGGGAAATTTCGATTCATATTGGCAGAGGGAGCACATGAAGCCATACCTCCAGGTGAAAGGTGGGGTGATGTGTAGAAATAATCCCAAGGTAAGAAATTTGGGTAGGGTCCATTGAGATGGTGTGTCTCATGAATCGAACCTAGCTACGAGGAGCCCATAGTACAACAATAGCATGAAGAATCAGTTAGATTGATGCAGTCATATGTCAACAAGATAGAAACTAGAGTGACATATGCCAGATACTGGAACGCAGATCAGAATTGGCAACGGTTCAAAGGGTGCAGATGTAGATGTCAACAGTAGCGCAGAGAATCCAGTACTAGATAGGTGCAATAGCTAGCAACAATCATAATACTTTGATGACAAATTCATTATACTAATTTAATTGTTTGGAGGCTATTCAGTTTCAGGATTTTTAGGTGCAAACAACACTAGAGAAGCATTTTATGCAGAACATTCCAAAGGTATCAGATGGGGATAGATTGAATTCCTTTCTTGTTGAGAGGGAGTGTTGAAATTTGCAACAAGAAACAGTGAAATTGGAAACTAGAAAGGACAAAAAAAAAGCACCCACACTGGTGAGAAATTTTGATGTACTAGGAGTGAGGAATGTGAGGCATCTAATTTATTTTTCCCTTAAATAAGTTGGACAATAAATTGTAATTTCATCTCATAACAATTTGTGTCAGTTAATTAATTCATGATGACTGAGTTAGCTCAAGAAACTCGAGTTGAGGTGATTGAGGTGTATATTTGTGGCCACCCACCTATTCCACTTAGGCCCTCGCCATTGTCTCTTTCAGTTTTTTCAGTTTCCTTAATTATAGCACAGTTTACTATTTTTGTCAGTTTTTCGGGTCCTAAACTTTCAGAGTCGTTTTGAGGCCCCAAATGACATTTTTTGGGCATGAAAGGTTTGGTAATTTCATATAAATCACATTATCAATTGTAGTCCTCTAAGATAACTTTCTAATGAGGTATCATGTGGGTCAAACATATATAATATGACCAAGTTACGACCTCGGGAAGTTGGCTGCCCAAATAACCCCAACAGGGCCCATAAACTCTTGGTGTTACATCTCCTCGAGTTATGGTTTTGGTTGTTTAGGGTTTTCTCTTATTTTTCAATAATAAAAAGTCCCTTGAGCCTTATTGTAACACAGTTCAGAGGAACATAACTATCAATTGTATTTATAGAAAATTTCCCATGCGCAATTATAAAGTCATTGGGATGCCATGATGGATTGTGCAATCAAGGAATGTTGATTTTCCCAATTAATAGGGAGCTAATTCCATAGGATTTTTGTGAGCAAGCCAGGCTGAAGGAAGACTGAGAATTGGCTAAGTACTAGACCAATTTTCGCTAGATCAGCAAGAGACAATCGGTAGAGTGCTGGCCAAGAATCTCAAGAGAGATTAAGCTTTGTATTGTTTCATGATTCCTTGACTTAATACACAATAGAGATAGAGGGTTTTGAGCAACTTCTTTTCCCAGATAAATCTTGTGTTGTGTGATTAATAATTTATTTCTCTTACTTATATGTGATTGTGCGATCATGTTTTGTTTCTGCAAATCGTAGGAAGGGTTCAGTATCTTGTTTTAGTAGATTACAAGATCAGATTGAATCCCATTGGTTAGATTTTCTACATGAAATAGAAAAGAGGGTTGATACCATCTTGCCTTGTGGTGGCTAGTAGGCCACTGCAAGGTCTGTGATAAAGACCAACATAAATGGAGGAGGGATTGCACAGTAATTTAGAGCCATAACAGAAGTAGACACGGGCGTAATATTGACTGAGGTAACCCTAGTTTGAGGGTCGACATTGAGATCTGAAGTTCATGTCAAGACTCAATCAAAGAAATACTCAGAATCTATGGATCCATATGAGCTAGGTCAAGTCTCTTATGGAGGGAAGAGTCATTTTTTTTTCTATGGGTGGATAGGGTTTTTTCTACAACAATTAGAAGTACATAAGTATAATTCCCTAATGAGGACAATTTCCTAACATGTTTAGTTCATAATTTATGCCCTTAATACTATGAAGAATTTGCGTAGAAGAAGACGTGTGGTGACCCTTAAAGCGAGGTTTATTTCTGCAATATAGACCTCAAATCTGGAAGATAGTTTGTAGGTTAAGTATGTGTGAGAGACAACAGATCCAAAGGAGGGTGGAACCTGAGCAGAAGATTCAAAATGCATAAGAAATGTGCCATATGAAGAATGGATTGACATGTAGAGGAGTTTATTTTGGTGGACTATTGATAGAGTTTTATACAGAGATCTGAATAAAACTATAAAAAATTAGTCAATGGATTGTTAGTGGTTGATATGTGACCCTAGCTTAGTCATATACAAATTGTTAAAAGGATGACAAGAGGAGTAGTTCAGATTTATTCATAGAATGGACAACAAAGATAAAATTTCCGATACATAAGAAAAATGATTTTGAGAGGACTCAAAAAATTGTTAGGTGGTACATTTGAAGAGCCCTAGATGAACACAATATTGTGGGCCCTATCAGTAAAAATAATTGATTGTAGTTGGGCAGATTGATGGTAGTCTAAGTACAGTTGGAGGTTTTTCATGTGACTGTCAAAGAAGAGCCCTGAATCTTGTTCTTGTGAAGGGAAAATATATTTGTAGAATGGCAGGTGTATAGGGCCTAAGGATGTGCAGACTTTGAATGAATAAAGTAGCAATCAAGTGGGCCAGCCAACTAGCCCTAGTTCACTATATTGTAGAGGATTGATTCAGTGAGAAGAAGGGTAGCCTCCATAGCCCTAGACTTCTCATCTTGGAGCTGTAGTATGGAAAACGTGGGCATACCAAAGATTCGTTCACAAATGGAGTTGTGAACAAATTTTTACCACTCAAACTAGTAGTGGACCTAAAAGGGGTTCCTAAGAGGGAAACTGCTAGGACAAGGGTAGGAATGGTGGAGGCTTAGCCCATTGTCACCATAGCTAATGCTCGTTGCTCTTCATGGAATTTCACTGATGGGAGGAGTACCGAAAATTTAGGAAGTCACTTGTAGAGTATAGGTCAATGAATAGGTGGGAAGTGACCTTAGAAACCCTTTCCATGAGATAGAATAAAGAGTGGGACTTGCTTTCCTTTTAAGCAAGGGAAATGATATTCTAGGGAGAGAGGAGGGGGATTGAAGCATTGAGGGAGAAGAATAAGACTTGTGAAGGAAGTTCTCAATCCCTAAAATCCTTTGGGAACATGGATTCCCAAATGGTCCTAGATGAAAGGCCTTTAACACCAAATGGGACCACACAGGGCCAAGTGAACCCAACCTAGGTTTAGGGATGGAATTTAGCAACCAATGATGTTCCTATCCTAGAAAAGGTGAGGGGAAAGGATCAGCCAAGAGTTTTTACTTCGATAGGTCAAATGGATTTTACTAGGTTCTAGCCTTAAGAACAACTAGGCAAAACTTGATCCTAGAGCTAGGGCTTGAGGTATCCAGAGAGTTCACCATAGGAATTGGCCCAAATTATGAGGAGAGTGAGGGGACCCACCAATGCAGCTGCCTCTAGGAGATAGAAATTTTCCTCTGGCTATATTCCTAGGAAATTGATGCCCTAGGTGACCTAATGAGGCTAGACCTAGGGAATGTGAAATTTTTTTAATCTAATAAACCCTACTACAGTATCTTGATTTACTTCTCCTACTTGAATTAAGTTACAAGTTAATTTATGAAATATTTAGTAAATTAGCGAAGTAAATACAACTAGCAGCCTACACATACATATCAAATACTAAATAACATGCTCATAGAAAAAGTGACACATAGATTTTCTGGACAATTGTCCCCGAAAAAAACCCAATGCAGGAAAACTAGTGCAACTAGCTCTGTAGGGTTTTCATTATTATGCAAAATCCAAGTACAACAATCCTAGGCACCAAAACTAGTTCACTCGACAGAGAAATAAAAAAGACAGTAATACCTCTATCCTCGAACACATAAAATATGGTTGATTCACACCCGCAAATAGGATTTACAAAACTCAATCACATCTTGGCATGCCAGCCTAACACTATAGCATTCCTTGGCACTACCTAGCATACCTTTTCACTCTCTCCTTAGCACACCTAAAGCTCATTGACACTCCTAGTAAAAAACTCTTATTCATTCATTCCCATGCATTTTTTCCTAGTGCTCACTTGTGTTTCCATAGAATTCCTTAACACTCCTTGGCATGTGTTGGTACATCCTAGCACCTAGGACATCTTGACATGTCATCTTGGCCTCTAGCATGCCTTAACACTGCGTAGCATACATTGTCACTCCCTCCTTAGCAGACCTAGAACTCACTTACACTTCCAATCAAAAACTCTTATTTGTTCATTTCCATGCATTTTGACATTATACTCCCACGTGTTTCCCTGACACTCCTAGTTAACACTTCCTTACACGCGTAGGCACCCTAAAACTATAGCATTCCATAGTACTACAAATCATGCCTTGTCACACCCTCCTTAGCACACATGGAACTCGTTGACAATCCATGTCACACACTCTTATTCATTCATTTCCATGCATTATGACATAGTGTTGCCATGTGTTTCTCTAGCACTCCCTAGCACTCTTTGGCACACATTAGCACACCCTAGCATGCTTTCCTAGCACTCTATCATGCCTTGTAACTACCTAACATTCCTTGTCACTCTCTCCTTAGCACACCTATAACTTTCTAACACTCCTTATCACACACTCTTATTCATTCATTTCCATGAAATTGAAACTAATCCTCCCTTTTGTTTCCATGGAACTCCCTAGCATGCATTGGTGTCACACCCTAGAACTTAGCACATCTTGGAACACCTAACATTCCTTGGAACTTTCTAAGATGTGTTAGCACTCCTTGGGATTCCCTGCACACCTTGGCACTCCCTAGTTTTCATGCCCTCATAGATATCCTTACTTTTTTTGCGACCTGGGAACCCAACCAAATCATTGAAAAAATAATGTTGTGTCTAGCCCAAAGTCTCCCTTTGTCTGAAACTTCTTTGTCCATCCCCTTATCAAAATCGTAGGCTTGCCTCTTGAAAGTCCTATTATGAAATTATCCTAACACACTTTTTCCATGGCACACCTGGAATTCACTAACACTCTGTGGCAGACACTCTTATTCATTTGTTTCCATGTACTTTGAAATAGTTCTCCCTTGTGATGCCCTAACATTCCCCAACACTCCTCAACATGCATTGACACTATTTGGCACGTGTTAACACACCATTTATTTCATTGGCACGCCCTGGCACACCTCAACTATCATTTCCCCATAATGACCCTTATTTTTATTAGACTTGGGAACCCAACGAAGTCTTGCCTCAACTATAACAAATTGACCAAGTTTCATTTACTACAACTAGACTATGCCTTATTCACCTAAGAATGTATTATAACTCATCTTAGGCTACTCATGTCCAATATTAACTCATCGCACTTAACAAGTTACCGAGTCAAGGCTCACATCCAAGCATGGCCATAAAACAACTAAGCAACATAGTTTACGTCTTGACATGCCATAACACCTGGAACATCTAACAATCCCTTGGCACTATGTGGCACATGTTGGCATATCCTACATTCCTTAGCATTATTTGGAACTCCATAACACACCCTACCATTCCATAACATGCCCTCACACTCTAGCATGCCTTGGAATTACCTAGCATATAACCTTGTCACTCCCTCCTTAGCACACTTAGAACTCACTGACACTCCCTATCACACACTCTTATCCGTTCATTTCCATGCATTTTGAACTAGTTCTCCCTTGTGTTTCCATGGCACTCCCTAACACTCTTTGGCACACATTGGAATGCCCTGGAACTTGGCACATCTTAGCATGTTGCCTTGGCATTTCCTAACATACCTTGTCACTCCCTCCTTAACACACCTAGAACTCGTTAACAATCCATGTCACACACTCTTATTCATTCATTTCCATGCATTTGAAACTAGTGCTCCCTTGTTTTTCCCTGGCACTCCATAACACTCCCTAACATGCATTGGCACACCCTAGCACCTGACACATCTTGGCATGTTTCCATGGCATATAGCATGCCTTAGCACTTCCTAGCATACCTTTTTACTCACTCTTTAGAACACTTGGAACTTATTTCCACAACTTCCTGTCACAGACTCTTAAATGTTCATTTGCATGCATTATTTTCACCTAGTTCTCACTTTTGGGTCCCTAGCACTTCCTAGCATGTGTTGGCACAACCTGGCACTTGGCACATCTTGGCCGCATGCCACTCTGGCACACTAGCATGACTTAGCACTTCTTAGCATACTATCACACACTATTATCTATTCATTTCCATGCATTTTGAACTAGTTCTCCCTTGTGTTTATGTGGCACTCCCTAACACTCCATGGCACGCATTGGCACACCCTGACACTTGGCACATCTTGGCATGTTGCCTTGGCACTCTAACATTCCTTGGCACTACCTAACATAACTTTTCATTCCCTCCTTAGCACACCTATAACTCACTAACTCTCTATGTCACACACTCTTATTCATTCATTTCCATGCATTTGAAACTATCACTCCCTTATGTTTCCCTAACACTCCATAACACTCCCTGCCATGCATTGGCACACCCTAGCACATGACACATCTTGGCATGTTTCTTTATCCTCTATCATGCCTTAACATTGCCTAACATACCTTGTCACTCCATCCTTAGCACACCTGGAACTCACGACACTTCCTTTCACAAACTCTTATTCGTTCATTTCCATGCATTATTTTGACCTAGTGCTCCATTGTGATTCCTTGATACTCCCTAACACTTCCTAGCACATGTTGGAACACCCTAGAACTTGGCACATCTTGGCCGCATGTTTCTCTAGAACTCTAGCACGAATTAGTGCTTCTTAGAATACCATGTCAGTCCCTCCTTGACACACCTAGAAATCACTGACACTCCCTGTCACACACTTTTATTCATTCAGTTCCATGAATTTTGACCTAGTCATGTTCCCTTGTGTTTCCCTATAACTCCATAACACTTCCTAGCACATGTTGCCACACCTTGGCACCTAACACATCTTGGACGCATGTCACCCTAGAACTCAAGTAGCATACCATGCCACTTCTTCCTCAACACACATGGGACTCACTAACACTCCCTTTCACACACTCTTATTCATTCATTTCCATGCATTGTGACCTAGTGCTGCCTTGTGTTTCCTTGGAACTTCCTATCACTCCTTAGCACACAATGGCACACCTTGGCTCTTGGAACATTTTGGTATGCTTCCGGAGCACTCTAGCATGCCTTGGCACTGCCTAGCATATCTTGTCACTCCCTCCTTAGCACACCTAGAACTCACTGACACTTCATTTCCATGCATTTGAAACTAGTGCTCCCTTGTGTTTCCTTGACACTTGGCCTTCAAAATCCTTAGCATGCATTTACACCACACCTTGGAACCTAGAACATGTTGGTATGCCTTAGAAATTGGCTTGTATTGGCATGCCTATCTTGCCTTGGAACTATTTAACATTTGTTATTACTTCCTGGCATTCCGTGGCACACCTTCGTATTCCCTAACTGTCATGCCCTCATGGATAGCTTTTATTTTTTTTCGAATTGGGAACCGATCCAAGTTATTGGAAAAATAATGTTGTAGCCTACCCAAAGTCTCTCTTTGTTTGAAACGTCTTTGTCAAGCCCATTATTGTAACCATAGGCTTGCCTCCTACAATTCATATTCTTTCAACAATAATGAAAGCTGCATTTTTCATTTGAAAAAAGAAGTTAGTACATAGGTGATCCTAGGCCAACCCCTTAAAATTAGCCATAAGACATTCCTCTTTTGCAAATTCTTGACCACAAGGGACTAATTGAAAAACACATAGTTCCTTTAAATATTTGTAGGTTGAGGAAACCACTTCAAGCCCTTGAACTTCAAGATAACCAAATATTTACAATAATAAGTCCATTATGCACACTTCTCCTCTTAGAGTTGGGAAGAGAGGGAGAATACTTGATTGATGCCAACCTTGTAAATGAACAGTCTTACCTACTCATTTGTTGGACTCTCCACCACTAGTTGAAGAAGTATTATATAGGTAAGCATTGCAATAATTTTCCTCAACTCATGAGGCACCTTTACACCTCAACCCATGCAAGTGGACCTAAGTCCATGGTACAACCCATCATAATCTAAGATGGTTCTAATTATCTACTTAAAACTAGGGCATAACACATCTTACAATGCCAAATTGTTAAGAAATCTAAAACTTGTGGGTTTTTTTTCCTTCATGAAACATAATATAGCTAGTTCTCATCAAACACAATGCACTAACATCGCTAACACGCACTAAAAGTACAAGGTACCTATAAGATGTGGCCTACACCCAAGCACTTACACTACACCTCCATAAAATACTACACCTTCAACTTTGGATGTCCCAAAACAATAATATCCTAACCCCATATGACCTATTTGTTAGGTTTGTGTAATACACTCATTATCAGATCCTTGCACCTCCTTGAAACTCCATAAAAAATTTATTCCAATGGTCACCTTCTAAGTTCCAATAACTCCTTTTGGAACACGAAAAATCCACCTATATATGTTGCAACAACCTTTCCAGCTTCTTTAGTGGGTTCCACATATATTTCAAATTGCTTCTTTATCTTTCAAAGTGGTAGTGCCAAGGAGAGGGTATCAACTTCGATCAAGGAATTTTCAATTAGTACCATTGCTAAGTTGCCTTCGTTCAGCTTTTCAAATATCTTAAGTTTGAATCAAAACTTCTCATGGTGCTTAACTTGATTTTCTACACCTCTAAGTGAGACTACAACCCCCCAAAACCGCTCTAAGCATTCCACCTCTTCAACCCTTGTTAGAGTCTTCTTAGACGTGCACTCATGCCTCAAGAAGAACATAACACTAGCATCCTAAATGTGCATACTCATTCCATATTTTAATGCCTCATTGAAACCACATTATCACATTGCCTAAAATGAAATGTTCACATCTTAAGGCAAAACACATATTTTACCTATGACAACCTAAACTATGCAAGTGACTTCGAGATGACTCCATTTTCCCAAGATGAAAACATAGGCTCTTACAACCCCATTCACACAACAATTTGAATATATTTAACCTAAAGAAAGGCACACACCCTATTCTTTCCAAATTTTTCATATGACATTTAAGAGACTAACACTTTTTAACTATTAAACCCACTTACCATATACTCTCTTTTATTGACACCCACCCAATATACAAGAAAACTTATATGTTTTCAATACAACTAAGTTAAAAGTATTTTCACATTAAAATTCCAAAAATGCAATATGTCTATCTCAGGAAATTTTAATAATAAAATCATTACATAACATAAATAATCTTAAAAATAGATTATTATTGTTATAATAATATGCCAAAATATAAAAAAAATGCTTTTATTACAACCAAAAACATACTATAAAGCGTTACTATTTAAAAAAACTTATGAAATAAAATTATAGGATTTTTTTTCTTTTTTGGATGATTTACAAAACTCCCATGTTCCTAAATGTTCGTAAGTAATATCTTTACGGTTTTCACATGGCGGGAATTAAATGTTTACTTTCCAGAAAGTATCAAGTAGTATCTATTCAGTTTTCACAGGGCAGGAGCAAAAACCAGATGAAGAGAGTTGGGACTTGGGTTTTACCAGTGGTAGACCCGATATTCGATCTCGAACCCCACCATTGGTTCTTCAGTCCATTGAAGGCGCTACGATTGGTTCCATTTTTAACTTCATTGATTTTCCACCCCATTTTTAGTGTTCCACATAGAGAGGAGTACACACACTTCAGGTATCTAGTTCTACTAATTTTTTTTCGCATCCATGCTTATATGTTTCGGCTTTAATATATGTGCTGCATTTTGTTACTATTTGCAAGGATGACGTTGGCTTTTGATGAGTTCGGAAGGCCATTTTTAATAATAAATGAGTAAGAATAGAAGACCTAAATGAGATTTTTAGATGAAGGCCAACATTGTGGACAACAGGGTAGCTGCGAGAACCCTCTGCACCTCACTCAGCCTCAAGGGAATATAGAAGATGCTTCACAGTCCCAACGAAAATGTCACCATCAGTAAGATTTTGTCTCATTTATTTATTCTCTATTTTTAGATTGGTGAAACCTCTTAAATTATGAAAATAAGTAGAATTTAATTTAAAAAGTATGATTCATAAGTAGAAATTACTTAATTTTTTTTTTTAGATATTCTGCAAAGAGTGAAATAAGCCAATACTCTGTGATCATTTTACTCTCTCTCAAAAATTGCGAGACCCAATTCCACACACCTGAAGCAATTCCACAAGCCTTTGGGATGTAAAGGGGTAATCACTCAGTGAGTGAAAGAGAAAATCAAGCCTAGAGTGATTCTACAAAACAAAACTTTTGTATGTACAAGGGTAGTCAATCATCCAATAAAAGACCATAGTCGTTTATAACCTCCTTCGACAAACTATATGAGGCATCTTCAAATACCACACTACACTATCTTACAAATTTTCCCTATTAATAAGCACTATGTATAATTCATATACTACACATTTTACAATCTATGATGGAATTCTACAGTACTTTTGTTTTTGAAAAAACAAAAACCATACAAAATATGAATCTCCCTTTCCTTCAAAAGGCTCCCAGCTAAAATTTGAATGAAAGGCATTCTACCAATTAACAAGGATAGCAAATTTAGAGTACAAAACCCCTTGACATGTACTACTAAGGCCATGATAGCATTTATTGATTGATTAGTCACATCAAATAAGGAAAACTGTAATGTGTGCCAGCTCCTACCAATTAACACATCTAAAATTTTGAAACTGTATTGTCCAAGAAGCTTTGTCTTTTCTCCTATTGAATGTTTTGGAAAATGATCTTCAATGTTGTTATGTCCTTCTTTCCTTTCTGAATGTCTAGTGTTCTTCCCAACCCTTAAACTTTTGTTGCTACCACTTCCTTTTAGGGATCATAGTGTCGTATGCTGTAATTGAAGCACTATGAGCATGCTCACATCTATTAGTGCAACCTTGGATACTACTACACCTACCATTCTATGCATCGACTTTGAATTCTTTAAGAATTTGATACTCCAATTATGAAAAAAATTAGGGCCATTCTAGCATTTGTTTTGTATGTTTTTACTATTTTCATCGGTTTTTTCATTTCAATTACAACAGACTATTTTATTTTCTTCTCTGGTTGAAGCTTTTTGGCAAGCACAATGGTTTGAATGTATATCCTCTTCCTCATCTCTGTCACTAGAAAATTCTAGAGCTTCTTGAATAACAACTAATTCTCTGCCACGATGTTCTCTGAGTCTCCTTAGAATCATGAACCGACTTTCTTCCAAACACATTAGAGCTTCATATTTATCTGCGTTTTGCTACAATTGCAAGGCCTGTTCAAGAAAATACAGGTTTACATTGCAGCCTGGAGAAATTCGAGTTCCATTTACACATTGAATGAGGTCAATTAGTTCAAATGATTTAGATTTCAATAGAGAATCACTACGTAATTAGCCAACAGTATAATTTAACTTTGATCCCCCATGTTGATCAATGTTGTGAGGGGAAGTCTCTGAAGATGTTGATGCAGTTTCATCTAATATATTCAGCAGGAAGAGTTTTGTGAGGGCATGTCAATCATATCTTATGTGCGACTAACCATGACTGATGAAAATAGCTCCTGGATTGATACAAATTGGCCAACAAGATACTTTTCCTCTTCTAGCAAAGCAAGCATTGAAATGTTATTCAAGTGGAAATGTAATAGCAAAACACTCCACCAATGCTGAATGGGTAATTTATCAGGCTGATAAGAATAAAATATACTTCTCATATAATTACTTGGTTTTTAGCATCTTCCATATTTTTGGTAAGTTCAAAATCATATTGTGCTAATATGCATGTTGGAAGGTTTCAAAATTAATTAATGTGTATGATTTGTTTTAATGTATTATATTTAATTTTTTATTTTTATTTTTGGAAACGATGCTTATAGTATCTTATAGCCCTCCATTGGCCATGCTGATGTGCCTAAGGGGTAATTTTATGCGATTAAAATCAGCTAGGACTCACACTTAGCCTCATCTGCACTCATTGTGAGGGATTTTGAACCTGGGTTTCTGTGCAAGGACAAGACCAATCACCTTGTTGTTGCCTGCTAGACCACACATCCATGGGCATGTTAGAATTTATTTTTATGGATTCTATTGCAAATTCAAAATCCCACTTCACACTGGAGGTTTGTTGGATCTAGGCCCTGTGAGCTTTATCCTTAGGGCTGATCTGAATATTGTGCTCATTGATCAACACCGTAGCGTAGAGTATTATTCTTATTAACACAGTACTAATACCTTTGCTGAGATTGGTGAGACTCCATGGTGTACTTCAAGCTCTTGTTGTGGTAGCATCAAACCACACATACTGAATCATAATAGAAAAATGGCCTCGGATTTGCTTGGACCCATGCTCCCAAGAGTCCCAAAACAAATAAATTTGATCCTGACGAAATGATGTGGACTCACATGAGCAGGATTAAGCCTCTGTGGTAAAGGAGAAGCTTCCAGAGGCTACTAAACCCACTCAAGAGGTAGCTAACTGCATTTTTTTTATTGTTTAATTATAGGAATTACAGCAAGAAATTTTCCCATGAGGGACTTTCGTTGGATTAGTTCTTGGGTTTGAATGGTAAATATTCTACCAAAATCATTGACCTTTAACAATCAAAACCTTTATTTTTTGGAAAGAAAAATGCAAGGAGAAATGAAGAGGAATTAAGAATTTATAAATCTCTAAACCCCCTTCACTGAGCGTATAAGGCCTATTGGGACCTTCTCGTAGGCCCCAATTTACTTTAAAAAAAGTAAAAATAGCTTTTCCAATTGTCCCGGGACTAGCCCTGATCTTTGGGGAGTATTAAAAATTCTCTAGAAAACATGACTATGCAGATTGTGAGCGTGCTCTTAAAAACAGTCGATCAAGAGTGTTTTGGGAGTGCACTACTGTAGATACTTGCTTGAAAGTTGAGCAAGGGGAGTGCTTCCCTACAATATTTCCTTTTCCTAGGTTTTCCTTAATGGCGACTTGAATGACTAACACATCTAGAAGGGTATTGTTATCAAACATCTACTAACAAATATGGAAAGATATTATGACGTGGTTTTTATTAGCAAATCTAAAAGTAGATATTATTATGCGCCATATAGAAGCATATTATGTGGAGTGCCCATTTTTTGTATTTTAGGTGGAATTATATGTTTTTTGGTCAATTATTGTGTTTGTACATTATTAATTATCTAGATTTTGGTTTTTCCAGTTTTCTAGGCTTCCTTATCAACCTTATCTCTTTGGTGAGTTGTGTACTTCATAGGTAGGGGTCTCTTTTTCATATCTACTATCCATCACTCTTGCTCTTATATAGGTTTTTATTCTTCCAGACTTAGTCCCTTATTTAACTTCTCTATCACTTTGTCTTCCATGTTAAGTATATATTGTTTAATCACCATAATGGTTATTTCAAGGATTGAGGTTCATTTTTCTTGTCTCACGCAGAATGATGTATTGGGAACATCACTAGTAGAGCTTTCTATGGAGAAGGAAATATAACCAATTCAATTGTCAAAATAATGTCTGTTCTCTTGGTAACTGAGATAAAGTTGAAGATGCTGATACTCAGGTATGAAGGGAGGCTATCCATGCATTTTGACCTAGTTATCCCTTAATATGCCCTGACACTCACTAACACTCTAGTTCAGCATGCATTGGCATTGTCTGACATCTGTTAGCTTGCCTTTTCATTCGTTTACGTGCTGTGACCCTCCCTAGCTATCATGTCCTCACAACTACCCTTAATTTTCATCTTGGGAACCCAACCACACTTGAATACAGGAGCTTTACCAAGTTACAGTTACTAAAACTAGACTACGTTGTTGAATTGTGTAGCTTGGGAGGTACTCCACAAGCCTAGTGAGATGGGTTTGTGTGAGTTTTGTCACAAAAGGCTTTGTGGGAAAATAATCCAAGTAAAGGGATTTTGGACCCAAGATGGGGTTTAAAATAAAAAAGAAAATTAAAAAGGAAAATTAATATTTCCTAAGGTCTAAGTGGATAAAAGTTTTAAGTTCTAGAGGGTTCCCAAGAGGTATAGGAGAAACTACTTAAAGATTCCTTAGGATGAAGGAAATAACATCAAGTGAGAAGGAGCTCATTTGATCAAGGGGGAGAAGAGAGACGTAGTCCTAAATAGGCCATGATCATTAACATTCCTTAGTATGCTTTAGCATGGTTAAATATAAAAGTTATTTGAGATCAATTATTGGAAAGTAGAAGAGAAGTTACAGACGATGAATTGGCACTTAGAATTCACTAACACTTGGCACTTGACACTTATTTCCACCTAGTGTTGGTGTGCATAGCATTCCCCTCCTAGAAAATGTAAATTGATGACTTATTAACCCTATGATGTGTTCATTTCCTTGTAGTTTAACTTGTTTCTCCTTTTTGTTTCATTGATAGTCCCTGGCATGTATTGTCACACCCTTGCACATCTTAGCATGCCTTATTACTTGACACATATTAGCATATTTGAAATGGTTTCAAACTATCTGGAACATGTTAGCATTCCCTATCATGCCTTGGAACTCATGCCCTCACAACTATCCTTACATTTTTCACTACTTTGGAACCCAATCAAGTCCTTAGCTACTGCAGTTCATGTGACATTGGTCTGCTTTAGCTGTAACAACTTGATCAATTGAACCTACTACAAGTCGATCAATTGCACCTAATTATAGCATGCCTTAACAGTTCCTAGCATACCTTCTCACTCCCTCCTTATCACACCAGGAAGTCACTGAAACTTCCAATAACAAACTATTATTTGTTCACTTCCATGCATTTTGACATAGTGCTCCCTTATGTTTCTCTAACACTCCTAGTTAACACTTCCTTGCACGTGTTGGCACATCTTAGCTGTATGCCACCCTATCACTCTATCATTCCTTAGCACTGCCAAGCATGCCTTGTCGCTCCTCGTTATCACAATTGGAACTCGTTGAAACTCCTTGTCACACACTTGTTCATTCATTTCCATGCATTATGACATAGTGCTCCCTTGTGTTTCTCTACCACTCCCTAACACTCCTTGGCACACATTGGCACACCCTGGAACTTGGAACATTTTGACATGATTTCTGAGCACTCTATAATGCTTTGGAATTTCCTAGCATACCTTGGCACTACCTTCTTAACACACCTAGAAATTGCTAACACTCCTGTCACACACTCTTATTCATTCATTTCCATGCAATTGAAACTAGTCCTCCCTTCTGTTTCCCTGGCACTCCCTAGCATGTTCTGGTGCCAAATATTAGCACATAGCATATTTTTGAATGCCTAACATTATTTGGAACTTTATATCATGTGTTATCATTTCCTAGGATTCCATGCATACCTTGGCACTCCCTAGTTGTCATGCCCTCATAGATAACCTTAATTTTTTTGCAACTTGGAAACCCAACCAAGTCATTAAAAAAGTAGTGTTGTGTCTAGCACAAAGCCTTCCTTTTTCTGAAACTGTGTCATCCATCCCCTTATCACAATCATAATATTGCCTCCTTCAAGTCATATTATGAAATTTCCCTAACACACTTTGTCCATGGGACACTTGGAATTCATTGACACTCCCTGACAAACACTCTTATTCATTCGTTTCCATGCACTTTTTACTAGTTCTCCCTTGTGATGCCCTGACACTCCTCGTCATGCATTAACACTAACTGGAATGTGTTATCACACCTTTTAATTCATTGGGATGCCATGGCACTCCTTAACTTTCATGTCCTCATAACTACCCTTATTTTTTTTAGACTTGGGAACCCAACCAAGTCCTGCCTCGACTACATCAACTTGACCAAGTTTCATTTACTACAACTAGACTATGCCTTGTTCACCTAATAATGGCTTATAAATAATCTTAGGCTATTCATGTCCAATATTAAAGTATCCCACTTAACAAGTTACCAATTCAAGGCTCATGTCCAATCGTGGTCATAAAACAACTGAGCAACATAGTTTACATCTTGACATGACATAACACCTGAAACGTCTAACAATCCCTTGGAACTATGTGGCACGTGTTAGCATCCCTTGCATTACTTGACATGCTTTGTAACTCCCTAACACACCCTACCATTCCCTAACAGGCCCTGGAACTCTAGCATGCCTTGGCATTGCCTAGCATATAACCTTGTCATTCCCTCCTTAGCATAGTTGGAACTCGCTGACACTCCTTATCACACACTCTATATTCATTAATTTCCATGCATTTTGAACTAGTTCCCCCTTATGTTTCCGCGACACACCCTAACACTTCCTGACACACATTGGCACACCCTGTAACTTGGCACATCTTGGCATGTCACCCTGGCACTCTAACTTTCCTTGGCACTACCTAACATACATTGTCACTCCCTCCTCAATGCACCTATAATTTTCTAGCAATCCCTGTCATACACTCTTATTCAATCATTTCCATGCATTTTAAACTATTGCTCCCTTGTTTTTCCCTAGCACTCCAAAACACTCCCCTGACATGCATTGGCACACCCTAGCACTTGGCACATCTTGGCATGTTTCCATAACCTTTAGCATACCATAGCACTGCCTAGCATACCTTGTCACTCCCTCCTTAGCACACCTGAAACTCACTGACACTTCCTGTCACAATCTCTTAATTGTTCATTTGCATGCATTATTTTCACCTAGTGCTTCCTCGTGTGTCCCTAGGAATCCATAACACTTCCTAGCATGTGTTGGCACAACCTGACACCTGACACATCTTGACCACATGCCACTATGGCACACTAGCATGACTTAACACTGCCTAGCATACCATGTCACTCCCTTCTTAGCATACATTGAACTCTCTAACACTCCCTATCACACACTCTTATTCATTAATTTCCATGCATTTTTACATAGTGCTCCCTTGTGTTTCCTTGGAACTCGCTAACACTCAATACACATTATCACTTGGCACATATTGGTATGCCTCCCTAGCACTCTAACATGCCTTGGAAATATATAGCATATCTTGTCAGTCACTCCTTAGCAAACTTGGAACTCCATATCATGCCCTATAACTCCCTGGCACATATTTCCTCTTGGCACTTAGTGGCACAGAAAAATTATTGGCATGTGTTTGGATTCCTTAGAATTCCTTGGCATGGTTTAAGATAAAATTTATTTGAGATCAATTATTCACAATTAAGAGAGAAGTAATAGAGGATGATTTGTCGCTTAAGACACACTAAAACTTGGTTGTTGGCATGAATTGGCACTAATGTTGGTATGTCTAGCATTCCCGTCTTGAAAAGGTAAGGTCTTGAATTATTAACCCTCATATGTGTTCATTTGTTTGCATTTTAACTTGGTGTTCCCTTTCTTCGCCTGACACTCCTTGACATGCATTCGCATACCCTAACACTAGGCACATCTCATCATGCCTTAACACATGGAATGCCTTGGCATGCCTTGGCACTATTTGGCACATGTTAGCACACCTTGGCACTTCTTGAAATTCCATAGAATTCCCTAACATTCCTTGTCACTCACCCCTTGGCACGCCAAACAGTCGCTGACACCCCAAAAAAACCCTCTTATTCATTCATTTCCATTCATTTTCACTCGATGATTTACGTGTGATGGTGTGCATGTCTAGACAGAGTTCTTTTAAGAGAGTAAAAAAATGATCGCACCATTACTGACATAAGTAATTGCGAGATTATACTTGAATGACATTAGGAAAATACACAAGAGATTTAAAGAATGGAATTTTTAGGGTTTTTTGTTATGGTGCAGGAATGGTAAGAAGTGAGTGGTTAATATGGTGTGTGGATGTTTAGAATACCTTCTCACTCCCTCATTGGCATGAAAACTAGCACTCATTGCCACTCCTTGACACACCCTCATATTCATTCACTTCCATTCATTTTGACCTAGTGCTCCCTTATGTTGTCCTAGTACTCCCTAACACTCCTCAACATGCTTTGGAACTCTCTACTTAGCACTTTTCGACATGCCCCTTCACTTCATGGCATGCATAACATTCCCTAACACACATTGGCACTTGGAACATGTTAGCGCTCGGAAAATTCTTAGCATTTATGACATGCATTGAGATGACTTGATATTTTTTGTCATGGTTTAATATTAAAGTTATTTGAGATAAATTATTGGAAAGTATATGAGAAACAATAGAGGAATATTTGGCACGTAGAATGCACTAAAAATTGGAACTTAGCACCTATTCGCACCTAGTGTTGGTGTGCCTAGCATACCCCTCCGAAAAAGGTAAATTGATGACTTTTTAACCCTATTATGTGTTCATATCCTTGTATTTTAACTTGTTTCTCCATTTGTTTCCTTGACCGTAGCTGACACGCATTGTCACACCTTTGCCAATCTTGGCATTCCTTAACACTTCGAACATCTTAGCATGTTTGACATGCCTTCACACTATATGTCACATATTAGCATTCCCAAGCACGCCTTGGCACTCATTCCCTCACATCTTTTTTGCTTCAATGTTTTGTATTACAAAGAGGTTTTTGGACATATTTAGTGCATTTTATTTTTTATGAGCAAAGTGAGCAAAGTGCTTAGGAGATCCAAGCTTTGATTTTGATAGGCCTATCCAATTTCCTAAATCTGCAAACTCCTTACTCAAACAACACTAGAATGGGACTAAACATGCAGATTTAGAGGCCTTATATTCATGCATAACTCTAAACTACATATTACTTCTTCACAATTGTTCAAACATGAGAGTTGAGACCATTTTCAAAGAGGCATCTTCCATAGTGGACTTTATCTATAGGTTTATTGATTACTGTTTGGATATTCTATCATAAATGCATGATTTACACCCTTTTGGTTGTGCTCCTAAAGTTGGATGCTTTCTCCAGTAATGCCCTTATGATGTTTTCTTTCTTTGTTAAATTTTTCTTTTGCATGTGTCATGTAAACCTAATTATTTTTCTTTTAATGGGTTTGGCATTCCTCTTCTTCAGGACATCTACCTTTATATCTTCCCAAAGTACCATTCATAGACATTTTGTAATCAACAATGTTTATATTTCCTATTGTCATCAGTAGATATGAAAAAAATGTGGTTCTCCCCTGATTTTGGCCCCATAAGATTCAGAGCAAGTGCTGGTTTATTGTACCTTTGTTCAAACATGAGATATGAGACCATTTTCAAAGATGAATCTTCCATAGTTAACTTTCTCTATAAGTTTACTAATTTTTGTTGGGATTTTTATCAGAAATGCATGAGTTACACCCTTTTGACTATGGTCCTTAAGCCAGACACTCTCCCCATTAATTCCCTTATGACACTTTATTTCTATGTTGTATTTCTCTCTCGCATGTGCCATGCAAATATTTTCTTTTTTCTTTTAATGGGGTTGTGCATTCTTCTTCTTCAGTGGCTCTACCTTTAGATATGTCAAAACAATCATTCAAATACATTATTTACACACCAATATGCCTGTCTTTCTTGTTGTCATCAAGCCCATGAAACATCTGAAAAACTATGGTTTTCTCTTAAGTATTGCCTCATAAGATTCAGAGCGGGTGCTTGTTTATTGTACCTTTATTTTTGGCTATAACAGTCAAGAAAGTA
Source organism: Pinus albicaulis (assembly GCA_034641835.2). Taxonomy (NCBI): domain Eukaryota; kingdom Viridiplantae; phylum Streptophyta; class Pinopsida; order Pinales; family Pinaceae; genus Pinus; species Pinus albicaulis. The sequence goes on from CM076581.1 coordinate 784,001,685, forward strand.
AAATTCATCCAATATATGAGCTCACAAATCTGCCAAATGTAGCCTAACAATAGTGCTATAGCTGATGGTCTTTCTTGTGGGTTTACAGTCTATGATGTTTTCAAACATGTGCATGTAGTTGTGCTTGATGAAAAGGTATTTTTACATATTTCCAACTTTTGGAAAGTTGGAATCACCTTGCTACTCTGAAAATGTGATGAAAATCACATGTGCAGTCCCTTTTCATTGGTGGACAACACTTGGTTCCAACTTGGGGACGTCTTCTTCTCAGAAGTGCACGAGAACCTCGGAATCATTTCATCCACATATGAAACTAGCCTCCATGTTCAACAAAAATATCATCACTGCATAAAAGGTTGGCACTTATAAAGCAAAGCACAAGACATCAAATCCTATGAATCTAAGAAATCAAGATTGTTGCTCAAAAGAGCTTATTCAACTCTAAAATGCTGCTCAGTAGAGCTTATTCATTTCCTATCCTGCTATAGCATGTGACAAAATAAGGCTTACAATCGAAATTAGTAAATTAATGCAACCATCAAAACACCTCATGGATACAATGGTCATTTCCTATGGGCTTAGTCATCATGCAAAACTAGGAAACCTTAAAACCAAAATGTTTGCAAGATGGAATCTTGTCATTTCTGGGCTACAACAGATCCCGAGTACTTGAAAATGAAAAATGTCATCAATTTTGATACAACAGTGGACATGATATGCCACAAGATATGTGTAGACGTCCTGAAGAGAATGTTTGTGAACTCTGTCAAACCACATACTGCCCCCTTTTCTTGAAACTCCCATTTTTCCATCACATGAGAGCACATACTATTTTCCAAATTATTGTTGTTAAAGGTCTGTATTGGATATATGAAAACTTGTCACAAAGGAAGCATGATCTGCAATTCTATATTTTAAGTAATATTGATTCCATAGTCTTCCATAACCATTATTAGGTCACCACAAGTGCTAGTGATCCAACCCATCTGGTAGTTCTGAACCTAAGGCTCTAAGTGATAGGCTTATAAATAGTTGGGGAATGTTGTCCACTGTCATAGCTATAGAGTTTCCCCTAAGATATCACATCCACACTTCCAAAAACTTTTGTATTTTCGAACACAAGCATCAACTAATTAATATCATTAGGCTTACGATTTATCAATAGTTCTTATCCAATATTATCTAGTGTCCTAGCGTGATTTTTTCCCTTAGTGTTGCTATTATGGCTAGGGTTTCTTCAATAAATATTTAGTAGTAGTACACATTCATAAAAAATATGTATGCATAAATATAAAGAGTCTCAACAACTATATAATGTATGCATAAATATAAAATTCCCATAGCAATAATACTTTAGTCAAAGTACAACAACTCAGGTTTGACTGCCCAGTAGCAATGAATGCATCCAATCAATAGTCAATATAGGGTTGATAAAGACACACACTACAATTCTGCTACACTGACCAATCCAAGCATACTATCTTAATTTAATGTCTATTGGATATTCTAAGTTTATTTCATAGGGCTCCGACTTATCTTAGAGATAACCACAGACCTGGAAATGTCTTTGATAGTCTCAAGAAATAAGGTTGTTTTTCGAACTCCAGTAGGCTTGGTCCCTCTTCTTAGGGATAATATTAACCTTAAAGGTTATGGCTAGCTCAGAATTCTAAACAACACTGCACAATTACCCTAGAAAATGTAATCGCACACTTTTGTTGCTCTCTTGGACAATACTACACTAATAACCTATTTGACCCAATTATGTTGTACTGGTTTTCAAGGCCTATGTAATCAAAATTAAGATGCAACAACCTCAAAGATAAGTATTATGGAATTTGTGATACCAAATTGACCCATATTCAGTAATGTTTTGGGCCAACATTGATCCATGTGAAATACTTCCAAAATCCAATTTTCATTTCTCAATCTCATGTCAAAAACTAAGTAATTATAGAGTAAAAGCACATTTTATTTGTCTACTAGGCTATTTTAATATGGTTTCCACATCATAATTGACTCTTGGTTGACCACCCTTCTCTTCTGTGCTAAAAATGAAAACTCTAAATCTTTTAAGCTTAAAATGATTTCCATTCTTTTATTGTGGACAAGGTACTCAAAGTTATGAAAGGGGTTTGGGTCCCATTGTTCCTCTGGATTAAAAATATCATGTGACATAGCTATTATTCTAGTATCATGATGAACACTCTTAAAAAACATTTCACATTGATCACCTCGGCCAATTATTGTTTATTTTTGAATTATATTAGAATTGGTCCTGTCCCCCATAGAATGCAAAAGAGTCGGTACAAATTCATTCGTCGATTGTGTTCTAGGATATTTATACAAAGTAGTTAGGTACATGTCTACAACTACAACTATTTTTCATATCACATCATATAAGTTGCACTTAAAATTTTTGATAAATATTTCAGTTTCTTGATTTGGTTGTATAGGGTTTCTAGCACTAGATTGTGCATTGGAATGTTCTCCTTTAGCTATCTTTGCATGGTACTCAATAGGCCTATAGTTGTGAAACACTGGTTGCTTGGTTCCAAAATGGTTGATTCAAATATTTAACTTGGAATCAACACTTTCACTCACGGTGTTGACACCAATGCAATGATGCAAGAAAATAGTCCACTCAGGATGAACCACATCCTCAATGTGCTAGAGAAAAAATTTCCTATGAAAAATATTATAAAGCTCAGGATCATATCCAAACTTGTTACTCCTACTAGTAGCATATTTAAAAAAAAAAAATTCCTACAATTCATGTTTTTGGTTACCTGTGCATATATAGATCTTATTGATGTGAATCACACTTTGAAAGGTACCCCATAAGCTGAGTGGTCGGAGCAGCAAAATCTTTTTTATGACTATGTTGAGAAAATTTCCTCTTGCTAGTTTCAAAATCATTTTGACCTATATCATTGATCATTCCAGAATGCACCTTTTCCAAGCCCCAAAGTTGTCCCTCAGTGTCAACTTCATGTGGATTTGTTAAATGTTCGTTGTCTACATTTCCTTGTAAAAATATAGTGCATCAATGATTGTCCACATGTTCATGGAGAAGAGAATATCTTTGCATTTGATGTGGTCTAGAGAGAATTTTTATTTGGGTCAAGCTTGTATTATTCATCAATGATTTTATTGAAATCGCTTTCATTCTTATCACTGAAGTTGTAAATATCATTGAGGGTTTCATTACAGGTTTCATCAATCTTCTGGGTCTGTTCAACTTCATTATTGTCAACAATAGATCCATATAGAGGTGGAAATGGATCTGTATGACTGAGAGTTTCATTAATTGTGTGTTTATAACATACCTTTTGTTTTTCAACCATGGAATATTCATCACATATGTCAATAAATTTGTCTTCTAGATGAGTATTGACAGTAAAAGGGAGAAACTTCCCTATCCCGTCAAGATTGAGGAATAAATTTAGATCATAGGCATCATAAATAGGGGGACCATCAGATTCCATGACATAGGATATTTGAGGGTTGAACTATAAAATTAATTTTTTCTTCACTCAGATAATCACGAGGGTCACATTATTACTTTCATGGTTTTGAAAAACCCTTTGAGTTTATTGACCTCAAATTCTAGGAAACCATGATTACTTTAGTTTATTTCTTACACGATCATGATTAAATTCAAAGTGCAACGTGGGGGTACATTACTGCTCTATTCAAACTCACAATGGAATGTCGAGGTGCCATATATATTACCATGAAAGTCTGCAGCTCCCTTACTTTCACTGTTTGAAAAAATAGGATTAGTGTGATTGAAGTATAATTTTGTGTCCTCAAAAGTGTTTTTAGGATTTAAATTATCAGCAAGGGAAGCATGATATTCATATTTTTCAAATGGTTGATCCTTTTGGGTAGAAACATGGTTTCTACCCGACTAGAATTGGATACATCTTGTATCATTGGTGGAACTATTAAAAAAAAAATCATTTCCTATGTTTATTGCTTTGTCATGTTGGACATCATGACTAGCCTCCTCACAATGGTAAAAATTATTATCATGCTCCTTTTTTTCTGAAAATATTTCATAGAATCTAGGACACAGACATCAACACATACCAGTTCTTTGATGAGGTTGGGGTTTGCTGTGGGGCTATGTTGGTCACAAAGCAACCTGTCCATCAAGAACTAATCTTGTGAATTTGGAGGGTCCCTTTTAGTGATATTGTTATCATCTTCAAGAGGGTTTGGAGCTTCTTCTTCTTGTATGTACACCACAAGGTCTTGAAAGGTGTTTTCATCCCATATTATCTTTGGATCCCATGTTTAGCACAAAATTTATTGAAATATTTTAAGTAGAATTCCCCACCAGTATCATATCTAAGAGAGGAAATATGACAACCTAACTGTTTCTTTATTAATTATTTGAACTTTTGAAATTCATTAAACACATCATATTTTAATTATAGAAAATATACCCAATTTTTTCTACTTAACTAATCAACAAACGAAAGGAAGTACCTAGCACCCGTGGTTGATGTCATGTTCATTGGTCCACATATGTCTAAAATTACCAACTGAAGGACCCTCTACGCTTTCCAAGCTTGTCCTTTATAAAATGGTATTCAATGTAGCTTCCCTGCCTGACAAACTCTGCAAACTCTGTGGATCTTCTACATAATGTTCGGAAGTCCATCTATTAGTTTCTATCATTCCTACTGAGAGAGATAGGTCAAGTTGAGGTGCCCATACCTATGATGCCATAAGGGTGCTAGATTTTGCAATAAAAATTACCTTTAACTTACAATTTCCAATAAGTTCAATATTAAAAAATCTTAAGACAGTGAAAGCTAAGAGATTCATCTAAAATGGATCACTATAATCTTGGACATAGAAAGCACTCATCGTTGCAGAGTTTCCCAAAAGGTCAAACAATCTCAATTATATGTTGTACCTACCACTTAATTTTAGGTTCAAATCCTAAGCCATCAGATTCTCAAGTGCAAAGGTAAAATAAGAAAGTTACAAGTCACTATAGGAGATCAATGTTTCTTTTCAAATTTCTTCTTCCTTCAACTAGAGGGAATGATGAGATCCTAGGAGTTTAAGCTTTAGTGTTTTCAGACCTTGGGAACATATGAAATGAATCATATGAAATTTTTATTTCCATTAAGCATGAGGGTAGAATGATTAACTTAAATGGTGTTTAACACAATCCCTCTAGATTTGTCTCTTCAAATGTAAGGGCACCCACTCTCATAAAGGACATGTTGGGAGTTTAAAATTTAGTGTTTTCAAACCTTGGGCACATATGACATGAATCATATGAAATTTTTATTTCCATTAAGCATGAGCATAGAATGATTATCTTAAATGGCCTTTAACACAATCCCTCTATATTTGTCTCTTCAAATGTGAGGGCACCCACTCTCATGTTCAAATTTACTGATATTAGCCTTTAGGAAAAGATAATAAAATATAAATTGAATTAATGTATCAATCCATGTGAACATGATACCCATTCTCTCTCTCACACACTCAATGTGCAAACTTTGTCTCCTAAAGGACATGATTTGGGCCGTATATCAGTTGCCTCAAAAACTTATGTTTGGGTCAATTCTTCATGCAACATGATACTAAGAAGTTGCTAAGTTGTCTCCTACTAATATGGTAAACTGGTCAACATCAGTTCAGAAATTCTAGATGACACTCATGGTGTTGCAATGTTATATAATCTTACAAGTTGGCATACTTTCTTAGTCACACAGTGCTGAAAGACTTTCCTCAACTATTAATCCTAAAGAAGCCCAATAATGGGTGAACATGGATAGGCCAGCTCGAATTTTCTCACATGTCTTCCATCTCACTTAGACATATTTTGGGAACTCTTATACATTTACTATGTTAGTTTGCTAAGTCCAAAGACGGGGAAAATAAATAACAAGTGTTTGCAAGCAGCAACACACTTGACTAGATTGAACTCGACCTATTCTTATGATGGATGTACATTTTAAGGGTTTATTTCCTAATTCAAAATCGCTGAAGATATATAAACTAAATATTTCATTTGTCCTACCATTCCAATAGTGGATATGGAAAGATTCTTTGCAAATCTCTTTTTTTGCATATGGTAGGCCTCTCAATAGACTAAGCTTGTACTAGCATAATGCAAACATGACCTGCAAGTCACCACTATGTTTTGGTTTATGAAGGCTGTTGCATTATTGACTGACTAGTGAAGTATCAACCAGTGAATAAGTTTCAAGATTTGGAGAAGTCACAATATATATTATAATTTTTTCTTGAAGATTGGACTCTTGACCAATTTTTTCTCGGAATGCCTCTTATGAAAAAATAAGTTCTTCCTCACAAGTTAGGACACTCTTGAAAATACCAAGTTCACTAGAAAATTGGAAGCAAATATCTAATGCACGCATCATGCTACCACTACAAGCCATTGCAGAAAAATAAAAGCCAAGGTGAAAAAGGATCTACATCTACATTGTAGATGTGTTACAGTGACAATACTTTCTTGAATGTATATTCTCCAACATCCATAGAATTACCACAAATAATCATAGTTTGTATTTAACTCCAAATAATATACATTCCAATAAGAAGTTTTCAATCATAGTTTTACCTTATGGCAATGATTTTCCTTATGCCCTACTCTCATTTTCAGTCAAAAACTAGATTTCCTATATTGATGATGTTCCTACTGTCATATGACCAACTATAAGACAACTATCTCACTGTAATTCTAGATAAAATGAGAAGTGTACCTGTTGTTGACATATATGGTCACTCCTAGAGACAGCCTAGAGTTGCCATAGACTAGTGCCTAGGACATCTTATCATAGCCAGGAGCATATAATATAACTTGGGTGTCAATCCAAAAGCTCTCCTGCTATCTCTTGTAAACAAGGAAATTGATTTTAAATGGGACCAGAACTTACAGAAACTACCACAGGGAAAGCAATGTTGCAGAGATACAATGCAAAACTCCAACACCAAGGCATCAGACAGTTAAGAGACAATTTACTGTAAAGAGGGCCGATTCAAATAATATGCCACAGAAATTAAATATCAGAAGGTATATGCAGTGAAATAAATATAAGAAGATATTAGTTAACTTAGGTCTGATTCCCAGATACACAACATAACCATATATGGGCTTATCAATCTAAGAATCCATACATGACAATGGTGTTTTAAAATCACCCTCCCAAAGCAACTAATATAGCAGAAAGATGGATGAAATGAACATGAAACAGTATATCACGCCTGAGCCATATTTAAAGCGCTTGACTGATCCAAGTATGGGTATTAACTAGGATAAATCCTTACCTAAGATCAATGAGCCACTCGCATTCCAGAACATGATACAAGAAGATGAATGAAATGAAATGTTGTATTAAGCACATAAAAGGAAGTTACATACGGTGGGATACCAAAGACTAGAATCCTCTAATACAGATAGAACTCCTCCTCACTAAGACCCTACAGGCTCTGAGCCTTCATATAAGAGCTTATGCAAAATGTATACAAAAATGCCTTTCACTGCACAATTCTCTGATAAAAATCTGGAACCCTTACAATGTCTTTCTTCCTCCTTTTTATAGAGGAAGGAGAGGAAAAAATCATGAAAGAAGTAGGTGAAAACAATTAATTGTTTCATTAAAACAAAATGGCGGAAACATTCATGCCCACACTATTTGACGGCCATGAAATACTGCACGTACTTTGTTGCCAGCTCCATGAAGTAAATGCACTGGGTAGAAAATCTCTTTAGGGGTAAGGTATGAAGAATAAAATATGTAACGCTATGTACTTTCCTGAGAGAAAAATATGTTGAAGTAAAACCTGGAAGATATGATTTTTATGCACTTGTACTCTTTGCCTTCTAAATGTGGTATTGCTATTTAAAATCTTTGGCTCCAGACGTTGAATCATTTGCTCTCTGACTGCTACTTTTTTCCGTATGATTAATAACCCCGTCTGTGGAAAATCTATGTTTTAAATTGCTTTGGAGAGTTTGGTAGACTTTTACCATGGCTTCTTTAATGCAAGCCATGTCACGGAAACTACCCAGGATCTTCTTCATGAACATGGTACTTGAACACCCAGTATTACAACGCGTCTTTTGCTTCAGCAATGGATGCCTCGAATTGTGATAGCTCTTCTTCTTCGCCATAAACCGACAAAACCCACAAACATATTAAATAAAACCTAACACAATGGTGGTGAATGTGATCGTGATCATGGAATGGTGATGTAGACTGGGAGAAATGATGAGAAGATGCAGGGTGGCGAACAATGCAGATAAATAGTGGAGGAACGAAGGGTGGAAATGAGATACATAGCGGAACGACGATAAATGAACGAGATGGAGACACGTAACATAAATACTGAGATATGACACATAAATGGGATATGCGAATGGTGGAGGAGAATGCAAATGACACGTGGACGTACAAAATACTTATACGGAAATGACGACGTGGAATTTGTGACGTGGAGGTGGACCAGGTCAATGGCTGGGCAGACAAACGATCTGAGCCGCACGATCCTTAAACGAGATCAACGGTTTAAACTGTGTCGGGCGGTGATGTGATGGTGGGCCACGAGAATTATAGGCTCGGTTTAAAACACATGCAGCTTCGAAGAGTGGTCACCGTCGGATGAAGGCCTCAGGATTTGACGGTTCACGTTAATTTCGTTGCGCGCCTGGGATCGAACGTTAACGCGCGAAATGGGGTGGTATTGTAATAGTGGCCTAGGATGCGTGGTGCCTGCTGAATGGAATCACTGCCATTTGAGAGAAACCTCCAGTCCTTCAAAAGCAGTGCGGGGAAAACGAGCCGGTTTTGACAGCGGTTTTTAGGGCGCGGGGACCAAAAAGGTAGTGCGCTATGGTGTGTTGATTTGTGTTTGATCGAACGGCCTGGAACGGACCTGATGGCTTTAAATGATAAGCTCCTTTTGATCTGGCACCTAGTCTAGCGCCTGGGTTACATGAGAAATCCACTAAAGGGGCTAAGATCGAAAGGGCTGGGCCTTTAATATTTTCATTTTTTGGCCTTTTTATAATGAAATTTGACTCTGAAGGTAGGAAAGGATACATGAGAAAGGTTTTCTTAAACCATGAGAGGGGATTAATCATGTTAAAGTGGGGGTTATCGGTCAAGAAACATAACGAGGGCTGAAATGATCAACATTCGGCTCCATCTGGGGACGACACGTTCATCCCTAGACGTGTCGAGAACTGCGCAGACCTCCTAATCATTATCTATGTAGACTTTGCTCCTTAGCCCTTATGCATTTAACTTCATAATTCATTTTCACGCCCACCCTGTTTAAACAAAAACTGTAGCGAAAAATAATATACAGTATGGTACATCAGGCGTTTTCAGCCTGGGTTAAAATTGAAAGTAGGGCTTGAGAAATTGACCATTTACAGGGGCATCAAGTAAGTCGCCCTGTAAATTCTCCAATACAAACGTGTTATTGCCTCCCTGTTCCACAATTTTGAATGGGCCAAACCAGAGTGGGTCAAACTTACCATGTTTTCCTTTTTCAGCCCTTCAGACATCCCATCTGAGCACCAGATCTCCAATCTGCAATTTCCTGTATTTTGCATGCTGATCGAATATGTGTTTCATTTTTTCCTGATATTCAGCTAATCTCTGTTTCACTTGGTTCCGTGTTTCCTCTAATTCCACCAAATGATTGATTCTTCTGACCATATCATCAGGTTCCTCCTGAATGTCTTGCATGAAACGTGCCACTGGTAAGGCCAGCTGCACAGGAAACACTGTTGCTCATCCATATACCAATTCATATGGAGATTTCCCCGTTGCTCTCTTACTGGTGATTCTATTTTCCCATAGAGAAAATCTCAATTGGGAATCCCAATTTTTCTGATTCTCATTTATAGTTTTCTTCAAGGCCCTCACTAAATCTTTATTAGATGATTCTGCCAAGCCATTCCCCTGTGGATAATAAGCTGTGGAGTGATTTAGTGCAATATTATACTACTGGCAGAAATTTACAAATTTTGCAGATTTGAAGGCTTGTGCATTATCAGTCACTATTCTGGGAGGACAGCCAAACCTAGATATAATGTTTTCTTCCATGAACTTTATGATGACAGTGTCAGTAGCATTCCTTGTAGGTATGGCTTCCACCCATTTTGTAAAGTAATCTGTGGCTGTTAATATCCATTTATGCTGTCCACTTGATGGGGGATGTATTTCTCCAATAAAATCTATTCCCCATTGTTGAAATGGCTCTTTCACATGAACTGGGATTAGGGGCAGAGCTGCCAACTTCTGTCTCTCAGCAAATTTCTGACACTTATCACATGTTCTGACCCAAGTAAAAACATCTCCAAATAATTTTGGCCAGTAGAAACCAACCTTTAGGATTTTATGAGCTGTAGCCCTCCAGCTTTAGTTTCCTCCACAGATTCCTTCATGAAATTCCATCATTATACTTTCTACTTCATCCTCTGTAAGGCACAGGAGTAGGATTCCAGAAGGATCTCTCCAATATAGTTGCCCATTAGAAACTATGTACTTCTGTGATTTCAGTCTTAAAGCTCTGTATTTTTCTTTATTGTAACTGGGAGGACAGCTGAGTGTCAAAAGATAATCAACTATTCCTTTGTACCATGGACTGGTGAGGTATTTTATATGTGCTTTCTGAGAAGTAACTTCCAGTCCTTGCTGCTTCATTTCACTCTCAGAATCTTCACTTGAAATCATAGAAAAATTTATGCCCAGATCTTGATAGTTTGATTCAGATAACATTTTAGCAAGCCCCTGTCCTTTGATCAACTTGGTAGGGTGGATATCTAGATCATACTCCTGTATTTTAGCAATCCACCTTCCCCTTTTTCCTTCACTGTCTCCCTGAACGAGGATATCCTTTACAGCCGTAGTAGGTACGAATGCAGTGATGTGAGATTGCAAAATATACATGCAAAAATCTTTGAGAGATTCCACCAGGGCATAGGCCTGCTTCTCCAATATATTATATTTCAGTTCTGCATCATGGAGAACCTGACTGAAGAAGGCAATAGGCTGCTCATATCCTTCTTCATTTTTCTGTAGCAGAACTCCAGCTACTGTATGAGGTGAAGCAAATGAAAAGATCATAAATGGTTTAGTATAATCTGGCCCAGCTAGTACAGGAGCTTCAGCAAATGCTGCTTTAATTATAGCAAAGGCCTCCCGTGATTCTTGTGACCATTTCACCTCATTATTCTTCTTTAGCATATCTGTTATATGCCTAACTATCTCAGCATAGTTAGGAATAAATCTTCTCAGAAAATTTATACGGCCTAAAAATATCTGCACTTCCTTCTTATTTCTGGGGAGAGGGATGCTATTTATAACCTCTACTCTTTTGGGATCTATCCTTACCCCATCTTTAGTTACAATATGCCCCAAAAGTTTTCCTTCCTCTAATGCAAATAAAGATTTTTGTGGATTAAGAGAAAGACCATATCTTCTGCATTTTTCAAAAGTTCTTTGTAGATGTTGAATGTGTTCAACATCATTTTTTGAAAACACTGTAATATCACCAAGGTACACCACCATAAATTTATCTTTCTCCCCAACAAAAGCAATGTCCATGGCCCTCTGAAAAGTGGCCCCTGCATTGATCAATCCAAAAGGCATCCTGGCATACATAAATGTACCCCATGGTGTGATGAAAGCAATTTTCTTCTGATATTCTGGAAGTACAGCCACCTGGTTATAACCAAAGAAACCATCCATCATCGACATTCTAGAGGCTCCAACCACTTTCTGCAGGATGTGGTCCATCTTGGGTAGTGGATAATTATCTTTTAAAGATGCTCTGTTTAAATTCCTGAAATCCACACACAGCCTTATTTCTCCATTCTTCTTTCGGACAGGAACGAGGTTCGCCACCCATTCGGAATATCTCAAGGGCACAATTATTTTGGCTTTTAGCAGCTTCTTGATTTCTTTTTCAATGGAGGGAAGCAGCAAAGGATTTATCTGTCTAAGCTTCTGCTTATAAGGTTTTGCATCTTCCCTCAGAGGGATTTTATGCTGCATTATACTAATATCAAAATTTTTAAGGTCCTGATAGGACCATGCAAATACATCCTTGTATGACTGAAATAATTTCAAGTATTTTTCCTTATACTCCTCCGGGACCTTTTAGGATAATCTCACAATTTTGGGATCAACATTGGTACCCAGATTCAGATCTTCCACCTGATCTTCTTCTACCACTTTACTAGGCTACGCTGGGACATAATTATTTTCAAATAACCTTTCTAGAGGCACCAACCCTCTGGGAATAACATTTCCTTTCAGCTGCAGCACTTTACTTCCTGCCATTTTCTCCTTCCAATTATTTTCTAAAACATTCTCAGTATCCTCTTCATCACAATCATCAATCTCCATGCTGGAGAATTCTCCCACTGTTTCCAGGAATCTCTTCATTTGTTCCTCATCTTCAAATACCTGCCAATGCTTAAAATTATCTAGGATTGACGGCCTATAACGTACCTCGATTTCATACCTTAGGAGAGGTTTTTGAGGGGGACGAAATGTACTGGCAGCTATAGGAAGAGAATCTTCCATTCTATTCTGCTCTCGGGGCATGAACTGGATATTAAATGTTGAGAAGAAATTCTCCACCGTGTCCCACACTTCATTCCTGTAAGCCCTCAACCTAGGATGTTTGGTTTGACATTGATTTCTGACCTGTCTGACCACCAGCTCAGAATCTCCCAGAACCTTCAAACTCTGTATACCCATGCTCTTGGTTGTTTGCAATCCCAATAATAGTGCTTCATATTCAACTACATTATTAGTAGCTTCATATTCCAATTTAAAAGACAGTGAGATCCATTTTCCTGTAGGAGAAATCAATAATACTCCAGCCCCATTACCTTCTCTAGAATTTGCTCCATCAAAATGTAAAGTCCATACTCCTGCTTCATGGTCTTCTAAAGGCTGCTCAGTCCTGATTTGACAGAAGGAAGGTTCATGAGTGAAATTGTGATCTTCTTCTAACATCAAACATGAGAAATCTCCTTCTTTACTGTAGACTGGTGAATTCTCTGAGCTGTCAGCCTTAGTCACCATCTTGATGAATCTAGTTTCTCTGTATAGCCTCCTCTCCTAGCCACCAAAAACAGGGATAGTGGCATAGGTTAAATCCATCTTGAGTGACCCACCGATTTTTTTTCCCCAGGACCTTGACAACAACATGCCAAAGCGAGCTGGGATGTCAACCACCACAATGTCCATTACTACACTTTTTGCTGGAATTTGGGCCAGATTGACCACTAAATCTTGAATCATCCCTAAACATTTAACTCTTTTGGAATCAAATGAATAGAGGTCTTTGTATGGGTGAGTGATCTGTAGTCCTAGTTGTTCCATGACTGATAGAGGCATAAGATTATGGGAGGCCCCAGAATCTAGCATACAATTGTGTAATAGCAGGTCATGAATCACTAGAGACACATAGAAGGGAGGAGTAGAAGGATCAATCTCCTCGACATGAGGGCCAAACACAACCATGGGTCTTTCTTCTTGGAGGTTAAGACTATCTGGAATTATTGGTGCTTCAGGAGGGAGCAATAAAGAAGTGACTTGAGATTGATATGCAGGTTGTTTCAACAGCTCAGTCAGGGGAACTGGGATTTTGACTTTTTCAAGTTCTTTTTGTAGATTAAAAGCAGGAGGGGAATTTTCTAATACAACTTCTTTTCACTCTTTATTTTCAACTGGAGGTTTAACTTCTTTTGATACAAACTCAGCATTAGGAGTGACTACAACTTTTGAAGAATAAGGAATTTGATCATTAGGCTGCAAAGGTTTGCTCAGAGGGCTCTTACCTTTGTCTGTAAATTTCTGCACTGTTGATTCCTTTTGAGCAGATGCTTCCTTCTGGGGAGGCTCTTCTTCTTGATCCTGAGTTCGAGTTCTCTTCCTGGAAGATCTGAGATCATATCTTCTATTGAAATGTGCTTGCATGAAATCATTAAACTGTTTGCAATAGTGATCAATTTCTGCATCTTCGGTGTCTCTGATCTCTTCTTCTTCTTCTTGCAATGGACATTCTATTTCATCATTGTTTGAGAAAGCAAGGTTTGCATCTTGCAGTTCATAAGCAGCATCTTCAGTGGAGTCATCTACTGGGCCTTCCAGGTATAATGGGTGTGGAACTTGATCTTTTTGCTCCTTTGCTTCCCTTGGCAATATTTGCAAGGGTGGCTTTCTATACTGAGGATTGTAACCCCTGTTTGGAGCATTCTGGAAATTCTTGGAGGCTGCATTCTTGGTTTCCAATTCAAGCTTGACTAGTTTATTAGAAAGATTCTTAATCATTTTTTTCATTTCTTCAATTCTATCTGAGTCCTTATCCTGATTGGAAGTAGATACTTCCTCTTTACCCCTTCTTCTAGCATCTTGTTCAGCTTTCCCTCTTAATTTTCCAGTGGAAACAAATTTTTCTTCCAATTCAAGTGCATCTGACTGAGCATCATCTAGAGTGGCAGGCTTTCTTTCCCTGAGAGAGAAACCAAAATCTAAGTCAAAGGCTGCTATGAAAACAACTTTGGCAGCATTCTGATGAGGCTTCATATCTGCAGGGAGGTTTAGATATAACTTATTAAATCTTTTGATAAATTTTGACACCCCTTCATTATGTTTCTTCTTGAGTGTATTGAACTCAGTAAGACACTATCCATGATCTTTCTTTTCTCCCCATTTCCTGAGAAAGGTATTTTCCATATCGTCCCAAGTGGTTATGGAACAGTTTCCTAATGTTTTGAACCATTTTATGGCTTCACCGTTCAGAGATTGCACAAACAGTCTTAAGACTACATCCAAATGTTCTACATTAAAGTTCTCTGCAAAAGAGCAGAAGGTCTCAAGATGTTTCTGAGCATCAATTTCATTTTCCCTAGTGAATCTGGGCAAGATCTTCAAATAATCTTGTGGCATATCATTCAACACTTGAGGTAATGCCAGGGGAGCATATTTGTTTAACAAAAAAGCTGGAACATTAGCCATTGGAGGAGGTGGGGGTTGTGCAACAATCTGATGTACAAAGGGAGTAAGAGGTGGAGGTGGAGTGTGGATAACAACAGGAATATACTGGACAACATCTTGAGGTGTAGATGGGAATAGTTCACGGTTAACAGCAGCTACTTCAGTGACCTCTTTAACTTCTTCGACATCAGGAGTAGGGTGAAGATGAGCTTTAATTCTAGCACTTCCCCTAGGTGGGCTATCAGAGTAATATTCTGTGTCTCCAACAGTGGAGTCGAGATTTTCTGCTAGAACTTCTTGAGAAGATGAAGATGGGCAATCTTCTATTGAAAACTCAGGGATTTCAGCACATGCTGATTTCTTTTCTTTCCAACTTATTTTATGTATAATCTTCTTAGGGTCAGACACTAAAGGTGTCTTTGACTGTGATGTATCTGACCTTAGGTGTGGCTTACGGGGAGCCAGGACTACCAATAGATTTATCAAATAAACAACAGTGGAGTCGCCAAGGTGAGAGATATACAACTCTTCAACTCTCTGTTCTCACCTGATTAGAGAGTGAATATGATTTTTCAAGGCCCAGGGATAATGATTTTCTTAAATTCGATCCCCGGCAACGACGCCAGAAAGATGTTGTCGACATATATGGTCACTCCTAGAGACAACCTAGAGTTGCCATAGACTAGTGCCTAGGACATCTTATCATAGCAAGGAGCATATAATATAACTTGGGTGTCAATCCAAAAGCTCTCCTGATATCTCTTGTAAACAAGGAAATTGATTTTAAATGGGACCAGAACTTACAGAAACTGCCACAGGAAAATTAATGTTGCAGAGACAATGCAAAACTCCAACACCAAGGCATCAAACAGTTAAGAGACAATTTACTGTAAAGAGGGCTGATTCAAATAATATGCCACAGAAATTAAATATCAGAAGGTGTATGCAGTGAAAGAAATATAAGACGATATTAGTTAACTTAGGTCCGATACCCAGATACAAAACAAAACCATATATGGGCTTATCAATCTAAGAATCCATACATGACAATGGCGTTTTAAAAGCACCCTCCCAAAGCAACTAATATAGCATAAATATGGATGAAATGAACATGAAACAGTATATCACGCCTGAGCCATATTTAAATCGCTTGACTGATCCAAGTATGGGTATCAACCAGGATAAATCCTTACCTAAGATCAATGAGCCACTCGCATTCCAGAACATGATACAAGAAAATGAATGAAATGAAATGTTGTATTAAGCACATAAAAGGAAGTTACATACTGTGGGATAACAAAGACCATAATCCTCTAATACAGATAGAACTCCTCCTCACTAAGACCCTATGGGCTCTGAGCCTTCATACAAGAGCTTATGCAAATGTATACAAAAATGCCTTTCACTGCACAATTCTCTGATAAAAATCTGGAACCCTTACAATGTCTTTCTTCCTCCTTTTTATAGAGGAAGGAGAGGAAAAAATCATGAAAGAAGTAGATGAAAACAATTAATTGTTTCATTAAAACAAAATGGCGGAAACATTCATGCCCACACTATTTGACGTCCATGAAATACTGCATGTACTCTGCTGCCAGCTCCATGAAGTAAATGCACTGGGTAGAAAATATCTTTAGGGGTAAGGTATGAAGAATAAAATATGTAACATCTGTATTTTATTGAGAGAAAAATCTGTTGAAGTAAAACCTGGAGGATATGATTTTTATGCACTTGTACTTTTTGCCTTCTGAATGTGGTATTGCTATTTAAAATCTTCGGCTCCAGAAGTTGAATCCTTTGCTCTTTGACTGATACTTTTTGCCGTATGATTAATAACCCTGTCTGTGGAAAATCTATGTTTTAAATTTATCTGGAGGGTTTGGTAGACTTTTACCATGGCTTCTTTAATGCAATCCATGTCACGGAAACTACCCGGGATCTTCTTCATGAACATGGTACTTGAACACCCAGTATTACAACGCGTCTTTTGCTTCAGCAATGGATGCCTCAAATTGTGATAGCTCTTCTTCTTCACCATAAACCTACAAAACCCACAAACATATTAAATAAAACCTGACACAATGGTGGTGAATGCGATCGTGATCATGGAATGGTGATGTAGACTGGGAGAAATGATGAGAAGATGCAGGGTGGTGAACAATGCAGATAAATAGTGGAGGAACGAAGGGTGGAAATGAGATACATAGCGGAGCGACGATAAATGAACGAGGTGGAGACACGTAACATAAATACTGAGATATGACACACAAACGGGATATGCGAATGGTGGAGGAGAACGCAAATGACACGTGGATGTAAAAAAGACTTATACGGAAAGGACGACGTGGAATTTGTGACGTGGAGGTGGACCAGGTCAACGGTTGGGTAGACAAATGATCTGAGCCGAACGATCCTTAAAGGAGATCAACGGTTTAAACTGCGTCAGGCGGTGATGTGATGGTGGGCCACGGGCGTTATAGGCTCGGTTTAAAACACATGCAGCTTCTAAGAGTGGTCACCGCCGGATGAAGGCCTCAGGATCTGACGGTTCACGTTAATTTCTCTGCGCGCCCGAGATCAAACGTTAACGCGCGAAATGGGGCGGTATTGGAATAGTGGCCTGGGACGCGTGGCACCTGCTGAATGGAATCGCTGCCATTTGAGAGAAACCACCAGTCCTTCAAAAGCAGTGCGGGGAAAATGGGCCGGTTTTGAACAGTGGTTTTTAGGGCGCGGGGACCACAAAGGCAGTGCGCTATGGTGCGTTGATTTGTGTTTGATCGGACGACCTGGAACGGACCCGATGGCTTTAAACGATAAGCTCCTTTTGATCTGGCACCCGGTCTAGCGCCTGGGTTACATGAGAAATCCACTAAAGGGGCTAAGACGGAAAGGGCTGGGCCTTTAATATTTTCATTTTTTGGCCTTTTTATAATGGAATTTGAATCTGAAGGCAGGAAAGGATACATGAGAAAGGTTTTCTTAAACCATGAGAGGGGATTAATCATGTTAAAGCGGGGGTTATCGGCCGAGAAACATAACGAGGGCTGAAATGATCAACAGTACCCAAATAATAAAGAAATTGAATATAATTGTAGATATTGTAGGGTAAGAAACTAAATAGGTAGTATGCATGATATGATATTCCATAATTCACTACCTTTCCCATTTATAAAATAGTTTCTACAACAATTTCGTTGCATATTAGTTCTTTATGTTGCTAATTATTGATATTTTGGCTCACACATGGATTACAATCAGCCTTTCCACATGAGATACACATGGCTTTCGAAATTGGAATACCATTGTTTATACTGTAACTAACATTTCCTGATAAGAAGTTACAGTTGAAACATTGAATTTACTTGTTTTGGCTTCCTAATTGTTATCTATGGCATATATAATACTAGCTGTCCATAGGGATTCATATGTGACCAAATGAAAAAGGCTTTGACTTTTTCTAAATGAAAAAAATTGACAGGCTAGGATTGGAGGGATTTTGTGCAAATTCTAATGAAAAATAAAAAAGTGAAGGTTTGCACCTCTAGTGCCGTGATAGTAGGGTTTCCTATTTATAATATTCTATAGTTATTATTATTATTATTTGTTTGTTTATTTTTGAATGTTTCTCCCAGGTCAAGGTGTTTCTCAAGTTTGTCAGCTCTGAATGCTAAACACGCTGCTTGATGTCTTGCAGTGGAAACACCTCACATCTTAGCATAGGTCCAAGATCTAGTTCTGGTACAATAGTGCAAATTGTGGAAGATTTGGTAAGTGCATGCTACTGAAAGCCTTGCCACTGTGACCCAAGTGCTATTTCGCCACAACTAGAAGGTTAGTGCATTGGGAAAAAGATAATTTTGTGTGCGTTGATGCTACACATAGGGCATCTTTTTGCAAACCCTTTTTCCCATCATGTGCAAGAGCAGTTTGTATCTGCACGATGCACATAGCATTCTCTTTGCCCAATAAAATAACCTACTAGTGTTGTATAAGCTTCTAGCCTCTTTAGACTAAGGAATTTTCTAGAACTTTGTCACTCTTGGTTTGTAGTTATCATGTGAGTTTAGTCTGATTGCAAGACTTTTGCCTTCACATTCCTTCTCAATGTTTCTGCCATAACCTCAGAGCTACTCAGGTTTGGGTTTGTTCCCTAGATATCTCTTGGGGTTTGGACCAAATTCCTAATATGCTGGCATCATTTCTATACCTCCAACAGGTATATGACTTATCATAGGCATTTTTTTTTCTCCAAAATGTAGTTACTCGTAAAAGAGTATATTCTAATTTGATATTGTTTCTCCCACAACTCAACATGTTATGTGAAATGTGGTGCCTATTGGGTGATTTCGATGGCTCCTACAAACTATTTATTAGACAATGTTTCTAACCTCTTAGGAAGGAGCTACTTAGTGGTGGCTACCTCTCTGAAAATTGCTGGTATTGATTGTTCATTAGTATATTGAAAAATTCATCGTCAGGGATTAATGTTACAATTTTATCAAGTGTCTCTTGTTTCATATTCAACACAGATGGAATTTTCATGCACTTAGTTCATTGGAGCAAGGATTTCTAGCTTGCCTTGAATATTGAAAGCAAGTTACAGAAGCGATCCCTAAAGATGGAGCATCATTGACAACAATTCAAGCTCCTCTCAGTGGATGTTTTCTAATCCCTCTTCTTCTGCTCCTTCCCCTTGTCATCTTCATTTGTTTACAAGGCATGACAAAGATACCCATAAGTCTAAATTTTAGCCCAAAAGTAATTGTAATGATAGTGGAAATGTTACAAGAATATTGTTATTATCACTAATGGTCTGCCCATTCTAATGAGGGATGTATGAAGCAAAGAGTTCTCAACACATATTTCAGTGGCTGAGCAAAAGGAAGGAGAAGGTTAAAATGATTATAGTCAATAATCCTAGTTACATAAGTGGTTGTTGTGGACTTCCCAATCCATGTTGGGAATGTCTCTGCTACTAAGTACAGTAATTCTAACAATTCAAAAAAAAATGGAAAAACAATTCTAAGCCCACAATTAGTCTTAATCATCATTAACTACTTCAATTTAGACAAGGATGCTTTGTTTGTGCAAAACTATTGCATTATAGTTAATGGTAGTGATAAAAGTATTATTTCGCAAGATCATGTGACTTTTCTTAATTTTCCTTCAAAATTTTAACCTTGGTCTAAAATTTTAGGGTTGGATGAAGGATAAGGAACCAATGCAAGTTATGAAGGTCTGTCAATTCACTTTTGATATTGATCACTCTTTGGTAGTATTAAGTATGATGGCACTCTTGTTGACTGTTGTGGTCTTATTCCTTGGAAGGTTTTATCAACATGATTTCCATGCAAGCTATTATACATTGTCTTCAAACTTCCCTATTTTTGCAGAGAAGTTAGCGTCATGCCAGTGATTAATTTGAAAATGTATTTTAGTAGAACAATTCACTATTTTTTGGTGGAATAGTTCATAATTTATTCTGATCTTTTGTTGCAAGTGTACTAGTCACGATGATAAATGTGTGGTTTACTTCAAAGGGTTCTCAGTTCTTTCTAGATAAAATTTTCATCATTTTCTTTGAATACTTCTCTAGTGCTCCTGAGGTCCATGTTGTTATGTTTATTGGTTGTTTTTGTGGAAACTTTTTCCCGAGGTTCTGCAAGATAAATCCAAATGAAAAAAATACTATTTTACATATTGATATTTGTTCAAGACATTCTTGTGTGATACTTGAATTTCATAAATCTATATTTATATTTCGTTATCTATATCAATATATAAGAACAGGCCCATGGATTGTTCATATTTATCAAAATGTGGAGTTGTTCCTTTCCTGTTGCATGTTCTTTTATATTGTTATGTTGTAATTCAAATTTCTAGTTATGCTTTCCAGTTATTCTCTTACTTTGTACATGATTTGTTAGATTATATCAAAAGTTATTCTTATTGTCTTTTTATTATGTATATTCAACATATTATTTCTAGCAACTTTTGATCTTCCTAGATTTTCTATTCCTTTGGTGTATCCTTGCACCTTTAGGGGCAGTTTATTTTAAAGTCTAATTCTTTAAAGGGTGCTAGCTCAATGGAAGAGCAACTTCTTTACAAGCTGGAGCTTTGTGGTTCGATTCCATCGTGCCATGATATTCATATGGAATGACGATGATTAGGTTTTGGTGATGGATGCTCTTTTGACCATCACCAATCAGCTTATGGTGACATTTTTCGACCCTTGCCAAAATATGAAATTTTGACAGTCAACGAACGCCAGCATATATACGCATCGATAGTGATGACCATTAAATGTCTGTCACCATAAATATTTGTTGTTTGATATGAAATTGTGAGGGTCATTGTTTGTCATTATAGTCATTATTCGTGACAGACCTTGATGTCACCAATGAGTTTATGGTGACGGTCAATGAACGTCGCCATATATATGCACCAATAGTGAAGGCCATGAAAGGTCCATCACAAAAAATCGTTGTTGTTCATATGAAATGGTGACAATCACTATCCGTCATTATAATAAATATTCGTGATAGACCTTGAATGTCACCACAACACATACTTTCGACGAGGCCACCTTTGGTGACGTTCAGTTTTTTGGTGATGGAGGCTATTGTTCGTCACCATTGCTCATATGAAATGGTGACGGTCACTATCCGTCACTATAAATCATTATTGGTGACGGAACTTGAATTTCACCACAACACCCATACTTTCGGCGATGCCACCTTTGGTGAAGTTCAATTTTTGGTGACGAAGGCTCTTTTGACCCTCACCAATGAGCTTATGGTGACCATTTTCACCCCTCACCAATGTCCATTTTACTTTGTAGTGTTTTTAATATGGGTTTTTATAAAGAAGAGGACTTAATTACCTTATAACTAAGACTTTTTTTTCGAAACATTATAATATATATTTTGAATTAATTGGTAATTTACATTGTGTTAATGTTAAAATCATTTCACTTGATAATTTGCAATTATGTTGATCTTGAAAACAAATATGTATTGTATAAAGTTAGTTTTTTTGTATGTAAGATCATAATAAAATAATGATAATTCTAAAGGGGTAAAAATGCGAAGGTGGGTTACACTTTTGTGAGAAATGTGGGCATAAAATTCATTTTCCCAGCAGTTCGGCTGAAGTTTCAAAATTAGTTCGGCCGAACTAATTCTACCATTTATATTGACGACCTATTGATGACGTGGGCAAACAAATTTTTGGTCGGAGATGGGAAAATTGGCAACCAAAGTTCGGTCGAACTAATATTCTAGCCAAAATATTAGTTCGGTCAAACTTGTAAAATAATTTGGTCGAACTATTAGTTCGACCGAACTTTTAAAATAATTCGACCAAACTTTGGCTTATAAATATACCGGCCCAAAAACCTTAAGAGGTTTCGGGCTTATTATCATTGTCACAAAATTTGTCTCGCATCTTTGTTTGTTGTTTTCTGTCTCATCTGTTTGTTGTGTCATATGTTTGTTGTTGTGCGAGGAGGTGAGAAAGTTGTTTGTGTTGTGTTACTGTTGTCGCAAAATATATCTTGCATCTATGTTTGTTGTTTGTTGTGTCATCTATTATCCGTTGCGTGAGGAGGTGAGAAATTTGTTGCTGTTTCTCTGTGTATTTTTATTTATTTTTTCAATGTATTTTTTCTGTTTATTTTTTCTATGTATTTTTTTGTTGGTTTTGAATTTATTTCTCAGTTTTTTTTCCACAGGTTTTAATTTTATTGCTCTGTTGTTTATTAATCTTCATCCTCTACAACGTATTCGACGATCTCCTGTCGTTGCGGCCTCGTCATCTTGTCGTATGCGAATTTCCAGGTAGACAAAATCCCTCTCTTTTTAGAAAATGCTTACTGTCACCAAGATCTACCATCCAAACTTTGGTTTTTAGAAATTTACCTTTGCTAGATACAAGTTGAAGGGAATTAAGAAGTGCACTTCCCTCCCAAAATTTTCCTTGTGCATCTACAAAATTCTTTACATAAGACTGCATATAAATCACAACACAAAAGTAGTTAAAGTTAGAAATATTTTCATTCATATACATGATATTTGAGAGATAGAGTAAAAAATTATAACTTAAAATGCTAGCCTATATATACCTCCTTGTTTAAATTGGAAGAAGAGAGCCCATTCCCTATAGTAAGCCAACCCCGTTGAATATTATGATCTTCACCAAAAATTTCAATTCGTCTTCTACCTTGAATCATATGTTCAATTATACGTTAAAGATAATCAGGCTTCTGAGTTGACCTTGATAAAAATAAAATACAGTTTTGACAAAAATAAAAGAGACTTTGATGAGTTTCATTCCTTTGAGCAAAGAAAAACCAACTAGAAATTTGATGATAAAAATACATACCATAGGGAGGTTATTCAGTTACAATTATATCTACATCAATGTTTGGATGCATGAGATGTGGTGGGATATTGTTCTTGATACCCACCAAACAATGCTCCTATATTCATATTTTATGAATTAATATTATTCACAATAATTTTTTGGCAATGGGTTATCATGCACTGTATCTTAGATTCTGAGTTTGTGTCGATTTCAAATTTTAACATTAAATTAGTATAAAGCACAAGAAAAATTCACAGTTAATATTATTCTTTAAGAATGCTATTTGATTGTTGTTAGCTGTATACAATATCCTCAAATGTTTGCATAGATTATACCTTCAAAATATACCCCAAATTATGAAATAGTCCACCCTCCAATTGTTTCCAAGGAAATGTTTCTTAGCACTGTCTTTTGTGTTAAGAATAAAGGAAATCAATTGTGACTTTATATCTCATGTTGTACCATGAGTACCTTCTTTCTTAATTGTAGCTTTATCACTGGTCTGTGTTTCAAGTTGTAATATTTAAAATTTTCTTGCACCTTTCCTTCATGTTGTACCTCGAGTACCTTCTTTCTTAATTGTAGCTTTATCATTGGTCTCTGCTTCCTGTTGTAATATTTAAAATTTTCTTGCACCTTTCCTTCTTAAAATGGTAGAAACAAAAACGTTTGACTACAAAAGTAGTTGGTTTTTTATAGTAATCCCTACATAAATGGTGGGATTATTTTCTCACATCCATTGTGACAATATTAAAAAATGGTGCAGCAGATTTTGTTGTGTTGATATGAAGATGACACTGCCAATGATATTACTTGCAAATATATGATCATCTTCATTATATCTGCATTTCATAATATTCATTCTTATTCTTGCCTTCATAACTGTCATAAAAAATAACAAAGCTTCTTTACCATTCTTTGCAAATTTCGAGTGAGCTTATTAATTGTTAAGTACATTATCTAAGGTGTCTATAATCATGGCACCATATTCTTGTATGCCCATTTCCTATTGTTCATTAGAAAGCCTCAATCAGAAATTCATATTTAATTTTGTAAAATTGAAAGGGAAACTACAGCTGCTACCTGCACATCTACTCCAATAAAACTCAGAAGTTCAATTGAATACTTTATATACACCTTAGGTGAAAAGGGAAGAATAAGTTGTTCATAATTAATCTTCCAACTAAGTCCACAGCACTATAGTGCCAAGATTTAACTAATGACTCTTGCATATTAGAATACCCACATATATATCTACAACACAGTCAACATTGCAGTGATTTGCAAGATTTAACTAATGACTCATGCATAGGAGAAATTTTCTTTTGCTTAGGGATTCAAGAAATTTTTACCAAACCTCCATACATCTAGAGTGGATATATGCATACTAGGGTTGGATAAGATTCTTCTAGGATTCTGATTTTCTTATTTTTATTGATTTAAAATTTAATAAAATGTGTGAGATGTATATATCTTGACAACTTTATTTAATTTTATTTACCAATTTTTTGATACTATGAAAAGGACATCATATTAGTAATGGTGATAAGTTAAAAAAGTATTGGTAAGGTTGATCAAGCATGATACCTATCCAGCTTCATTAATTAGGTGCTTGTACTCAACTTCATGATTACACTGGTGAAATGAGAAATACATATATCGTTCTTTCCATAATTAAGCTTGATTGAGTTATGTTCTTAGCTGAATTCTTGTAAATCACCCAGTTGTATACTTACTTATATAGTAGGAGTAAGCTAGCTTTCACTATGATATATAGATTTTTTTATGCTCTATTAAACCATGTGTTTATCCATATAGAGCTTACATATATCCATATTCACTCACATATGGGTAAATATAATGGTAATCACTCATTCCAATCACACTTAGTACTCAACATTATGTGGTTTCACTAAAGGTGCTTGTGTTTCCATAAGAGATACATGTTGTATTACGTTGATACTTTAGAATCACTAGTACTAATAAGCTTAGTAAGAACCATCATAACTAGCTTATACTATCCATTATGTTCCAACATCATTGATTACTAGAAGCTTACTAGTTAAGATCAACTTACAGCTTGGAGGTTATGTTTTAATAGTGGTAAGTGAAACACGACCCTTGTAACTATTAGTATAAGTACCATTATATTCATTATTTAACCTTATTTCTTTTATTACACTTATCTCCTAGATCTCTTCCCATTAAGATTTGTAATCATACAGGTAACTAAGACTATGTATTAAGCAGCTTATTGTTAATTAGGATAGCTAGTACTAATGGTAAACAACATTGAAGGTATTCTTATCTACATTTTTTGAAGTTGAGATGCAATGGCCATAACATTGAAGCAACACCAAAGCCAACATCCCAAACATGAGAAATACTGATTATCTAATTCTTAACATCATCACCCCCATCTAATAATCAAGAGATTAAAATTAATTTTTATCATAATAAATTGGTTAACAATTTAGATATAAGGTACTTAATGTAATTAATCTATTTTTGGTTAATACAGTGAAATATTGTTTTAGAAATAGGTTTAACATTTTGAAAATTACTATTTTAGATATAGATTTAACATTTTGAAAAACATTGTTTTAAAAATAGATTTAACATTTTTAAAATTTCCTAAATAATCCTTACTACTTGCTAAAACCTAAGCTTTTCTTTCTTATTTCTGAACTGAAGCTTCCTAATCTAGCTAGCTTTCTAACGCCTCAAAGAGTAGAGGTGTATGTGTGACTTTTGACATAACTTCATCAACCACTACCACTAGTTGTTTATTATTTTATGCATTTGGAGGAATGATGTTAATAGTCCAATGATGAATAGAAATGGTTTATTAGAGTAATGAAGACCCTTGGATTCTTACCATAATGGTACTATAGGCTTATGTTGATGCTAGAACTATTTTTTATTAATGTACCTAAATTTACACCTTCCATGATGCTTCTAATCTTGTAAAATGTTAAAAGTGGAGTGTTTTATGATGTAATGGATATTACTAATCTAGATTATGTACAGTGATATGATGATAGTGTAGGTTGATGTTCAATTTGTAATATTGTTGTAAATATAAAAAATGAATGATAGTACAAGCCAAAAATGACGTTATTATAAATTATTAAACAATTTGTTAGGTGCTAAATCGCACTTCTTATTAGGGACATAACTAATGCAAGTTGAAAAATCCCTTTTAATATTCTTAGCCTATTTATAGATGTCAAAGTAAAGGTTTCTAGATGTGATTTCTCCCATAAACTTTAAGGAAAACCATGTACATATCATTTCTCCCACAAAATCATCAAGGTGTGACTTTTGACATAATTTCATCAACCACTACCACTACTTGTTTTAGTAAGTGCATAAAATAATTTTGCAAACCATGTACATGTCATTTCTCCCACAAACTCATCAAGGTGTGACATTTGACATAAATTCATCAACCATTGCCACTAGTTGTTTTAATAAGTGCAAATCACTACCATTTTAAGGAAAACTTTAAGGCAAACCATGTACATGTGTCATTTATCCCATACATGTGTCATTTCTCCCATAAACGTTTAGGAAAAATTTAAGGCATTTCATTTCTACGTCATTTCATTGTCATTTCTATGCTCTCCCATAAACTATAATGCAAACTTTAAGGAAAAAAATGTACATGTAATTTCTCCGATAAACTATAAGGAAATGCCATTTATCCCATAAACTATAAGGCAAACTTTAAGGCAACCCATGTACATGTCATTTCTCCCTTAAACTCTAGGCAAGGCAAACTTTAAGGCATGCCATTTCTAGATGTGATTTCTCCCATAAAATTTATGGAAAAATTTAAGGCAGACCATGTACATGTCATTTCTCCCACAAACTCAAAGCTTTCTCCCATTAATTCAAGGCAAACTTTAAGGCCTAAAAACTGAGCCTAAAATGGTTGAAATTCCATAGGATTTGAGTCTGTCTATTGAGTGTTAACTTCAGCAAGTTCTAAAGGCAGAGTCTGTAAATGGCTAGGTAGCCTCTAGATCTCATCCTTTCTCAAAGGTGACATATTCAATAAATTCCCCTACAGCCAATCTTTGGAACAGATCTAAATAGAATTTTTTCATTGTAATATCCATTTATGTACATGTCATTTCTCCCATAAACTTTAAGGCATTTGCTAGTGTTTTTGGAACCATGTACATGTCATTTATACCATAAATTGTAAGGCAAACTTCAAGGAAAACCATGTACATACATGTCACTTCTCCCATTTCTCCCATAAATTTTAGTAAGTTCATAAAGTAATTTTTCAAACCATGTACATGTCATTTCTTCCACACACTTTAAGGAAAAGCATGTATATGTGTCATTTCTCTCATACATGTGTCATTTCTCCCATAAAATTTTAGGAAAAATTTAAGGCATGCCATTTATATGTCATTTCTCTATCATTTTTATGTCATTTCTCCCATAAACTATAAGGCAATGTCATTTGTCCCATAAACTATAAGGAAAAATTTAAGGCAAACCATGTACATGTCATTTCTCCCTTAAATTCTAGTTAAGGAAAACTTTAAGGCATGTCATTTCTAGATGTGATTTCTCCCATAAAATTTAAGGAAAAATTTAAGGCAAACCATGCACATGTCATTTCTCCCACAAACTCAAGGATTTCTCCCATTTATTCAAGGCAAACTTTAAGGCCTAAAAATTGAACTTAAAGTGGCTAAATTTCCATAGGATTTCAGTCTATTTGTTGAGTGTTAACTTCTACAAGTTATAACGCAATGTCTGTAAATAGATAGGTAGCCTTTGGATCTCATCCTTTCTCAAAGTTGACATATCCAGTAAATGCCCCTATAGTCAATCTCCAAAACAAATCTAAATAGAATCTCTTCATTGTAATATCCATTTTTGTACATGCCATTTCTCCCATAAAATTTAAGATATTTTCTATTGTTTTTGGTACCATGTACATGTCATTTCTATGTCATTTCTCCCATAAAATTTAAGGAAAAATTTAAGGCAAACCATGTACATTTTTCATTTCTCCCATAAAATTTTAGGAAAACTTTAAGGCATGTAATTTATATGTCATTTCTCCCATAAAATATAAGGCAATGTCATTTCTCCCATAAACTATAAGGAAAAATTTAAGCATGTCATTTCTAGATGTAATTTCTCCCGTAAAATTTATGGAAAAATTTAAGGAAAACCATGCACATGTACTTTCTCCCACAAACTCAAGGATTTCTCCCATTAATTCAAGGAAAAATTTACGGCCTAAAAACCGAACCTAAAGTGGCTGAACTTCCATAGGATTTGAGTATGTCTGTTGAGTGTTAAATTCTACAAGTTCTAAAGGCAGAGTTTGTAAAGGACTAGGTAGCATATGGATCTCATCCTTTCTCAAAGGTTACATATCCATGTCTGTTGAGTGTTAACTTCTACAAGTTGTAAAGGCAGAGTCTGTAAAGGGCCAGGTAGCCTCTAGATGAGATCCTTTCTCAAAGGTAACATATCGAGGAAATTTCCCTACACTCAATCTCTAGAAAAGATCTAAATAGAAGTTCTTCATTGTAATATCCAATTTTGTACATGCCATTTCTCGCATAAAATTTAAGGCATTTTCTAGTGTTTTTGGAACCATGTACATGTCATTTCTCCCATAAAATCAAGGCAAATTTTAAGGAAAATGAATAAACTTTAAGGAAAACTTTAAGACAAACCATGCACATGTGTAATTTCTCCCACAAACTTAAGGCTTTATCCCATAAACTCAAGGAAAACTTTAAGGAAAGTGAATATACCAACAATAACAATGAAGGTAAAAATGAAACCATGTACATGTGTAATTTCTCCCACAAACTCAAGGGTTTCTCCCATAAACTCAAGGAAAACTTTAAGGAAAATGAATATATCGAGAAGAAAAGCAAAGGTAAAAATGAAAAGGTGGGTTTATGTACATACATGTCATTTCTCCCATGTACATGTCATTTCTAGCATTTGCTAGTGTTTTTGGAACCATGTACATGTCATTTATATGTCATTTTTCCCATAAAATTTAAGGGAAACCATGTACATGTGTCATTTCTGCCATAAAATTTCAACAAAACTTTAAAGCATGTCTTTTCTATGTCATTTCTCTGTCATTTCTATGTTATTTCTCCCATAAACTATAAGGCAAATCATGTACATGTCATTTCTCACTTAAACTCTAGGCATGGAAAACTTTAAGGAATGTGATTTCTAGATGTGATTTATCCCATAAACTTTAAGGAAAACTTTAAGGCAAACCATGCACATGTCATTTCTCCCATGCATTTGCAATAAATGTTAATTTAATATATTTTATTGAATTTGTTTTTTCAGGGATAAAAAAACCCACTAAATATGGTTGAAAAATGGACATTATGCATAATTTTTCTTACTATCCCAATCCAGGGAAAGCAATGATTACATATGTTCTTTGCAATATTGCTACTGACAAGGTCCTCTAGAGGAAAATTAATATACCAGGAAGAACAAAAAACAACGAGGCATATTATATTGCATTGATAGAAGTCTTAGGAACAACTACGAAGTATGGATCAAATGGAATTGTAGTTTTCATCAATTTTGAACTTGCATGCAAACAGATGAAAGGTGTGTACCAAGTTAAGAAGGAGAGGCTAAAACAAATTCATGGAAAATAAAACGATATTGTTAGCCAATTTCAATGTTTTTAGTATAAGACATTGTGAAAATGTTAATAATATGTTTGGTGATCTATTGTGTGGGGAAATGCCAATTCAAGATTCATCTATCAAAGATGAATTAGTATTATACGAGGTAATGCCAATTCAAGATTCATCTCTCAAATATGAATTAGTGTTGAGACACTCTCCTTCAAAAATTGAAGATTCATCTCTCAAAAATGAATTAGTGTTGAGATGCTCTCCTTCAAAAATTATTGATGGACATTGTAACATATCTTTGATATGTGTGTGTTTTTTACTTATAAATGCGTCATTTTTAATGACCATGTGTTTTTTTCAATTATATACCAAGTGAGCTCCCACCATGTAAAGCGCAACTTGGTGAACTTCATATTTTTATAAAATTAAAATGTGAGGACTTCAACAATTTTTTGTTTAAATTGAGTTTCACACATCAATTAGTGCTTTTAAAGTTGTGTTTTACATAATTTGTGTTCTAAATTACATTAATTTTTTTTTTAAATTTTAAATAGTAATTTAAAAATAATTGTAAATGTCCACTGTAGATATAATCATATATATCATGGAGGATGAAAGGCGAAGATCAATAGAATCCCATGCCTCTACGAGAGAGGGGGATCATGGATCGAGGGATGTTCATGGTATTTAAATATAATATTATCTCAATACATACATGTGTACATATAGAATTTATTTTTTATCAATTTTGTGCGTTAAATTAGTTTTTAATAATTTTTATTTTTTATTTTTTAGGAGTTAGGAGAACAAGGGTATCTACTCCATCAATGTAGCATGGCCATGGTCCATACAATCGTGGTATGGTTCACGCAATTTAATTAATCATATGTACATGTATTTATATATGTATGAATGCATTTTTGAATTGATCATAAATTCATATTTTTTTATGAAGCTTCCCTATCGTCATGTGAGGTTGGTGGTGGTACAAATTCCCCTGGAGGCCCATCAATAGGTGGTGGCCAATTGCGTGAGGGTGGTGATATGGACTCCACCAAAGGCAAATCAATGGATGGTCATGTTGGTTCTCAACCAATCAGTGGTCGTTCTGGTTCTCAATAGTCTCAGGGTGGGTAATATGCTAGCCAACCATATCGAGGTGGCCATTAATCTGAATATTGTTTTCATGAAATTTGTACAAATTTGTTTACATGTTTTTTTAATATAAAAAATTTTAAATATTGATGCAGAGGGTGAAAATATTGCTCCAAATTTTATTTAAGAATAAAGTTTTACACCAACCACGACTTATCCGTCTCACATTTTTGATATATCTTGGGAATAAAACATGCAGCAATGCACTTTACAAAGGTGTCAACAACTTTATTCAAAATTGAAGAGAGATCTTGTGTCTTTGAAACTCCCTGTTGAGAGTCGAGAAAGCTTGGAAATAGTTACTCACTCTTTAGGCGAACTAATAGATGTATACCTAAGGCTTGGGCCAATCGCTGATACTTTTGTAGAAGAGATGAGAAAAATAAAGGAAACAGTGATGGGTCCCGATACATGGGAGGTTGTTAAACAAAGATTTATAACATAAATGGCCAAGTATTTGTTTAATTTCAAAGAACGGCTGAAAAGAAAGATGCTAAAGGTGAAATATTTCAAGCACCTTGATATAGATGGTCATTTGTATGATAAGAACCTTGCTGCCTATGGAAGACTCCCATGGAACGATGAGGTTCTGCTTTATTTTGCAAAATGATTTTATGCAGAATTATTTTTGGGAATGAAACCCAATTATAATGACCTTCCCTCTGAATTTTTTGGTCCTGGGAAAGGTCGATTGTGTGACCGTAGGGGTGCTAAGCGTGATGATGAGTTGCCTCGCCTTCAGCCACCATTGGTTAGTCGACCTCTTCGTGTCGAAACTTTGTAGTCAAATATGGATGCCACTTCTCAAATTAGTCGAGAAGCAAGGGATGCCATCATTGACAATGTTCAGAGTGGAATGGGTGGAGTTTATGCTTTTATGAATCGACAAAGAGCACGAGAGAATGAACATGCTAATTTTTTGTATTAAAGGTATGAAGAGATAGACAACGTGAGTGTTGAAGATCTCAGAACATATGCAAATAATTATCGCAATGGTTGGCAGGACCTAATTATTCATGAGAAAGAGGGCATGAGATCGGTATGTGTTAATGGTTAGGGTGATTATTTTAACACATGTACAATTTGTAATAAATACATATATACATACATTTATTTGTATACATTAATATAACAAAAATGTATCATATATGTTAACACCATTTGCAGTTCTCACACTTGATGAACAAAAATGTTAATCTCATAGTCAAAGCCTCCGGTTCACACAATCAAGATGGGTCTGAACATCAATATGATATGTTGGTACATGTTAGTGTTCTTTAAGTGAACATGATGATGTAGAATTATTTTTTATCTATTATTATATATATTGAAACATGATGACATATTTTTAAAATAAATAACTGTGCACACATATACATGTATATATAATTAAATGTTAATAGATTCTAATTTTTTCTAATGTTTTTTGGGTGGAGGTACCTTCTTCTTCCTTGGGAGATGTGCCAAATCCACCATCACAAGTATGACAATTTTTTCACTTTTAAATATGTTTTTAAGCTATATATTGCAACTCAAAAGCTCCATTAAAAAAGAAATCTAGATCTTGAGTTATTTTACAGTTTTAATGTTTTTGAATTTTAGGTTTCTGGAGATTTTCTTTCGGAGCCACCCTTAGGAGATGTGCCCAATCTACCATCACAATTATTCAATTTTTCACTTAAATATGTTTAAGTTATAAGTTATAAATTGAAGTTCAAAAGTTTTATTATAAATTGAGATCTAGATCTTGATTTATTTTATACTTTTACAATTTTTGAATTTTAGGTTCTTAGAGATTATTTCCCTTCTCCACAGGCTCTAGCGATGGAGATAGGAACATCCACACCATTTGAACAAGTTGTCTAACTTTTTTTTTTAATATTATTAAAAATTAGTTTATATATGCATTTTTATTTGAATTTTTTAATATATATATATATATTGTACATTTTATTGTGGAAGATGTTCTTGTGGAGGAAGTTTTAGTGGACGAGCAACAAAACACAATAGAGAGGGAATCACATGAGGTATTGCATGATTTTTTTTTTCATTTTCTTTTTTTCACATGAAATTCTATATTCTCATTCAATTTTAAAGCATTAAATTTTAATTTTTGTACACATTGTGTACAGGTTCCCCATTCTTCATAAGATAGCATGAGGATCATGAATTTGTTGGCAGAGACACCAGATCCATCTGTATTTGAAGGATGATGCACATGTGTGCAATATTATATTTGATAGATCTAGTCTTAAATTTACTTTTTATATATAGTCTTATCTATGTAGTCATATTTAATTTTATATATAGCTTGATACTTGTAACACTATGCATTAAACTAGATATATATATTTACTTTTATTGTTCATGTGAGATACAAATTTTGTGATTTAATGTTTTCTTTTTAAATTGGACATTTCAACTACATTTGGCATGTGATCTCATGTTGTGATATAATGTTTTCTTTTTAAATTGGATAGTTCAACTACATTTGGCATGTGATCTCATGTTGTGATATAATGTTTTGTTTTTAAAACTCAAGTTGTCATTTTATTTATTAAATATAAAATGAATCTCTAGATGGAAATTTGAAATTACATTTTCACAATCATGTGTATATTTTGGATGGTTGAACTACATTTTGCATGTGATTGTGATATAATGTTTTGTTTTTAAAATTCAAGTTGTCATTTTATAAACTTGTTCAAAATATAAAATGAATATCTCTAGATGGAAATTTCGAATTACAAACCATGTATACATGCGTATATTTTGGATAGTTGAACTACATTTGGCATGTGATCACATGTTGTCATATAATGTTTTGTTTTTAAAACTCATGTTTTTGATGGTTGAACTACATTTGGCATGTGATTGTGATATAATGTTTTGTTTTTAAAATTAAAGTTGTCATTTTCTAAACTTGTTAAAAATATAAAATGAATCTCTCTAGATGGAAATTTCAAATTACAAACCATGAATACATGTGTATATTTTGGATAGTTGAAAGTTACATTTCGCATGTGATCACATGTTGTGATATAATGTTTTGTTTTTAAAACTCAAGTTTTGGATGGTTGAAATACATTTGGCATGTGATTGTGATATAATGTTTTGTTTTTAAAATTCAAGTTTTCATTTTATAAACTTGTTAAAAATATAAAATGAATCTCTCTGAATGGAAATTTCGAATTACAAACCATGTATACAAGTGTATATTTTGGATAGTTGAACTACACTTGGCATGTGATCACATGTTGTGATATAATGTTTTTTTTTTTTTAACTCAAGTTGTCATTTTATTTGTTAAATATAAAATGAATCTAGATGGAAATTTCAAATTACATTTAAGACATACATACAATGGTATGTATGTTATGCATTTGAACATCTGTGCGAATGTTATATAATTTTAGGATGTACATCTATTATTTAGGTGATATTTAAGTACAATACATATAAATGTTTTAAAATCTAAAAACAATCATCAAATTTACAGGTCAAAAGCCATAACATGGCCTCACACCAGTGACAAAAACCCATTAGAGGTAGCTACAGAGGTGCGTTTTCAGGCTGCTCTCACCGTGTAAATGACCAAAAATTGGAATCCACTGAAGGCACTGCTTCTGATAGCCATGAGGTGTTGGCTCCTCAAGTGTTTGATAACATTCATGGGGAGACTATTTTTCCTTCGGATAAGCCCAAGCGTAGAAGAGGTAGGAAATCCACTATTCTGCAATTTGTGTAGCCTTTACCCAAGAAAACCAACTTGGTTCGAGGTTATGAGTCCACAATGGAGGAGATAGGTGTTTGGGTTATGGAATTGGATGGTTTCTGGACCAAATATTACAATGTGGAGTACCCAGTCACTCCCATTATCCATGTGACCCCTCTGAAGCCTCCTTGAATGCCCACAGCTGAGGAGGAAGCCATTTCTAGAGAATATAGGTGCTTGATAGAGGAAGAGGACCAAGCGACAAATGAATATGAATGAACTCCATGATTCTCACCTCAAGATATAATTCAACTCTTTTGTTTTTATATGGGCCACTGAATATTTTGTATTACAAGACTAGATGACACCCTTAAGGGGTTGGTTTCCTCCTTTGAGGCAGCCCCAAAATTGGTTGATTTTAAACACTACCAGGGTAGGGATAGGCTAAGCATTGCTTTCCATATTTGACCATTTCCTCTGTACATTTTTTCATGCTTTTGATATAGTTTAGCCCAAGTTACAAACAAAAAAAGGTTCACATGAATATATGTACATAAAAAGGATTGAAGTACATGTTTGAATATATGTTAAAATGATTGAAATACAATACATATCGATGTATATATCTAAAAACAATCATAAGATTCTAGATGTTCTTAGATGTGTCAAACAATCATAAAATTTTAAAATTGCATTCTAGAACATATATATCCAGTACACAACATTTTTCATTAATGCACATAGAAAAGCTACTTTCATTTGATAGTAAACTGGAAATATAAAACACATACCACACATTTTTCATTCAAGAATGAATATTATAATTTAATTTTATTAGACAGTGTCTAAAAAAGAATCATGCAACTTCAAATTTTCATTATATCAACTATGCTAGATACACAAATATGTACATTTTGTAATAATGACATTATGACAAATTGTACTAGAGAATGTATGAAACAATTTAGACCAGATAATCTAGATATGTGTATATGTACACGTGTATAAATTACCCATGTGCATGTACCAAAACAATGTACATGTGCAAACACTTGTACAGATAACATAAAAAGGAAATTCAATTTTTATTTGAGGTCTAGAAGTTCTAAAAGATGAATCCAAAGAGAAGAAATTGTTGGGTAGTTCAATCAAAAAAATTCCAATGGAATTCCATCTTCAATGATTCATTCATGATTGGCTTTTGAAATTTTCCATTTCTTAATTTTCGTTTTTTTCTTTGATTGAACTTCTATCAACTTTATGCGTGATGCACACACAAAGTGACTATAATGACAACTTATGACATCTAGTTCATAGTCTTGAAAGTAAAAAAAATCCCCACTTTGATTAGTTTGTCTAAGAAATAACCTTTCAGTATAATAGACCCTTTGTCATATGTAAACCCGTGATCATCATAGTTTCTAATAATTTCATCTTTCGTTCAGTGCAACACATCAAATAATACTTCACATTTTCATCATTCATAGTAGGTGAAATTATAGGAAAAACATCTCCTGCACAATAAAACAAACTTATGTATTTAAATTTAGATCATAATTAACATGAAAAGTTAACTTTAAAATTAACATGTGTACTTGATTTTATTATCTATTTCTAGATCTCTATCATTTGAAAGAAATTGAAATGTTAACTTTTCTAACAAGATTGTTAACTCGATCACCATCAGATGATATTGTAGTCTCCTCTTATTGCATTTCTTCAAAGATTGCAACAGATATTTTCCCCTTTGTATTTTGTTCTATATGTTGCCAATATTTTACATACATTTTGTTGTCATGAACATCATTGGATTTTGTGTTGTCTATGCAAACATGACAAAAACAAGAATATTTTCTTTTATCCAATGCAAACACATTTGTGGACAACTTTGTTTTAATTTAATACAATTTTCGAGTCCCTTTTATTGTTTCAACGTAATCTACAATCGATTTATCTACATCTTGGACCCCAATATGCCAAAAAAACCTATACGGAAAATTAAAAGAAGAGTATAAATATGATATCAAAATACCATCAAATATAATCATTGTGATAAATGTACTATTTAAAATTAGAAATCCAATAAAAATTAAATTGAATGTATCTTCGTACTTCCCTTGATTGGTTAGTCTCATGTCTTAGTGTAGTGATGCACCATTGAACAACTTCTTCAGCTGAGACAAGTTATTTTGCAGAGTGATCCATTTGATATCTTCGAAGTGCTCGTTTTATGCATGCCCCTGCACCGTCATGTTCTCCTTTTCCATGACCAGTCTCAAAGAAATTTCGACAATGTTTAATGCAAGTTTTCATATGAAGACGACACAACCAAAATAATGATCGTTAATATTTGAATTGACCTGCGCATCCATCTGACCATATCCAATTTTCATTGAATTTTATTCCACAACTTTTCAAGGAGTAAAAAATCTTTTCAAAATAGTGTTGTACAAAATATGTATCATGTGTACGATCATCACTAATATAAAAGTGATATTCTTTAATAACATGTCGATTTTCACTGGTGCTTTCTATATGATCAACATTTTGTTCAACATGTCTATATATAATATGGACGCGCATGGAGACTTGGTCAGAATGATAGTATTCACTCTGAATTTATTTTTGTGGAGCAAATGTGTAGTTTTCTACAAAATCAACTACTGAAAAAATAGTCCCTGGTGGAAAAAATTCACGGGATTTTTTGAATTGCAAGTCCTGCCATCGAGCTCTATGGGAATGCTTTGTGTATTTATAAATTTTTGCCTCAAACTTTCTCAAAAAATCTGTCACAAAAATTTCTTCTTCTTGTAAATAAATTATTTTAGAACTTGAACCTTGAATCGATGTATGGATATATCCATATCTTTTCCCTTTCACTTTCATGTTTTACAATGATTGATCATTTATTTCAGTACCATATTTGTTTTTAAATTTAGTCAAGTTTCCATAATCATCACATTTTTTACCACCAACACATTTCTTTTGGTAAAATAATTCATGGCTTTCTCTTCCACATAGATTTTGAGATATGAAATCATGGATAGTGGAAGAAGGAGGTGAATCTTTCCAAAATGTTTTACCAAAATTAAGGAATGTGTCATAATATAATTGAAATTTCACATGATAATGACAACAACAAGTGTCGCATATGGTGATAGCTTTTACATACCATGGTTTTTGTTGCAAAAAAGCATTGATTGAGACATCAATTTCAAGATTCTTGTCTTTGAACTTGTTGAGCAACTATATCTGAGTGGTTTCCAAGAAATTTTTTGGATGCTCTTCGTACTGATTTCGTGCTATAATTCTTTGTATCACATCCTTTTATTTTAGTGAAACACGTGATTTTTTCATCCAATATTCAAATATTATTTTCTTAACATTTTCTCCAAGTCTATCTTTGTATGGTTTCCTACAAATAGCCGTCCAACAAGCGAGTTCATCATTTACATCTATTTGCAATCGGAATTTCCGATGTTTGTGCAAAGTTTTTCGTGAGGTTCCTAATTCTCATGCCATAGATTTTACCAAGTGATTCTATTTAGTACTCGATGAAAACATTTCCATATGTATTACTCTACGTGCATCTGAAACATTTTTATTTCTAGATCTTCTAATTGAATTTAGAGCACTATTTATATTTTGTATCACATTTTCCTTCAATTTTTTTATCTTTTGTTGATTTCGAATACCCAATAAAGTCTTAGCTTCTTTTAATTTCCTAGATGTTAAGAGACCTTTCAACAATTGGGCTTGAACTGCCACAGTTTCGTTTTTGAAGAATGAACCAATAATGTGATTAACACGATATTGTATAACATGGTTAGCTTTTTTTATCTCCACATGTGTGAGTGTCAAAATTTTCTAACATATCATCATTGATATTGATTTCATCTGTACATATTCGAATAAAATGTACATAATAGTTTTACATATTCAATAAATAACTAAATTAATAAATATGTATAATTTCAATAATACACGTGTTCAATATATATATATATATATATATATATATATATATATATATATATATATATATATATATATATATATATACTTGCTAATTCAATTTCTTCACTTGAATTTATTTCAACATTTTCACCATCTTCGATCATTGGTTCAATATCCATTTCACTTTCTATTTCAAAATTTTGTATCTCATAATCAATGTTTTGAGGAATATCTCTCTCTGTTTACATTGCAGCATATTTTTCAAATTAGTTCATCAAACAAAAATTAAGTTTCATAATTTACACTAGGAAAATTTTAAATATCAAATTTATAATATTTACATTTACATACCTACTTCAACTTCTAGTTGTGGTTGATTTTCCCTTTCAATATTTGAGCACTATTCTCTCTTTTTTTTGCGATATTCTCTCCCTTGTTCTCTACGCTCCTTAGGGTCTCTTGTTTGATCATATTTTCTCTTGCAATTCCTTCGATTTCCCATGATAATTCAATATGAAGCTCAAAAATTTCCTTCAAAAATTTAGAAAAAAACTCAATTAAAAAAAGCATCACAAAAGATTTAAATTTAAGAAAAAAACTCATTTAATTTTTTTTACAAAAGACATACTTCAATCCAAAACACTTTAAAAAATATGAGAAAAAAATTTCCTCTAAAAATGAAATGAAGCTCAAAATATTTCCTTTCAAGTCCTGCAAAAACATTTCATTTAAAAGTTGGACAAAAAATCATTTTAAAAAATCATTATAAAAGATTTACTTCAACCCAAAACACGAATGCTAAAATAATGTCACTTTAAAAAATACCTCCAAAAAATTTCCACTGAAAATTAAGCCCAACCTCTTAAAAAATGTCACTTTAAAAAATACCTCCAAAAAATGTCCTTTGAAAATTAAGTCCAAAAACCTCTAAAAAATGTCTCTAAAAACAAAGTACCTCCGAACAATGTCCTTTGAAATCTAAGCCCAAAAATCCTCTAAAAAAATATCACTTTAAAAAATACCTCCAAAAAATGTCCTTTGAATATTAACCCTGAAAAGAGTCCTTCAGAAATTAAGCCCAAAAAAAGTCCAAAAAATGTATTTTGAAAATTAAGCCCAAAAGCCTCTAAAAACAAAATACCTCCAAAAAAATGTCCTATGAAAATTAAGCCCAAAAACCTCTAAAAAAAAAATCCTCCAAACAAAATGTCCTTTGAAAACTAAGCCCAAAAACCTCTAAAAACAAAATACCTCCAAAAAAATGTCCTTTGAAAATTAAGCTGAAAACCTCTAAAAAAAAAATACCTCCAAAAAAATGTCCTTTGAAAATTAAGCCCAAAAAGCATTCATAAAATGTATCACAACCTCCAAAAAATGTCCTTTGAATATTAAGCCAAAAAGAATCCTTTGAAAATTAAGCCCAAAAAAAGTCCTTTGCAAAATCAAGCCAAATGAGGAAATAGTGCGAAATTATGTGAAAATAATGAATCAGTTTACGCCTATTTATATAGCCGCGAAATGATTTTTTGGAGGGGCTTCATTGAATTTTCCAGAAAATTTGTATCGTTAGAATTGACGGGCCGTCGGGACAAAAAACAATTTGGCCAGACTTTTTTAAAATTTCAGCCCAACTAGCACATCTGCAATTACATAGCAGCTCAGATCTGAACACATTTCTGCAACTTTAGACTGAATAAACTCCTTGAAACTTAATGAATTAACTATCGGAACCAAGACAAGCATTTTCAAAATTCAATTTAATTTCACGAAATATAAGTTTTGTGGAATTTCATAAATATTTACTAATTTTATTTAATTTTGTAACAAAATGTGTGCAAACAATTTCTGAAGGACAATATGATTCAGTGAAATCAATATCTCTATCTACCAAAATACACTCTAAAAAAAATGAAAAAATTATGGTGCATTACATTGGTCCGTTGTATGTAATGGGTAATTTTTAGATTTTTAGTTTATTACTTATATGTTGAGAAATTTTGTGCGAGCCGAAACATATTCAAAATATGCAAATTTTTCATATGGATCAGGTAAAAAAATTCTAGTAATTATGATATGTATCAATTGGTTTCGTAAATATAACGAAACCAAAGTAGACTCTATCTAGATTGTTGTAAAACATTATTTCTCAAAAACACAAAGTTTTAAAAGAATACACCGACGCATTTGAACATGATTTTTTATAAATCCTTTGATTGTTAAAGAACACACACTCAAAGAAATGTTAAGTTGACATATCAAATGTGTATAAAAAAATTCCAAAAAAATAAGTAATAGAAAGCTAATAAATTTCTGACAACTTTTACTTTTATTGCAAAATGAAATTATAAACCGAAAATTTGTTTTTGGCTTGTAGAAAGTTGAAGAACAGGAAAAAATTGATATTTTTTTCTCAGAAAAGTGAAAAAGGTGTAACCCATCTTTACATTTTCACCATAATATAATGTGTATTTTCAATATGTGTTACATGTAGGCATTAAGGGAGGGACTTGGAGAAAATGCTTCCATCATGAGTTTAGAATTAGTTTGGGATTTTGTTGAGAGAATATCTCAACCTCCATATCTATGTTTGGAATTAGTTGGATCTGATACCAATTATTTAAATGTGATGTAATTGAATCAAGTGCATAATAAAGAATATCATTGTGTGTGTATTTATGAATATTATGTATTCAATTTCAATTTGTTTGTAATAGTTCCCTCCTACAGGTACAACAACCTTAAAATTATTACAATTATAATGGAAATATATTGGGGAGAAACCTATAATAAAAAACATGAAGACTCTCTATCCTATGTAGAAAAATAAGTGCATAAAAATACAATAATTAAATTGCAATAAACAAACATAAATTTTGTATAGTTCTCATGTTTGGAATGGGTTGATGGAAGAATGTTTAAAGAGTTTGAAAAAGGAATATAATTTAAAATACAAACCATTTACCCCATGTTGTTAGCAAAAACAAATATATTTGTAATGGCCCAACCCAACA
Organism: Pinus albicaulis; assembly: GCA_034641835.2. NCBI lineage: Eukaryota > Viridiplantae > Streptophyta > Pinopsida > Pinales > Pinaceae > Pinus > Pinus albicaulis. Next base: position 784,043,581 of record CM076581.1, read on the forward strand.
TTAATAAGTTGGGTGGGTTATAATTTGGTTAAAAACATCTTCCAAAACTCAACAAAACAATTTATAAAGAATATTACTAAAAACTAGAAATATTTTAAAGGTAGGAAACACAAATTGGTAAGAAAAAAAAAAAAACTTAATAACCCTTTACTTGTTTGAAATCCAAGACTTAGACATGGTCAACCAACTAGCGCAAACTAGTCTTCAACTCCAATAACATCAGTGGGGGAAATTACAAGTCTCTAAGGCCAATTTTCCTCCTAGCCAATTGTAAACGCTCAAAATTGGTGGCGGCTTTTTTATAGGGATCCACATGTCCATCTCAATGAGAAAATTTAAGGGTTTCTTCATATAAAGGGTATGTCTGGCAAAACAAACACTCTTTTGAAGCAAACAACAAGTATTTATAATCTTTCACGAATACAAGAAATCGCACAACGAAGACACCTCTAGCTAGAACATCACCTTTCTTCTCAAGGTTATAATTTACAAAAATTCTACCTACATTGGATTTGGTCACATAATACCTTCAGAAATGGAGTTCTTCTCTAACAATATGAGGCATAAAATCGGATTTACTACCTCCTTTAGGTTACCTACTCCTTCAATCTCATTTTACACACATAAGCAATGTTAGGAGTAGTCCTCAACTACTCTTTTCACTTGTTGGGTGTGGAGCCTGATTATCTTCCTAATTCATAGGTCTTGGTTCAACCGCATTTGGATCCTAGTCCCTGACCGGAGGGGGGTTGTGATGGGGATCCCCCCCCCCCCCGCCTATTGAATCATGGGGGTCTAGTTGGGTTAGAAACATGCTTTTAAGCCCCTCTTGGTGAGGGTTCAAGTGGAAGTGCCAAAAAAAGCACAAGTTTTGATAAATTTTCCTTGTAAAATGCTGTAATTTTGTAGTCAATCTAGATCATTTATTAGGTGGAATATCTTACGATAGAAGTTACGTTAATTTATTTATTTTTCCCCTAGAATGAAGCACTTGTTTTATATGAGGGAATTATATTATGGATATGTATTATTCTGTGAGAAAAAGAGAGGGTATTGTGTGAGAGCGAAGAGGAAACTACAAAGGATGTGTTGTAGGTTGTATCCCTTCATTTTGCTCGATAATGTAAAAGGAAGGACTCGTCATTTCTCTATGAACCTATCCTAGATTGGGTGAACCACATATGTCCATGTCTCTTTTGTTTTATGCTTTTTGTGTTTCTAATATTTTCATTTCATTGCTTTGTTATTTAATTTCTAACAACTTGTATCAGAGCCAAAGTTCGATGTGATCCATAAACTCACAAGAAATATGGGTTTCATATTAGTCTAAAAAGGTTTCATTTCAATAAATTTGATCTCTCTATGTGTTTGGTAGATCTGTGATTAAGATGAATCTTATATATTAAAATAGAATAAAAAATTAAAGAAAAGAAAATTCTCATTGTTGAACTAAACATGAGGGAGATGTATAATTTATTTCATTCTCTACATGAGGTTAACATGTGACATTTAAAAAAAAAATATTAATAACAAAAGTCATATTCAATGTTTATCATGTCCACTTTAAGTAAAAAAATTATATCAAGTATAATGAGATTAAATAAACATATAAAATGCTTTATCTCCTTATAGGTGTTCTTTACATATCATTATGAGAGACATGTGGACTTCTTTACTTTTTAATATGGATTTGAAAAATGAAGATAATGTTTATTTAATATGGATTTGAAAAATGAGTATTATGTGTGTACAAAAGTGACATTAATCCATTTTAACTCTTGATTTATCATGTATTATAAATAAAAATATTGAAAAAAATTGCACATACATAATATATATAAAGTTAAATGGAATGACACAAATTAATAATTAATTAAGACATTAATTGAAACGACTTAGATATGTTACTAGGATTATAAATATGACTTAGATTTATGATTAAAAAATTTAAATGTTAAATATAAGGTTTTTTAGAAGGGAAATATATTTTTTTTTAGTTTTTATTACAAATATTAAATATTCATATATATATATATATATAAAAGTAAGCATGTGGGAGAAGTGTAATTCAATTTATATTTAAGACAAAGTTAGCATATATTATAGTAAATAAAATATTATTATGAAAACTAATATTTCAATGTTTACATGTTCATTTTAAGTAAATATTTTTTTATATCAAATAAGTATCGATTAATTAAAAATATAAAATTTCTTTTTTCTCTTTATAAGTGTTTTCTATTTCTTATTATGAGTAAAATGTGTATTCATTTACTATTTAATATGGACTTGATACATGAGATATTGTGTGTATAAAAAGTGACTGAAATCCATCTTAAATATAAATCTATCATATTTATTGTTCATTGTAAATAGAAATAAAATCCTTCTCAATAATTTGAAATTGAAAGAGCTTGAATAAAGAAATTAATTGAACGATATGAAAAACAAATGTTAGTATCATTACAAATATGACTTCAATTTGTTTATGATTAAAATTGTTAAATGTTAAAGGGCAGACTTTTGGGATCTTTACATGATATGGTTTTGGTATTTTGAATGTTAGTTTTAATGATTAAACATATATATATATATATATATATATATATATATATATATTTTTATTTATTTTTGGCACACACCGATTATTAACTATTGGAATTATAATTTTAATATAGTTGTTATTGCAAATATTATTGTGGTCACAATTATGAGAACTAATAAAAATAATCAATAACTATCAAAATAATTATAATTAAAATTAAATTTATTGAAATAAAAAGTTTTTTATTATGCAAAATATTAAAAAAATAGTTGTACTTTTAGAAACATTTGATAAATATGTTTTAATTAAATTATTTAAATTTATTGTAATAAAAATTAACGACATTAAATTATATCTAAATTTATTATAATAATAACTAACTACATTAAATTCTATATTCAATTAAAAAAATGATATAAACACAACAATTAAACCATTCAAGCTAACAAAATAAATATTATCTATCATTTAAATATAGAATTAGTAAAAAAATATCTATATTTATATGGAGAAAGAAAGAAATAAATCAATATATATATATATATATATATATATATATATATATATATATAAACCATAAAAATATTATAAATTTTTTAATTAACATATATACTACATAATAATTATTCAATTTATTTTTTCTCTAAGACAAATTTCTCACCTTTTTATATGATGTTCATTACACACAAATAAATATTAAAATAAAAAATCAATTAAACTTGAGCTTAAAATATTGCATTATCTTTTTCTTTCTTAAGTATTCCTTTCTATTAATCAAACATCTATTATAATTTTTTTTATATCAATCACATAGTATGACAAAAAGATATAATAACATTGAATTATATATATATATATAGATATATATATATATATATATATATATATATATATATATATATATTCATTACGCACAAATAAATATTGAAATAAAAAATCAATTAAACTTGTGCTTAAAATATTGCATTATCTTTTTTTTCTTGGGTATTCCTTTTTATTAATCAAACATCTATTATAATTTCTTTATATCATTCAACATAGTATTACACTACTTTTATATTTATTTTTTATATTTTTAATATATATTTTTTAATTTCAAAAAATATAATGACATTGAATTACATTTTCATAATTAGAAACAAATATTTATATTAATATATAAAATGTAATATGGTTTGATAAATTATTTTTATAGTGGGATAAGTGATATGATGTGACAATGTAAATATTTATTTTTATTATTTAGATGGGTTATAGTTTTGGTCAAATGTGGTTATCAAATTCAAGTTTTTCCTGTATAAAAATAATGTTTATCTTTGTTTGGTTGGAATTTATCAACACTTACGCCTACTCTAGAATCTCATAGACATCGCTCTTTATTAACCACCACAACTTCGAGCTACCACTTAACCTCCATTTAAAACTCAATTCACTCTGACCATTGTTGACGAACTTGCTGAATTGACGCTTCTTGACCTCCCAAAGGACAATATTAATACTAAACCACTCTATGGACTAGCTTCCACATCTATCAAAATGTAACGAACTACAATTTTGACAATTATATAAATAAGTTCTCTCGGTAGTGAGTGTATTCAATAGTCAATTATACAATTGACCTTTATTTACATACATAATTACATACTCACAAAAATAACTTGTAAGTGATGTTCTTGAAGCACCGAAGAAGAGTAAGACCCATCCACGTATTAGCAATATGTTATCTCGACACCAAAAAAATATCAAGAACCACTAGTTCAAATTATTCTAATATATTCATTAATTGGTTCTTTATTATATAATTTTAGAAACAACACGATGATATACTATTAATTACCACTTCTCGCGTACACCACATACACACCACACAATAACACTATATATAGTGTCAACAAAAAAATGTTGCAAAAAATTCATGACATTAGGGTCTCTATCTGTTCGCATGGTTGAAGCTCAGTATTCCATTCGTAGTCGACATAATTTTGTTGTATGCTTCCAAATGCATTGCTCAACTCATTCCCCAGTGACATATCCTCTGCATATCCATTATTCAACTTGGGTTTGCTACATAGGATTGAACAAGAGAGCACGACAAAGAAAAAAATTCACAAGATTACATTTTTCATTCTTCTATGTTCTTAGAGCACTAGCAATGAGGACATTCCCATCATTGGTGGGAAGAATATTGCTAGATCACAACCGCAGGCCTTGCAATAACATGATTCAATATCTCTTCTCAAGTAGACTCCTCACGTACCATGCCAAGAAATTGACATCTAATATTTCTACCACCATGATCTCGTAAAATAATTTTCATTAATTTCATTTAGATTCTCTAATTCCTTGTCAGCATGGAAGTCATCATGCTACAACATATTTGTTGTTTTTCTAACATGATTATGAGCAGTGCTAGTGCGAGGCCCCTCTATAATGTGTTTTCCTTTGTTTTTCGTGCTTGGCTTGCATGTATGGTTCTAGTTGTCGCACAAAGTATGGTTTCCCAATATTTATACTAAAAAAGAGAACCATTTTACTAATCATGCCACCAACTATAGATACTCTAGAATCCAATGCTGAAACAAATATTTCCTCCTTGTCATCGAGAATTACAATTAGATAGACATCAAATCCTTTCGCAATCTATTGTAGAAAGTGAGCAATCAACTCACTTGAAGAGCTCGAAGGCACATTTGAGAAACATGAATGTCCTTTCACGGGACTAATCAACCAAGTAAAACCAGCTCCCTCGGCACCTGTTGAATGTCCAAAAATGCTTTCAGATAAGGGAACTCCTTTACACTAACAGATCATGATGTAAGTGTGATTCTTCAAACAAAAATGTTTGCGCCTTTCTCACAAAAAAAAACAACAAACACACGCAATTAGCTAAAAAACAATGGACTGAGCCCTCATAACAAATCAATCATTCTTCTATGTAAACCTACATATTTAAAAAGAATCACTTATCATGGCTCTTATATCTTCCTCGCCCTCTGGAGTTAAGTGAGCACTAGCTCTAATAGCAACAAAGAAATTGAAATTGAAGATATGATACTCATAAATACATACAAAATAATATTCTTTGTTGCACATTGCCTGATTCAATTACATCACATTTATATAGTTGATCTCAAATCCAACTAATTCCAAACATAAATATGGAGATTGAGATATTCTCACAACAAAATCTCAAACTAATTCTAAATTCAACATGGAAGCATTATCGTGTTTGTCATCATTAAATGTGATAGCTATATTTTCATCGCAACTTCTTATTACCATTCTCTTTTTTTCCTTTTATATTTAACTTTAGTTTGAAACTACTTTAAACTTTGCCAATAAAGCAAAGATATTTATATAAATCAATAACACTTACAGTTTCCTAAAATGAGTATCTCTCTCCCCATTTTTCTTCTTGATAGAGAGCATCCTAATCAAATAATGTTATGTAAAAATAAGAATAATTTGCAATACAAAAGGATGAACTATTTCCCTTTTTTTTTTAGCATTAAATATGACAAGTACCCCTTACCATTCTCCTTATCATGAACCATCTCTCATTCTTTATTATTAAATGTGATAATTATATTTTTATTTCAAATACCACTTACCATTCTCCTTATCTCTCATTCTTTATTATTAAATGTGATAATTATATTTTTATTTCAAATACCACTTACCATTCTCCTTGTAATTTTTCATATTGTATTGGAACATCACAACATCATTTCCAAACAAGAATTGCTACGAATAGCTGCGACTTTTGGGATTTCTATATTCTCGTAGAGCATCCACTCGTAGAAGGCTCTCAAGTCTCCCGTGAAAGGGTTCGTCATGACATTTCCATGTTTCTCAGTCAATGTTATATCCATTGCATTTGTATTTGCATTCATTGGATGCGCCAGCGCCCAGCTGAGCCCTAACTTTTACCAGAATGCATGTCCCAATGTTACCAATATAGTGGGGCAGGTCATCCAGCAAGCTCTGCAAAATGATTCAAGGATTGCGGCCTCTCTTCTTCGTTTGCATTTTCACGACTGCTTCGTTAATGTAATTAGTAGTCATATGTATGTTTATTTAGTAGATTTGTACCCAGTGGATTTCTAATACTAATACTTCATTCTCTCGTTGATTTTAAGGGCTGTGATGGATCGGTTCTCTTAGATGACACCCCAACTTTTACAGGGGAGAAGACAGCACCTCCTAACTTCAATTCCCTCAGGGGCTTTGACGTTGTGGACAACATCAAGTCAGCATTAGAAAGTGCATGCAGCGGAACAGTTTCTTGCGCCGACATTCTTGCCATTGCTGCAGAGCAGTCAGTCGTATTGGTTTGTATAAATCGATCATAATTCCTTATATAAATTGGGTTTAATGTCTCTGCACACCTAATATATATATATCCCATGGAAGGTACTAACAGGATAAATTAAATGACTGCACCATGGTACAGTCGGGCGGACCATCATGGAGTGTTGAGTTAGGAAGACGCGATAGCACCACTGCAAATGCAACCCTTCCCAACACAGCCCTTCCTGCGCCTACAGACGACATCTCCACAATTATAGCAAAGTTCCAAAATGTTGGACTTTCTCTAACGGATGTAGTTGCTTTGTCAGGTATGGTCAATTTATATATTCTACCAGTTACGAACATCCTTTTCAGTCTCACATTTAACGATTAAATTCCTCCCATATATTTAATGGGAAGGTAATAGTTACATAGTTAATGTGACCATTATTGTTGCATAGTTAGTTGTTACACAGTTTATTCTGCACCATTCAAGATATATACGTGAATCTCTTCCAATATAGTTACACCGTTGTTGATTACTCGATAAATACAGGTGGTCATACAATCGGGCGAGCTCGCTGCGCCGTGTTTGCGAGCAGACTTTACAATTTCAATGGAGCAGGCAATCCAGACCCCACAATCAACTCTTTGTATCTATCAACCTTGAGGAGCATGTGTCCACCAAATGGTGACGGGAACACCATAACGTCACTTGATTCGGGCAGTCCGGACAAGTTCGACAACAAGTACTTCATAAATTTGCAAAAGAACATGGGGCTGTTACAGTCAGATCAGGAACTGCTTTCCACACCTGGGGCAGCCACCATTTCTATCGTGAATGGCTACATCAGTAGTCAAACCAATTTTTTTAACGACTTCTCCAAGTCAATGATCAATATGGGAAACATAATTCCTCTAACAGGGAAAAGCGGAGAAATCCGGCTGAATTGCAGGAAGGCCAATGGCTAGACAATCCCGGTACCAAACACCAGTGGGACTCCTGTTTCTCTCTGTTTCTAATTGGCTCATATTTATTTTTTCAGTTTGAATATAAGAATATCCACTTTTACTCTGATAACTTATAAGTTTTGTATTAATCCAGAAAATTTATATACATAAATAGATTTGAGCGTACATACATAGTGAGTTCCAGAGAATAGATCCCAATCTCTACTGCCTATATCCAATAAAACTAATTGCATACATACAAAAACAAATCTTGCATCTGGCCATTAACTGGCTCTGGAAACATTCTAATAGAGAAGCATTAGAAATTAAGATGAGGCCACACCAACAGTGTCGGGGCTAGCCCTCCCTTGGTTGTAGCTTGCTCGTCGTCGAACGTCAACCCACTTGCTGCTAAGCAAAAAATCTCCCGTGCATCACTCTCGCCACTGCACCGTTGGAACACAACTCCGATGTCAATCCACGAAACAACCGACCACCATTACCAAATCCTTCGACGACGGGGGTCGAGGAAATATCAAACCCACCCGAGACAAAAAGCACCATAGTCTAGAAAAAGAAAATCATAACCAAAAGATGTAGGGTCATTGACTTTGCTATGTCACCGTGATCCCAATAAAGAGAGGCTATCACATGGCCAACCAGAAAGAAAACATAGGTGCGTTAGAACATAGACAAACCCTAGCACCCACCACTCAATCTTGCTACTCTATCAAATTAGGATAGATTTGCTAGAGCACGTGCACTTGAACCACGAAAGTCTTTGACATCGCCTCCATCTAACTCACAAGGAACATGCCTCTCTACATACATGAGATGCACATCCATTCTATCCACAAAGTAAATTCCTTAGCATCTTTTTGATGTATTCCAGGCGAAGATGTTGGATTTCTTGACTTGTTTGTCTCTCATCACTCAATCCAGTAGTGTCTTCATTTGTTAATGATGTGCAACTAAGTTTAATTATTGTTTTTTTTCGCCTTTAGTATGTACATTTTCAAGAACCCACTCTTCCAAATCCTTAAGCAACAAGCAACCGTGAGTGTGACATACATTGTCTCTCATCTCCATCCTTTGCTTCCAACTCCCTTATCTCTTTATACGTTTCCAACATAATTTCATTGAAGTAATTCATCGCAAAGTCATGAGCAAAGAGCCTTACCCTCCTATGACTCAATTGAACTCTACCCCTCCATCTCTTCGAATTCTCTCCCACAACTGTGATAACATCTCTAGGTCTCAAATAACTCCCTTATCTCCTAAATGTTTCCAACATAATTGCATTGAAGTAAGTCATCGCAAAGTCATGAGCAAAGAGCCTTACTCCCCTATGACTCAATTGAACTCTACCCTTCCTCCCCTTCAAATTCTCTCCCACTACTGTGACAATATCTCTAGGTCTCGAATAGACAACTAATTCCTTGTAGAAGAGATTTCCCTTTTTCACAAAAGAACACACAAACCAGCCTAAATCCTTCTTTACCAAGTCCAGACACCAACACACTAGCTTGTCACAATAACATTAGACCAATGAATTGAAATTTGATAACAATCTACCCAAATAGACACATGACGACACAAATTCAAGTATTGAATTAATTCCCTCCACCATTAGACACAAAAAACACCACCTCGAGACTACGAAACTATCACGACCTCGCTCATAAAGACCCCCTTTCGTACTCCTCTCACAAGACTTTAGTCAGCCAACAACTATAATTTCTAAGAACCATCCCAACCCCAAAGGACCACTAATTCAACTAGCAACATCTCTAAGCTGACATACATTGAGTCTTCCAAAGGCCCTTGAAAATTTCAGAGAAAAACACAGCTTCAAAGTGCAATTGAAATTCACAACTGAACTATACACCCATAAAAACCTCAAATACCCAACAAGATAACAAGCCAGACTAAACAAAAGACCAGGACCAAGTGTGGGAAACTTACAAACCGACTACTTTAACACAAAATGAGATAAATCGAACTCCACCTCCTTGCAAGATCCAACTACAAAAGCCACCACTACTTTGGGAAACTTACAAGCTGACTACTTTAACACAAAATGAGAGGACGAAGAGCCTCCAAATACCATTCCACCTATAAAACACCAAAGAAAACTACACCAAAGCCACACTCGACCTCACCTTTTCGAACCAGAAACTCTAGGAGCATAGGTCTTACCCTTGGTTGTTCTCTCTCCCCAAGAAAAACCACCAACTTTCCATTACTTACCAAAGGGCTCCATCCAAGGGTAAGGGTTTAATTGCATGCTTGTGCATGCGAAACTCTAGTTATATAGTAGTACTATTTAACTTTCCAGTTTTACTATTTAACTTTCAACAATATTTATTTAAATATAAAAGTATACAAATTTTAAAAATGATTAAAATAATTTTATTATAATTTGTTGAAAGATTTTGTGATATGACAAATGTTTCGGGTCTCTAAGTACAAAGATTCAAGTCTCTAGATTCAAACCACCAACTTTCCATTACTTAACAATGGCCTCCATCGAAGCGTAAGGGTTTAATGGCATGCTTGTGCATGAGAAACTCTGGTTACATAGTTTTACTATTTAATTTTCAACCATATTTATTTAAATAGAAAATTATACAAATTTTAAAAAGAGTTGTTGAAAGATTTAGTGATATGACAAACGTTTCGGGTCTCTAACTACAAAGATTCAAGTCTCTAGATTTATATGATACACGTTTTGTGTTTCCGACTATATAGAAAGTCTCATATGAAACATTATAAGTTGGTCTTATAAAATTACTATTAAATATAAATATAAAAATAAAATTATTATAATTTAATTATTCACAAAATCCAAACATAATAAACTCTTTAAAAATAAAATTATTATAATTTACTTCTTCACAAAATCCAAGCTTACTAGTCCCTTTAAAGCAATAAAGCTATAAATTACTCTCCAACCAATTACATAACATTGAAAAAAAAATTAAAGAAAAATATTAAATAACTTAATTTATGAAGACCATAAATTCTTTTTGAAAATAGTGGAAATTTTTGTATGATTTTTGCTAAAATCTAATAAGAATTTTGGGAAATTTGGGTCATATTTGTGAAACTTTAGGGTTTTGGGCACTTTAGGGTTTTTGATGGCATTGAATCTATTTCCACCGTAAAAAAAAAATTCAAACACATTGATGATTAAATTTTTTGAAAAGCAAAATAACGGAATTCCAACAAAAAATAATTTTTTGAGCAAATTTGTGTTTTGTAAATGGAGATTATAGCTGCCAAACTTGAAGATTCTCAGTGCCCTAGTAGAGGTTTTGAATGATGCTGAAAAAGTTGAAAATTCTCTTTTCTCTCTGCCTTAAAGGTTTTTAATGGTGTTGAATCCATTTCTACTATAAAAAATATTATTCAAACACAAATATTTTTTGAATTTTTTTTACTCAATTTCAACCACTTTTAATAATTAAAACAATTCCTCTACCTTAATAAACAAAGTAATAGCATAATATTAAGTAAAGGAAAATAATATATAACAAGGACAAAATTATCAAAATAAAAAATTGTGTTATAAATTTTTTAAAATTAATTCATGAAAATAAACACATTTATTAAAGAATAATATTTTATATTATTATTTTTTTGGGATTTCAACAAATAGCCCATTAATTTTTATTTTTTTTTCACTATTAAATATCTTGTTATTAATTCTAATTTAAACGGCTATTAAGTAATATATTTTAATAAAATTGTTACATGTTATTAATAATTTTTTTATAATATATGATTGTGTTTTGTAATATATTAGTGATAATATAAATATAAAAATCAAGATTGTATTAAACTATGGTCCTCTAACTTTGATTTCAATTTGGTTTCTCATGATTATCATTTTTTTTAAAGGATAGAATAAGGAAAGTATTGATGTTTTGAAACATGCATATATAGTTAGTGATAATATAAATATAAAAACCAAGATTGTATTAAACTATGGTCTTCTAGCTTTGATTTCAATTTGGTTTGGTTTTTCATGATTATTATTATTATTATTTTTAAATGATAGAATAAGAAAAGTTTTTTTTTTTTTAATGATAAAATAAGGAAAGTATTGATGTTTTGAAACATGCACATATAGTGTAGTATTTTAAATTTATGAGCTCTTAGTTGATAATTTACTTTGAAATTATTATGCAATTTATTTTGGAATTATGGTCTTGGATCTCTATAAAAGCATAGAATTCCAAATTTTGGCTAACTGATTTACAATAGAGGAAGAATAAGAAAGAACTTGAAGTGGTGTTATAGATATAAGAAAAAAATAAAACACTATATTTGGGTTTGAATGATGATAATACTAAAAATGTCTCTACTATTAGTAATGTTGCCCATAAACATAGTAAGCAAGTCATCTCATATTTAACTAAGTTGATGTTTACAAGTTTTGGTAGAGAAAGAGGAGAACAATTTTATCCAAATTTTGTAGTTACTTTGAATGAAAACATGCAAGACTGTAAGCATGGGGTATATGTTGAGCCATAGTCAGGGAAAATTTTAAGGATGGAAAATTATCTTGAAGTTTAAAAAATTGGTGAATCTCACTAGTCCCTAATATGCAAACTATAAAAATTTTATTGATATATTTGTAAATTTATTCAAATTTATAATGATAATATATATATATAATGCTAGCGATTTTTAACGTAAAATAATTTTATATTGTAAAATTTGGGCAAATATTTTTTATAAAAAAATGGAAATTGGCGAATTTTTTTTTGGAAAAACCATTGAAAACTAGCCCACCTGCGAATATTAGCCCCTAACATTTTCCATGGCCATAGTTCTAACATGTTTTACACTATTAGTTGGTTCTCAGTTTTGAGTGCTTTGTGTGATTTGCATACATGTTTACCATTCATTGAATTGTATTTTCTCATACTTTGGAGGCTAAGTGTCATTACAAGGTTAAGGGTGTTTGTTATCATGTTTTCCTTTGTTTTCCTTGAATTAGATAGGATTTAAAATACTTTTATTAATGATATTTATGCCTAGTTCCTGTAACTCTTATGCAGTTTGGTAACCGACGTCCAAGGTTGGCATATCTACACAACTCTAGGTGAAATTTTGGAACATGGGTTTTGTTCTTAAAAATATTGACATGGATTTGTGAAGTTTGTATCTTACCTAGGTCCATTCCATACACCTCCATCTCATTATATATATTTCACTCAACTTGTGCCATGCATAAATGAGTGAGGAATTTTACACGTGATTTTTAGAGTAATAAAGATGAATTTGGAAAATATGAGACATGGGATTCGAGGATAACATTCCTAATTAAGTGATTCTTAGGTGGTTACACCAGAAAGTATGTTATTTTGGAGCTACTTGCTATTATTCCAAGAGTTATTTTTTATTACAGTCATTCCAAAACCAAAGATTTTGGAGCATGTACACAATGATTTCTGAAATCTACCTTGGTTCAATGAGCTTTAGTTTTGTATGGTTTTATTTTCAATAAATCTTTTCAAGAAACCCATATTCAATTAGAAGCAATAATTTATTAAAGGGTAGATATGGAATTACTACGATAATTTCTTAAATGGCAGATATGGAATTACTACTTCTCCCTCTGGCATGAGTACTTTGTGCAACCAATAAGAAGGCTTTGTGTTGATAACCCAACTAGTAAAACATCTATTATAATTGTGGCATTTACCTTTACAATTATGGTGAGCTGATTTCTTTTCAAGATAGTGCTCCAAGTGTTTCTTGTAATGAGACAAGAACACATGAGTTTGGTATATTTGAAATACTATCTCTTAATCCATGATGATAGCTTCCTTCAGCTTGTTGTCCATAGATTGAATTCCTTGTAACTTTGATTTAATTTTAGTTTGGTCTCCCATGAATTTTCCTTTTGTAGATGATATAATAAGGAACACATTGATGCCTTGAAACTTAAGCATACTATGTAGAATCTTTAATTTTATGAACTCCTAGTTGATAATTATGTTGGAATTATGAAGTAATCAATTTGACCAACAATGAAGTACAATATAATTTTATATCACACTACTTTGAACCAAATATCATTCCAGTCATGTCAAAATAACATAAAGTTATAGGAATCTCATTCAATCCATTTTTTGTAGGGAAAATATATGCCTATTCATTTATAAACTATTAACAATTACATAAAAATAATTCAAGTGTATTATTGGTTTAAGGCATCATAAAAATAATCGAGTTTACCTTGCATTAAATTTTTGTGTCACATCACATAAATGAAGGTTGTCACTTTCAATATCAAACTCTATATGGAATTAGCATCGACTAATTTGTCATAAATTTGAAATAAAGGGTCAAAGTAGTTGTGTTATTATGGTTAGGGTTTCTCTCCCATAACATTGTGTCTTCATCTTCTTTGTATTTCCTTTCTTTATATTTATACCTCTTCCCATTTCCTCCTTATCTCAACCATTATGTTCTAATGATGGATCTCATTCTAGACTCAAAACATCGACTACAAATGATTACAGTGGATGTCAAACTCCCATAATCAAATTTTTCAAATTATGAAGACCACAAAATCTTACAACTAAGCATATTTATATATTTTTTATCATATTATTAACCCATAATAATATCTATTCATTCATATTTGAAAACTCTAATGGATCATAATTTATGTTTTCTTAATTCATTGTGTTCTAACTCCTTTTTACCTCTTTCGATTTATTAAACTTCACATTAGAAAGTGTGTTTTTCTCTAAATATTTGATATTCATTCAAACATGGGATGTCACCATTCCCTTACTCGTAATATAATTGGTATGGATGAAAAGGGAAAATTAAAAGACTATCAAAGCTCCAAAAATCTAAATTTTAAGATATAATGGTTTCCATAACCTTGCAACAATCATATCTCTCTATATATAATGAAAAAATTTTGAATCTCTAATTTAGGAATGTACTCTGTTAGTTATTGATAATTTTATTATTCCTCTTTCTAAACATATATATGTTATCAAATAGATATCAATGATGTGGAAAATATTTCTATTAATTATTCAAATAAGATTTTTAAGGAACCTTGTATTTATTTGAGATAGGTCAAATGGAAACTTATCTTTCTATCTTTGTGAACCGTGATCATAACATGAAAAAAAAAAAAAACATGAATCTATTCTAGTTGTTACAACACCACCAAAAAAAAATTCCAATATTAAAGTTTTGGGTCCACCTTTGTTTTCAAGATTTTAGCAGGAATGCATGTGTTCTGAATTGGTCAAGGCCATCATTATCACCCATACTCACATATATATATATATATATACCAAGATCTTAGCTCTATACAATTCACATTAATCTTTTTAAGATAAATGGAGTTCCCGTGATGATGGACTCACTTTAGAAATGTGAAAATTTGGGTTATAAAAATCTACAATAGATTATTCCACAACTATTAAAAAAATATCATCAAGATTTCTAGTTTCTAATGTCTTCACTAGGCACATTTCCTATACCCACCATTTATTTATCTTTGTTTACGTTCCTTTTAATACATTATTTTTTGTTAGATCTAAGACTTTTGTGATCCATAATGTAGATAGAAAATCTTTTGGATTAATCACATCATTAGGAATTTGGTCGATGTTTTGAACCAACTAATGTGGTTAATCCTCAGGACAAGGTGAAGAAGGAAATTGGTCTCAATGAATAAATAGTAGGGATGCATCATTGCTCGGAGTTAGCTGTTAAAACTAGTCGCTATTTAGTTAATTAGTTAGAAAATTAAAAAAAAATTAAATTATATAATTAGTTATAAAGTTTAAAAAAAAAAAAATTATTTAATTAGTTAGAAAGTTAAAAGTTTTTAAATTAATTAGTTAGAAAATTAAAAGTTTTTAAAAATATAATAATTTAGAAAAAGGTTAAATTATAAAATCATAAGGGAGAAGGGGTAACTTATAGTATAGGGGATAACATTAAAAAGATTAAATTATGAATGATATAATAATTTGGTAAAATATAAGGAAAAAAAACTTGGAAATATTAAAATGAATCAGTTGTAAAACTATTAAGGGAGAAGGAGTAAATAATAATATAGTGTTGATGAGAAAATTTGTTCGGCCAATAGTAGGGGATCTCCCCAGTAAAAATTCCCAATTAGACTCTGAACCGTTTGTGATAGGGATCCCGTCTGGGATGTGGGTCCAGCCACCACTGAATACTCCTTCCCTTGGACACAAATGAGCCCTGCAGAGTTATAGGCATACAGTTATCGGATAATACAAGGAAAAATATCGATGATTGTCAACGAGCATAAATACTACAAATAGCAAGATAAAAAGAAAACACGCAGTTGAAGGAGATGTTGTTAGCAGCATATCATTAAGGTTGTGTTTGTAAAATTTGTTCAAACCATAGAAGAAACAATTCTGCCTGGAAAAAACAACTTATGCGTACTTGAGCGTTTTCGTGAATAAGATAAATGTCAATAATAAAGTTACAAACATCTCCTATGTAAACAACATACCATCCTTAACACATTCAGTGAGCTAGAATTCATAAAGAGTATAAGAAGAAAACACAGATCAATTAATCATAATAAATCAGACATATACGAAGAAATACTCATAGTATTGACACATTGATTCTCATCAGATCCAATAGTAAATTTAATGCAAATTCTTGCATTCATTCATAAGGGGCTGTTCAATGCTTTAAAACTCTCTTCTCTCGCTTGGAGTCCAAAAAAAGGTCATTTTACAAGTCCCCGAAGGGATTATATATGAGACAAAATTGACCCTTGGGTGCCCTAACTCTTCGCCTTCCCACCTGTTGGTCTGTCTTGCGACCTGAATGGAAAATGTGACCTGCGACTTGAATGGATAGTGCGACCTGCGACCTGATCATGGAAGATGCGACCTGAAACCCCTCCTGTAGATTGTGCCTTCCAATTTGATCATGGTGTTAGCCCCCCTGTAAATTTTTTACAGGAAAATAGGGGGCTAAAACGTTCTTGAGTCTTCAAGGAATGCATTTCCCCTGAAAACACATCATCCTTGAAGCCTCCTTGTGCCTTTTGTCCTTTGATAAAGTCCCCTCTGCTGATTTCCATTATAAAACCTCTCTGTTTGTGAAGAAATGGCCAAAGGCCTCCTTTCCCCTTATTTCACCCCCACTTAGTCTCTATTTTACTCCCCCCTTGTCTCCCCTTCTATTTCCCTTTTTTTACCCTCTAAACCTCCCAAAATCCCCTTTCAATTCTACCCTTTCCCTTTGTTTGGCTAAATTTCCCCTTATTCCCCTTATCTTCCTCTATCGTTACCCTTTCCCAACCTTGAAATACATTAAAAATGGGCTAAAACCCCACTTTTCCACTTTATAATAGGGTTTAGCTCCTTTCCCGCCAGCCCCTTTCAACCACTTCCCCACGTAACCGTTACCTAGGACCAAGCGCTTAAAGCCTTGGGAGCCAATCGCAATCGGAGTATCGGGGAGGTGCATTTCCTTTGTTACAGCCGAAAACCCCGACGCGATTATATTTTTTTCATAAGTACCGCGACGCATTTTAGACCGTTGATTTGTCATGAAGATCCAACGGTAGAGCGCTAATCGCTCCGTCGAAATCGTAGCGTTCAATCGCATTCCCTCTTCCGCACCCCCCGATTGCGATTGCTTCGATCAAATCCTAGTCGTTCATCTCCCCGCTGATCCGATGGCCATCGCTTTATCCACCCAATCGCAATTGCAAGCCCGTCACTCCGATCCCCGATCAATCGCAAGCCTTTCCCTCCGATCCTCGATCGAATTTCCCTCCGATTGAACGAAAGTCGTTGATCTGATCTCCGAATCCAACGGTCAGCGCTCAATCGCGCTCCCACCGCCGATCGCAATCAAAATTTTGAAAAGTGGCACCCCTATCCCTCCTCCGATTGTGATTGCCCGATTCGATCCTGACCGTCCATCGGCTCTAAGATCTAACGGTCGAGATTTGATTGCCTCCGCCTCCAGCTAGCTCCCACCTCATCGTATTGCATTGCATTTCCTTCACATTTATTTGTATTTTGTTCGAAGTCCAAAGTTTAAGACTTTGCACTAAAGTCTTATATTTCATGGTTGTTCCGCTCACTTTCATATAGCTGCTCGATCTCCACCATCGATCTTTGTCCCCTGACTGTGATCTAACATTCTATGCCGCATTCTACCACCAAACCCTATTGTTCATAATTTCCACCATTTCGTTGCATTTGGTCACTATTGTTCAATGAAAAGCCACCGCTCCACCGTCGCCGCATAACCGTTTCTTCTTCCACCTTGCATTGTTTTTACTGCTCTCAACTGCTCCACCACCGCTTCCACAGGCTTCCGAAGCATGCCTGCACCACCACTGCCCGGGTTTTGTAACAGATTTATTTCATTGTGCAGATAGCACAGAGAGGCCATTTCAACATCTACCAGCGGATCAGCAGGAGTGATTCAGAGGGGGTTAAGGCTATTATTGACATTATTAATGTTTGAACCCGCAATTCAAATGAAAGGTGCAGTTTGAAGACCAACACACACGCAACAGTCTTATCTGTGTTTAATGCCAGCAGAACGTTTTCTCCAGACGTACACCATTCCTACAACGCCCACCATGCCTCCTCGAGCCCTTAAAACGAATGTTACGAACAGAGGCTTATTTAAGACTGTCAGAGCTGCAGTAATGGAGGTATGGAGAAGACCCGTAGACTTTAATCCAATTAACTAGATTCAGAAGGCAGCGCAGTGTTCCAGACACCTGAAAGAACTCCAAAGAAATACCAGAGGTCAATCTTGGCTTGACAGAGTCTCCCAGAGCAGATTACAGAGTACATACAGTAAAGCAGATTGCCATTAAGCAGAATGGGCTCGGACTCTTCCACCACTCTGTCTTAAATGGACACATTTAATTTGTATCTACCCCTGTTATTCCCATTCTCCTATAAGAAATCCCCGAGAACATATTGTTGTGGTTGTTGTTGGGATGTTTTTGTCCAGTTGTTGCCGTTGTAGTTAGAGGGATTCATTCCGACTGTTAAAACAGTTTTGGGAGGGAGTAGCAGAGTAGTTGATATGTAGTAGGCTGGGAGGAGGAGTTTGGATTGTAACAACCATTGAGCTCAGTGTATATGACTGGTTTTGCATCAATTAATCAAAGCACATTTCACAGGATCCTGGTCTATTACTATTGGTGATGTTTTTCTAACTATGTTTATTACATTTCCATATTGTTTCATTTTCCTGTGGGCTTGCATCAGAAATATGGCATAGGATTTACCCTTGTTAGGTACCCTATGTCCCTGCTCTCCTTGCCTTCAATGTTTTCTGCTAAATGTGTTATCTGAGGGTTGATTTCAGTCAATTTAACCAGTGTAGTGGATGTTATTTCCTGCTCTCTGATGTATGAATTGGATGGATCAATTCTTAGATGTTCTTGTTGGGTTTAAGCTGGAAGATTTGGGAACACTGGGGATTAGAGTTAGCCCTGTCCACTAGGATCCTTGTGTGACCAACTGGCCTTTCTGAGATCCCTTCTATTGAACTCATCTCTATTTTTCCTTGGAGCATGCTAAAGCTGACCTGGATTTAAATGACCTCTGGTCCGATCTATAAGCTACCTCTTTTTCCTCCCCTTGAGAGCTACCTTTGAGTATGTCCAAGCAGTTCTGGAGTTAAATGACCTCTGACCTAATCTATAGACAGAAAGTAGGTTGCTTTCCTTCTCTCACTTTCAATCCTTAATGTTCCACCCCATCATCTATCTAAAAGATCCTTTAGTGTAGATGACTTTCCCTTTGAAAGCCTTGGCTAGCTGTTGCAAGTAATTCTCCTTTCATGACTCCATAGCCCAATGGATGGCACTTTCTTGACCTATCCTCTTGGCTGAAGCATCCTACTATTTTGTTCCTTTCCTCCCATCACTTTCTCAGTCCATGATCTCATGACCAACTCAGCAACCAACCAACCAAATCATTTTAAACCCCCTTTGTGCTTCATAGCTAGCCTAACATCTCATTTGAGCTTTCAAATATATCATTCTTTGTTCTATTGGAGAGATCCCTCTCCGGGTCCAGGAGGGCTAGATCCTAGGGCCCCAAAGTGGTTTGATGTTTTATTATCTTTTGTTATTTCCAAATCTGCCAAAACATAGGAAACCCAACATAATGGCGACTCCACTGGGGACAGAACAATCGGCCTTGATTTGGTAAATCACTGTGGTGGACAGTAAATTCTTCAATCATCCACCTGGCGACTCCACAATTCCTGAATAATTAAAGGACTCCACTGGTGATCAGTAGGCCACTGATTATCTGTGTGTTCACAAGACTCCACTGGGAGACCATGTCGCAGTACAACATCATCCAGGCCAAAGACCAAGTCACGTCAGTAATGGAAGACCCTGAACGGTTTGCAAAAATGTATCCAGATTTCATGGCAATGTGTCGTGATACCATTTCTAGTGACTTGGCAGAATATAAGGTGGAGGACCTTCCAGGGGTTATTCCTCTCAGCTTAAAAGGCGGACCTGTGCTCAAGAAAATATTCTTGGGGCTGGTGGTTGAAAGGTATGAAGCTGAGATTGAACTTTTGAACTCACAAGAGAAATCATACCAGTTCAGAGACCCGAGAGCCTTTTTGGAAAGTCTTCCTCCTCCTAAAAAGGAATAAATTCCACTGCTTTTTGATGTGCAAGAAGAAGATGAATGGGCTTTCAAGAGCCACTTTGAGGATGCAGTGGAAGACGCAATAATCGAAGCTGCCCAGGATGAAGACAACCTACCAGTCATGGCAGGCCAGAAAGAAGAAGGTGTACATCATGTTTTCGTTGATCCTATGGCAGAATATATGGAGGCCCTGATTAGATCAATTTCTCCAGCATTGATCCTTCGCCAGGGCCAGATTCACCAAGAATGGTCACTACTGATGGTGACCTCAGTTTCGAAGGACCACAAGCAGAGCACCCTGTGGTTATCTCTGACAGGAATCCAATGCTCATATCCTTTTTCGCTACTTCTTGATTGGCTACATTGGCATTATTGTATCACCTAGAGCATCAGAGATCTCCAGTTAGAGTAGGGTAGGTAGGAAGTCTGAAATAAAGCTCAGCATGTGAGCATGTAGTCAGTTGTTTTAATTTATGCCAGGTCCAGCAAGCCAGAAAGTCTAATCCTGGCTTGACTGTTTTCAATTTCTGTCTTAAAATGTAGAGAAGAAATCTGCCAGACAGTTTAATCCTAGAAGAGATTAGATTAGGTAGAGAAACTATGAGGCAAACAGTCTAATCTGGTCTCATGGAGCAATAAGGGTAGAAGTAGAATAGGTTTATTTTCCTGTTTGCAAAAAATGGATGATGTAAAGGGTCTGCAAGTCCAAATGCACCCAGAAGAAAATGTTAGGACTATAGTGTGGGTAGGTAGTTGTTTGGGAGAATGTTTACTGCTGATATGATGTCTTCATGATTTGTGGCAGCTGATCTAAGAAAGAAAAGGAGATGTGCCAAGCAGCAGGCATCTGGCCTACACCAAAGATAATTCTTTGGATTCTTGGCTCCTTCGAGAAGAAGCCATCCCCATGTGGAGCCACTCTTAGCCCCCCTGTAAATTTTTGATAGGCAAATAGGGGGCTAAAACGTTCTTGAGTCTTCAAGGAATGCATTTCCCCTAAAAACACATCATCCTTGAAGCCTCCTTGTGCCTTTTGTCCTTTGATAAAGTCCCCTCTGCTGATTTCCATTATAAAACCTCTCTGTTTGTGAAGAAATTCCCAAAGGACGCCTTTCCCCTTATTTCACCCCCACTTAGTCTCTAT
This sequence comes from Pinus albicaulis, assembly GCA_034641835.2. Taxonomy (NCBI): domain Eukaryota; kingdom Viridiplantae; phylum Streptophyta; class Pinopsida; order Pinales; family Pinaceae; genus Pinus; species Pinus albicaulis. The sequence goes on from CM076581.1 coordinate 784,065,206, forward strand.
TTTACTCCCCCCTTGTCTCCCCTTCTATTTCCATTTTTTTACCCTCTAAACCTCCCAAAATCCCCTTTCAATTCTACCCTTACCCTTTGTTTGGCTAAATTTCCCCTTATTCCCCTTATCTTCCTCTATCGTTACCCTTTCCCAACCTTGAAATACATTAAAAATGGGCTAAAAACCCACTTTTCCACTTTATAATAGGGCTTCGCTCCTTTCCCGCCAGCCCCTTTCAACCACTTCCCCACGTAACCATTACCTAGGACCAAGCGCTTAAAGCCTTGGGAGCCAATCACAATCGGAGTATCGGGCAGGTGCATTTCCTTTGTTACAGCCAAAAACCTCGACACAATTTTATTTTGTTCATAAGTCCCGCGACGCATTTTAGACCGTTGATCTATCATGAAGATCCAATGGCGGAGCGCTAATCGCTCCATTGCAATCGCAGCGTTCAATCGAATTCCCTCTTCTGTGCCCCTCGATTGTGATTGCTCCTATCAAATCCTAGTCGTTCGTCTCCCCGCCGATCCGACGACCATCGCTTTCTCCACCCAATCGCAATCGCAAGCCCGTCGCTTCGATCCCCAATCAATCGCAAGCCTTTCCCTCCAATCCCTGATTGACTCTCCCTCCGATTGAACGAAATTCGTTGATCTAATCTCTGGATCCAACGGTCAGCGCTTAATCGCGCTCCCACTGCCGATCACAATCGGAACTTTGAAAAGTGGCACCCCTGTCCCTCCTCCGATTGCAATTTCCCGATTCGATCCTGACCGTCCATCAGGTCTAAGATCTAACGGTCGATATTTGATCGCCCTCTGCCTCTGGCTAGGTCCCACCTCATCGTATTGCATTGCATTTCCTTCACATTTCTTTGTATTTTGTTCGAAGTCCAAAGTTTAAGACTTTGCGCTAAAGTCTTATATTTCATGGTTGTTCTACTCACTTTCATATAGCTGCTCAATCTCCGCCGTCGATCTTTGTCCCCTAACCGTGATCTAACAGTCTGCGCTGCATTCTACCACCAAACCCTATTGTTCATAATTTCCACCATTTCGTTGCATTTTGTCACTAGTTTTCAATGAAAAGCCACTGCTCCACCGTCGCTGCATAACCGTTTCTTCCGCCACTCTGCATTGTTTTTACTGCTCTCAACTGCTCCACCACCGCTTCCACAGGCTTCCGAAGCATGCCTGTGCCACCACTGCCCGGGTTTTGTAACAGGTTTATTTCATTGTGCAGATAGCACAGAGAGGCCATTTCAGCATCTACCAGCGGATCAGCAGGAGTGATTCAGAGGGGGTTAGGGCTATTATTGATATTATTAATGTTTGACCCCACAATTAAAATGAAAGGCGCAGTTTGAAGACCAACGCACACGCAACAGTCTTATCTATGTTTAATGCTAGCAGAATGTTTTCTCCAAACGTACACCATTCCTATAAACACCCGCCATGCCTCCTTGAGCCCTTAAAACGAATGTTACGAACAGAGGCTTATTTAATATTGTCAGAGCTGCAGTAATGGAGGTATGGAGAAGACCCGTAGACCTTAATCCAATTAACTAGATTCAAAAGGCAGCGCAGTGTTCCAGACACCTGAAAGAACTCTAAAGAAATACCAGAAGTCAATCTTGGCCTAACAGAGTCTCCTAGAGCAGATTACAGAGTACATACAGTGAAGCAGATTGCCATTAAGCAGAATGGGCTCGGACTCTTCCACCACTCTGTCTTAAATGGACACATTTAATTTGTATCTACCCCTGTTATTCCCATTCTCCTATAAGAAATCCCCAAGAACATATTGTTGTGGTTGTTGTTGGGCCGTTGTTGTCCAGTTGCTGCCATTGTAGTTAGAGGGATTCATTCCGACAATTAGAACAGTTTTGGGAGGGAGTAGCAGAGTAGTTGTTATGTAGTAGGCTGGGAGGAGGAGTTTGGATTGTAACAACCATTGAGCTCAGTGTATATGACTGATTTTTCATCAATTAATCAAAGCACATTTCACAGGATCCTGGTCTATTACTATTGGTGATGTTTTTATAACTCTGTTTATTACATTTCCATATTGTTTCATTTTCCTGTGGGCTTGCATCTGAAATATGGCATAGGATTTACCCTTGTTAGGTACCCTATGTCCCTGCTCTCCTTGCATTCAATGTTTTCTGATAAATGTGTTATCTGAGGGTTGATTTCAGTCAATTTAACCATTGTAGTGGATGTTATTGCCTGCTCTCTGATGTATGAATTAGATGGATCAGTTCTTATATGTTCTTGTTGGGTTTAAGATGGAAGATTTGGGAACAATGGGGATTAGAGTTAGCCCTGTCCACTAGGATCCTTGTGCGACCAGCTGGCCTTTCTGAGATCCCTTCTTTTGAACTCATCTTTGTTTTTCCTTGGAGCATGCTAAAGATGACCTGGAGTTAAATGACCTCTGGTCCGATCTATAAGCTGCCCCTTTTTCCTTCCCTTGAGAGTTGCCTTTGAGTATGTCCAAGCAGGTCTGGAGTTAAATGACCTCTGACCTGATCTATAGACAGAAATTAGGTTGCTTTCCTTCTCTCACTTTCAATCCTTAATGTTCCACCCCATCATCTATCTAAAATATCCTTTAGTGTAGATGACTTGCCCTTTGAAAGCCTTGGCTAGCTGTTGCAAGTAATTCTCCTTTCATGACTCCATAGCCCAATGGATGGCACTTTCTTGACCTATCCTCTTGGTTGAAGCATCCTACTATTTTTTTCCTTTCCTCCCATCACTTTCTTAGTCCATGATCTCATGACCAACTCAACAACCAACCAACTAAATCATTTTAAACCCCCCTTTGTGCTTCATACCTAGCCTAACATCTCATTTGAGCTTTCAAAGATATATCATTCTTTGTTCTATTGGAGAGATCCCTCTCCGAGTCCAGGAGGGTTAGATCCTAGGGCCCCAAAGTGGTTTGATGCTGTCTTATCTTTTGGTATTTCCAAATCTGCCAAAACATAGGAACCCCAACACATGGGAGCATGTGTGTGATTGCGAGGTTGGGAACATCAACTTGTTGCTCTTTGAGGAAATTCTGCCATGCACGATAATCTACAACGACTGGGGAGATCAGAGGAGTATCTTCCCTTAACCTGTGCAAGCATTCTAAGGCATTCAGAATCAGAGTTTCCCTCTTGATTGTGACCTGGTTAGATAAGGAAGCCAGTTTGGTGTAAATCCAAACTGGTGTCACGAAGAACTTAACCAAGTTCTCCTGCAATGCCGAAAGATCAGGTGTAGCGGCGGCTTGTCTGATAGGCTGTAGAAATGCTTGAATTTCCTGATCTACCTATTACCATGTCTTTTCTTCACCCAGTGTACCTATAGAAGGAATATGGTGTAGTTCATGCATCGAGTCAATGCCACTGATCAAATGCTCATAGGCGGTCATCACTTTCTCTAGATATTTGAATAATTTCTCCTTGGATTGCACCTTGATACGAATTTGGACCTTGTCGTTCTGAGTATGAATCCAATCTTTCCTGGGCACAGTTTCTGGAGCCTGCAGATATCCTTTTGTCCATTCTATCATTCTATCCAAGGCAGTGGAGGCTTCTTTTAGTTGCTTGTTCCGCTTCTTAGTTTCTTCTTGAGCTCTTAGTAGAGGTGCAATTGTTTGCTTTATGGTGAACATTTACTCCTATACCTGCCTCATGGTGGCTTCCAGCATCACCAACTCTATTTGGACAATGACTGGTACTTCATTAATAAGGATGTTCTTATCTTGGACTTGTTGGACTTCTTCCCTTAGTGCTTTCTTTTCTTGCTCCTACCTAGCTTCCCTTTGTTCAGAGTCTTTTAATCTATTTTTTAGGGATAGGATTTCCCTACACATCCGGCTCACGTTCTCTTTGGTGGCTACGGAAAAAGCAGTACCAGATGATGCTATCATCACTGGATTGGTCCTAGTGTCCAGGACTATATCATTTTCCTTCATAGTCGTGAATGGCGCAGCAGGGTTCCATGCTAGGCATCTCCTCTTTTCCTACCTAATTTTGAAATTAAAATGATCATAAGTGAGTCTTTTGAAATTGAACACTTCCTCCTCCTGTCCCTCGGAGGTACCTGGTTCTGAGAGTGTGAAACATGTGTTGATTTCGAGCACTTCGATGGGTGGCAGCTCTGTCTGTACCCATGTTACTGGAGGAGGTGTCTTGGTGTCTTTGGAAGAATTGTCTTTTGATATTTTATCCTCTTCCTCCTTTTCCTTCTATTCTACTTCTTCTTTCAATAGCCACTCCACCTATACCTGATCCTGTTCTTCCTTTTGTCTACCCTCAAATTTTTCTTTGGTTTCATCTTCTTCCTTCCTTTTGTGTTCAGCTTCTACTTTTGTTTCCTCTTCTTCCTTCCTTTTAAGTTTAGCCTCCAGCTGATCTAATTCTTTCTTGAGCTGCCGCTCAGCTTCTACTTTATCCTCCTGCTCTTCCTTCTTTTTGAGGGCATTCACTGCATGTTTCTTTCTCTGCTCTGCCTTTAGGTATTTCTTACGTTTATCTTCATCCTCTGTTGCTTTCTTTTCAGATTTTCCCTGAGCTTTTGCTTCCTTTTCTTTCAATTGGGCAGAGGAGCTATGGCCTGTGTTAGTTCAGGGCTTCTTAGCCTAGGAAAATGAGGCTCATCCCAATTTGTGGGTTCTCTCCTCCAAAGTTTGATCATCTTGGTCCTCCAAATCGGTCAATGCTTCTGGGGCGAGTTCCCTATCCTTGTTGTACTAGTTTCTTACCGCATCTTCAGCTGGGCATTCATTATGTTGGTAGCTCCATTTGAACTTGGCTTGTTTGCAGTGGGTAGGTACTATCCTCTCAGGATCGTATGTCCGGTAATCCAAAGGCCCCAAGAAGAATCCTCTGATTTTCTCAGCCTCCACCTCCACCTCTTTGAAATCCTTCATTGTGTAAGCACCAATGGTGAGCAGCAGTGTGGGCCATGGCTTCTTCTTACCTTTGGTAAGGACCTTCAAGAAACCGAAAGTCATCTGATAACATACTTCCTGAAGTAGCATCCTGTCAGTGACGAATCGGGGTAGAGCATGGGGAGTCTTGAATGAACCAAAGAATTGGATGAAGGTGCCCTCTGCAAATGGAAACCAATGTGCTACCTTGACTATCGTTTCCATGGTTCGCCAAGACATGCATGGGGTATCCTGACCGAAAAATTTCCCGTAGAGTGCAAGGATGAAACTGTGTACGATTGGCTCTATATCCTGCTTATATTTGGAGTCCCAGAATACCTGCAACTCCTTGTGGATTGGGCGTGCGTCTCTTGATCCCAGTTGTGAGTGCATCCCTCAAAGTAGCACCTGGTACAAAATGCATCCAATAGATAAGAGGCCATGTAAAATTCGGACGAGTATCCCTCCTCGGGTGCTAGCGTTGTAGATATGTTTGTTTGGAGGGCTGTTATTAGTAAGTTGGCCCAATTGAAATGGGTGCCATATATAGTAATAAAGTGCATCAGGGATACCCAAGAACCACTGAAAGTGGTGGCATCGGGGTGACCATATATTCTACAAAGCATAGCTGCTACAAGCTTATAGACCTTTCTGAGGCCTTCCACTTGATACTCCTGATCCTTCTTGATTTTGAACTTCTCGAGTTCTTCCCACCATCCTCTCAGGGTGCTGCTATGGAAACCACATGGGTAGTGTCCCATTCCTCTGTGAACGTCTGTTCCCATTCTGGAAGTGCATAATAGTACTCTACATCCTGGCCCTTTAGATTTGCAAAAGCTTTTCGCTTGTAATCCCGAATTACCCACATCATGGGGTCGATCTTCTGTATGATCCATTCAATAATTTCAGCACATGGGAATATAGCTAGGTGGGCCCCTACATAGTGAAGCTTCGACCTCTTAAATTGCACATATACTTGCCGGTCGGGGAGGTCCTCTGGAAATTCTAGTTGTGTGAACTCTTGGTATACTTGATACCAACTCATCCTTTTTCCTTTGCTAAATGTACATGTGGTGTCCCAATAGATCGAGGGAGGAGACATTTGTATTTCAATTTTTGTGATCTCTATCTCTGGGCTCTTATTTTTCTTGCGAACTTCTAGAGGCCCCATGTTTTATGAATGTTCATAAAACAGTCCCAGGATAAGACAAATGCCATATTAATAAATTCCTAGTACTGCTTTTAACTATGCCCAACTAAGATCCAAGAAAGGGTGAATCTGTGACTTAGCGACGTATTTCTTGGGTCGCTAGGTTGCAGAGGTTTAAACTTTAGAGGAGAGCGACCCTGTGACTTGGCGACCCTACAACAAGGTCGCGAGGTTGCTGAGTCACATTGGTTTAACAATTCCTAAGGATGTGACCTTGTGACTTAGAGACTTGCGACTGGGTGGTTGAGTCGCAAGGTCACAAACGTCCAGTTTTGAGTGAGATGCGACTTAGCAACTTAGCAACTGAGGTCACTGGGTTGCTGAGTTGCGGGGGTTGCAAGGTCGCAGGGTCGGAGGTCACGCTAGGGCTGGGCAGATGATTTCGACGGCAGCGCAGCCTTTTGCTTCATTTTTAACTTAAAAAAATAAAGGGAGTGAGTGAGGAAAAACCATAAAAGAGGATGAAGTGGTCATTAGAGGAAGAGACAGACACAGGGGAGGCTGGTTGGCTTCATCTACAAGTCTGTATAAGAATGGCACATTTTGGAGGATTGGAAAAGACTCAGGTTCAAAGAGGATCTGAAATAGTGTATGGCAAGTGGCTTTAAAAGGGATAAGATAAGGGGAAAGGGGCAACAAAAATAGAAAAAATGGAAACATCAGGAGGATTAGGCAACTTACCCTAGAAAATCGCTCTCCAGTTGGCCTGTCAGAAGCGTTTTTGCTCTCCGTCGCGTGGGTGAAATGCGACCTAGCGACCCTTCTATTTATAAAGGGGTCGCATGTACGGGAAAAAAATGAGGTCTCCGGGTCGCAAATAGTCTATGTTGATGATATGTGCGACCTCGCAACCCTGGGACCTTGCAACCTAGGGGTCGCGGGGTCACAGGGTCACTAGGTTGCAATTGTTTAACTTGAGTGCGATGTGCGACTTAGCGAATTGGCGACTTGATAGGTCGTCAGGTCACTAGGTCGCAAATTGGGTAAAAGAACTACTCTAGAACTTTGCAAATTAAGGCTTTTTTGAAAAAAAATACTTGAACTTCAGGTTTTGACTTTGCTTCTTGTTGCTCAGGGGGCTCAAAAAAAATTTAAGAGGGTGAATTTTTGGAGGGTGTTGTAGCAGCTACAACAAAAGGCAATTCACTGGTAGGGCCCAGAATCTCTATCGGTGTTTCATCAGGGGGGGGGGGAGGGCATAAAGCACTTGTTCCTTTCACCTGTGGGTCCCACTTCTTCCATCTTCGAGCCTTGCGCATTTGATCTCCCTATCTGCCTGCCCTTGGGTGCTGGTTTACTGTGTTTTCATTCTTGGAGACCGGATGGAGAAGTTTGGAGTAACCCCAGGGATTTACGGATCGAGTATAGTTAATTTGGTCCTCATTGTGTTGCTCCACTGCTAGCGAACCAGATGGTCCCGACAGAGTCACTTCCTAGGAATCACGCACATTGCTCTGCTGCGAGCGAGCCTAGTTAATACCCTGGTGGAGTCGTTGTATCGTCTCTCTGCACAGGAAGCCTTTCTCAATCCTTTACCCTTTATTCATGTGCTTAATGCACTTATTGAAATGTTCTCAGGGCACTTATTTTCATGCTTAGGGCACTTAGTTTATTTGGAAATTATTTCCTGGGTGGATGAGGGATCCCGACTTATTTTACTTGCAAGAGAGGTTGCTCCTGGTCTACATGAGGACTTAGGGTTTTCCTGGATTTAAATTCGTCACTTGAGGCTAACTCCTCCATTTTCCCTCCAGTAACCAATTTAACCGAACATTTCCTTTTGCACAGCAGTCCCTTGGGCCTGCATACTAGGTAAGCTGCCACGTCTTGGTCCGAAGGCCTTAGTCATGTTCTCGCCATTGAGTGCCCATCACAGGTATGCTTGCCCCCTTTTACAATCTGGGAGGAGATAATACACCAGCATAGATCCCGACTCAGTATGCCACTTCAGTAGCTTCTATATCCCCTTTCAAAAGATGGGTGCCAAGGGTAAGAAAGGTTAAAGGGAGCCTATGTGGAACAAGCGATTTATTGAAAAAAAAAAAGGTAAAGAACAATAGAAAACAATAAAAACTATGGTACAGGGTGTGGTGACGGCCCTTAGGGGCTATCAGGTGAAATAGTACTTAAGGTCGTGCCCATTCACAGGGAGGACCTTAATCCTCCCTTCAAGGGTTTGTAACCTATAGGTGTGAGAGCCGACCTTTTCCTTGATATGGAAAGGGCTTGTCCATAATGCCTGGAACTTAGAGTGTTTCCCTTTATCTTCATGAGCTTTATCCCATTTGAGGACGAGGTCACCTATCTCGAAAACCTTGTTTCCGGTTGACTTCTTGTTGAACCAACGTTTTATTCGACTCTAGTGGATGGCGAATTTTTCCCGGGTTTTTTACCTTTCCTCCTCAAGTTTCAAAAGTGTGTCTATTCGAGCCTATAAGGTAGGGCAAGGAGTGCCATGAGTCTCTTGACATAATTGAAGGGTCGGGAGAGACAAGTTGGGAGGAAGGATAGCCTCTTTTCTGTATATGAGGAAAAAGGGGGAGGTGCCCAAGGAAGCTTTGGGTGTGACTCGATCGGCCCAAAGGGTGTTGTGGAGTGCCTTATGCCAATTTCATTGTTGGGACAGCAAATTATTTTTGATGATGCAGATTAGGTTCTTGTTGGTTGACTCGGCTAACCTGTTTCCTTGAGGGTAATAGTCGGTGGAGTGTTTAAGCACGATACCATTTTCTAGAGAAAAATCATATAATTTCAATGATAAGAAATATGTTGCATTATCAAAAACAAGGGAGGTTGGAACACCAAACCTGATCATGATGCATTGGGTGACAAATGATTTACCTCTTGATCATTGACCTAACGCAATGGTATCACTTCAACCCACCTTGTGAAATATTCTGTAGCAGTGAGGATGTATTTATGTTGCTTGGAAGAATGCGATGAGATTTCCCAAATCACATCCAACCCCCATTGTTGAAATGGTTCTTCCACTGCGACATATTGTAACAGAGCTAAAGGTCGTACAAATCTACTTGCAAACTTTTGGCATTGTTGGCATTTCCGAACATAGGCGTGTGCATCTTTGAATAGAGTAGGCCAATAGAAACTAGCACACATGATCTTGTGAGCAGTGGTGTCTCTTGCATAGTGTCCACCTGCAGGACCTCGTGGAGTTTTTTCAAAACTTTTTGAGCCTCATCATTCTCCAAACAGCGTAGCGGGACACTGTTGTGGTGTTTGCAAAACAGTTTACCCTGCACCAGTTCGTAGGATACAACTTTCAATCTCAACACATGTTTCTGCTGAGTGGTTAAAGTAGGGCACATGGTACCGCATTCCATATATTTCTATAGATCTACGTACCATGAGCAGGTATCCTACCTAGATGTGCTATCAGCTTGATACATGTTGATCTCGTGGTCCTAATCCTCCTCTTCAGTGCCTTGTGAGTATGCTGCCTCTGCCACCATCCGACATAACCCTTGGCCTTTTATAGTGTGTGCTGGCTTGAATTCCAGGTCATATTCTTGAAGGCACATCATCCAGTTGCCTCGTCTCTCGCCCAACTCCTGCTGTACGAATAGTGAGTGAATAGCTGTGTGAGTCACGAAGACTGTGACACGATTCTTCAAAATATACGGCCTGAAATGTTTAACTGCCATGTATACCACATAAGCATGTTTTTCAATATCTGGATAATTCAACTCAACGCCTTGTAATCCAGTTCTCATAAACGGTATAGGCCGCTCATCATGGCTGTCATCTTTCTGAGTGAGGACAGTAGCCAAATATGAATTTGAGGCAAAAGTATACAAGATAAAACCTTTGTTGAAATCCGGACTGTAGAGAGCAGGTGCTTCCGCAATGGCTCGTTTGATGTTATCAAATGCTTCTTTCTCGGGAGGATTCCATTTAAAGTTAGCATTTTTCTTAATCATGCCTTGCAATGGTTTCACGATCTGAGCAAAATCTGATATAAATTTTCAGACGAAGTTGATTTTGCCAAGGAAATATTCAATAGCTCTCTTACCACTTGGGGGAGGTATTTAAGCGATGCCTTTTACACATTCCGGATCCACCACTATGCCGTCTCAATTTATTATGTGTCCCAACAAGTTTCCTTCAACGACGGCAAAAACACTTTTCTTCAGGTTCAATGAGATCCCGTATTTTTGACACGTTTCAAAAATATGCTTGAGGTGGTGTATGTGGTTGGATCTACGTTTTGAAAACACGGTGACATCATCAAGGTATACTACCACACTTCTCCCAATGATTCCTTTGAAGGCGATGTCCATATCTCTTTGGAAGGTGGCGTCGACATTAATCAACCCAAAGGGAATGCGTCTGAATGAAAATGTTCCCCACTTATTTCTGAATGTGATTTTGAGCCGATCGGGCTCAGCCACTAGCACTTGATTATACCCTAAAAACCCATCCAATAGAGAGAAAATTTCTGACCCTGATACAACTTGAAGGATTTTCTCCATAGGAGGGACCAGATAGTTGTCTTTGTTGGAGGCTCTGTTTAAATTCCTGAACTCTACGCACAAACGGATTTCGCCATATTTCTTGCAAACATGGACCAAGTTGGACACCCAGGTCAAATGTCTAACTTTGAAAATTATCTGCGCATCCAAGAGCTTCTTTAGCTCCTTTTGGATCATCAGTTCTAGAGTTGGGTGAACTTTTCTCAGTTTTTGTTGGAACGGATTCACTCCTTCCTTAATGGGTATGACATGTTGGATGATCCACATATCATAAGTTCGAAGGTTGTCATATTTCCAGGCAAACACATCTTGGTATTTCACAAATAATCAAATGAATGCTTATTTCTCTTGAGGGGTGCACTCATTACCCAAATTTACAAGCTTGGGATCCTTGTCTGTCCCGAGGTTGATTTGTCGATCTGCTAACGTGGAAATTTTCACCTTCGTATTTGGGGGTCCTTGGAAATGGTTCTGTAAGTCAAACAACTTTTCGAGTGACACGACCCCTTTGGGTATGGGATTTTCTTTCTGATTTCTTATTTCCTCCTACAAAGCCCGATCATGATCCTTTTCTTCCATAACTGTGTCTTTGAATATGTCTGTATTTAGCATGAAATATATTACCTGCTGATCATCATTGAAAACATGTAAATTAGTAACATTTTCTGGTATAGAAGGATTTTATATAACTTCAATATAAAATCCATCTCTAAGTGGGGTGAACTAGCGGCAGCGTTGGCAAGTGTATCAGCTGCTACATTATGCATTCTAAGTACAGATTTAATACCAAAAGCATCAAAAGATGAAATTAAACACCATACCTCTTGCTGGTAACCTTTCAGATGTGGAGATAAGCAATGGATAGTGTTGCGTACCTAACGAGTGACAATCTTGGAATCGCCAATTACTTTCAAAAAAAGGACTTTTAGATCTATGGAATTTTGGAGTCCTAGTAATAGTGCCTCATACTCGGCAGTATTTTTGGTGCACTGGAATTCTAACTAGCAAGAAATTAGAAACTTGTTCTTCTGAGGGTTTAACAAGATATAGCTTGTGCCAGCCCCATCTTGGGTTTTGGAACCATCGTAATATAAGGTCAAAGCTTCATCTTCTGGTTGGAAAATGCTATCAGAGCCTGTTGAGGATGTGCTAATGGAATTAGTGTCTAATGAATCTTTGTTGGATGGGGAGGAGTTTTCAGCAACCAGAAGCAGCTCAGACTGAATGTCTCGGGTGATTGGGGATTGGTGAGTCTGATAAAAACCAAAGATGGACTCTAAGAAACACATACCGAGCTCTTCTTGTGCGAAACTAACTGGTTCATTATTTTCATCCAAGTCAGTCACAGTATGCTTCATGTATGGTTCACTTTCGACCTGGATTCGGTTATTCCTACCTTTGTACGGGAGCCAAAGGTGGGACCAATCAGTGGCGAAGTATCCCTAGAGCTTGCTAGACCAATCTCTGCTCAACAGGAGGCCATAGGCCTTAGGGATATCCACGATTACTATGTCGATGCATTGATGCACTCTGGAGTCAGAGGATAGGGGGATGATGACGTTGTTTAATTCTCCTACTGTAGGGACTTGGGATCTGTCGAGCTGGATAATTCTGGCATCGGTCTTCTCAAGGCGGATGTTTAACTTCTTGCATATGGATAAGGGCATAACATTCGTGGATGAGCCAAAATCGACGAGGAAATTATGGACATTGAAGCTAAAAATCTCAAAGGATAGGAGGAAAGGTGGTGTGGATCCCTTGGAGTTGGTTTTTACTGCATTTACGATGGATTGGGGACTAGCGAGAGTTTGGAAAAATATGATGCTCACGGGTTTGGCTGCCGGTAGATTGGAAAAGGCCTTGAGGATAATATCTCATTGGTTGGAAATGTATGCGAGCTCATAGAGAGAGATATTGGCCCTGGTCTTCTTCATATCCTCATTAATGTTATACCAAGAGTCTATGTGTGAGGGAAGCTCGGTGATGTTTTTAGGGGAAGCTGATGAAGCTTTAGCCTTAGGGCTTTCCCAAGGATTAGTTGGATTTAATTTTTTAGGAGTCTTGTTTTGGTTCTCTGCGGTTGGGGGTAAGATTTTTCGTAAGAAGGCCTTCCTTTTCTCCTCGAAATATTGCTCCGGGACAGGAGCTTTTCTCCTCAAACTGTAGTTTCAAGGAGGTTTGGTTTTGGGATCGTTTGCTAGGTTTATCCCAGATGTGGGAAGGGAGCTCTCCCCATAGATTAATTCAAAGGCAAGGACAGCAGAACATGCGTCTTCATCTCGGGGAGAGGCTTCCTCATCCCTTGAATTAGCTTCTGCTTCTAAATCCCTAGGGGTATGATATTGTAACAATAGTCATATTATTTATCCACTGGGGACATGTTTTCTCTGAGTTCGAGGCCTGATGAAAAGAGCAGAAATTAGCTTTCCCTATTTCCTCCACGTTGAGGCCGGTACTAATGTTGGACGGGGGCTAGGTCACGGCGGGATTATTCTTTCTGAAAAAATGTTTCTACGTTTTAATAGCTGGGATAGGCTCATGGTTCTTCCTCTTCAGATCAAAGACTTCATTGGTCAAAAACTTAAGGGATTTTGTGATACTTTCAAAATCAAAGGGGTCCTTATCTTTGTCCCCAGTTTTATGACTTGAGGATTGCATTCTTTTCGTGGTTGCTTTTTTATCGTCTTGACCTTCGTGGTCAATGGCACCTATGGAAAACATGTCCTTTTTTACCGCAAGGGTAGTGGTATAGTTTTCTGCCAGGGTGGCCCTAGCCTCATGCTTCACAAATACGAAAATATCCCACAGGAGGGCTCTAATGTAGTAGTCAATGGTAATGGAATCATTCAATGCCATGTTTGGGGGAAATTTGTCCAATATAGTGGTGAAATGTTAATTGAAGTCTTTGACCTTCTCTTTCTTCTGACACTTCAACGTACTGAGATTTGTGAGGAGCATTGAGGGCGTTTTATCTTCTATAAATTTTTGTAGGAAGGTATGATGAAAGTGTTCCCACGAAGGAATGTAAGCGACAGGGAGAGACCAATACCACGTTGTTGCTTTATTTTCTAGAGTATGAGGAAAAAGCCGACATGCTACATCATCATACTGTACCCTCATCATCTGTAAGGATAAGTAGAAGTTTCTAATGTGGTCCTCAGCCAAAGTGCCTTTCTCGGGGTTGAACTTAGGGAGATGCTTCTCAGGGTGTCGAGGCATGTCATGGAGGGGGCCTTGTATACGTAGGGGGGACTGGGCCATCCAAGGCAAAGGTTGCACATGTCTGGCCCGCAGGTGGCGCAGTATGTATACATAACCCTTTTCATTTTTGGATTCACTACCCATGCCAGACCCGGAGGCCTTGCCCTCCTGGTGGGACTGCATGTCTTGGTTTTCTCCACGGTTCCTTGTATTCCTAATGTTCCTCCAGTTGTAAAGGAAAGGAAACCTGTTCTGGTTTTGGTGGGGTTGGTGGTCGACATTTCAGCCTTGTCCATGGCCTCTATCTCCCCTGCCTCTGTTACCCTGGCCCCTTCTGGCTCGTCCTTCAAGGGGATCGTTGACTTGAGTTTCATTATTCACAGTCTGGCCTTGTTTGGGGTTGGTGTTGGGTTAAGGCTCTATGATCTCGGGGCCTTCATCTTCCCCATCCCTATGGCTGGCAGGGGGTGCTTCAAAATTCTGCTCAGCTGCATCTACATAATCTTCAATCATAAGACCCACGAGCTGAGGAAGGGAGTTGACGAGGGTTCCTTGGCGCGTATGTTTAGTTGCGGGAGTTATAGGATTTTCCAAGGAACTAGTGACCGAGGCGTGCTGCAAACCCCTGACAAGGTCACAAGCGATAGGGCGCAGGTCCCTTAGCTGGGCTAAAGTAACCTCATAGAAAGGGTGTTCCTCCTCCTGATAATTTCCCAAAGGGGGAGGACCGATATTTTCATGCATGATCTCCCCTTGGGGAGCTTGTAATGGGATTTTACTTGTGTGCTGGGAGCCTGCCATTCAGGCCCTCCTTCTAGCGCCAAATCTGTTGATGGGAAAATTTGTCTGGCCAACAGTAGGGGATCTCCCCGGTAAAAAGTCCCAATTAGACTCTGAACCGTTTGTGATAGGGATCCCGTCTGGGGTGTGGGTCTGGCTACCACTGAATACTCCTTCCCCTGGACACAAATGAGCCTTATAGAGTTATAGTCATACAGTTATCGGATAATACAAGGAAAAATATCAATGATTGTCAATGAGCATAAATACTACAAATAGAAAGATAAAAAGAAAACACGTAGCTGAAGGAGATGCTATTAGCAGTATTTCATTATGGTCGTGTTTGTAAAAGTTGTTCAAACCATAGAAGAAACAGTTATGCCTGGCAAAAACAACTTATGCGTACTTGAGCATTTTTGTGAATAAGATAGATGTCAATAATAAAGTTACAAACATCTCCTATGTAAACACATACTATCCTTAACACATTCAGTGAGCTAGAATGCATAAAGATTATAAGTAGAAAACACAGATCAATTAATCATAATATATCAGACATATACGAAGAAATATTCATAGTATTGACACATTGATTCTCATCAGATCCAATAGTGGATTTAAAAGAAATGCTTGTATTCATTCATAAGGAGCTGTTCAATGCTTTACAACTCTCTTCTCTCGCTTGGAGTCCAAAAAAATGTCATTTTACAAGTCCCTAAAGGGAATATATATGAGACAAAATTGTCCCTTGGGTGCCCTAACTCTTCGCCTTCCCGCCTGTTGGTCTGCCTTGCGACCTGAATGGAAAATGCGACCTATGACCTGAATGGATAGTGCGACTTGCAACCTGATCATGGAAGATGTGACCTGCGACCCCTCCTATAGACTGTGCCTTGAAATCTGATCATGGGAGCAAGTGTGTGATTGGGAGGTCGGGAACATCAACTTTTTGCTCTTTGAGGAAATTCTGCGATGCACGATAATCTGCAGCGATTGGGAAGATCAGAGGAGTATCTTCCCTTAACCTGTGCAGGCATTCTAAGGTGTTCAGAATTAGATTTTCCCTCTTTATTGTGACCTGGTTAGATAAGGAATCCAGTTTGGTGTAAATCCAAACTGGCGTCACGATGAACTTAACCAAGTTCTCCTGCGATGCCAGAATATTAGGTGTAGCGGCAGCTTGTTTGATAGGCTGTAGAAATGCCTAAATTTCTTGATCTACTAGTTCCCATGTATTTTGTTTTCCAAGTGTACCTAGAGAGGGAATATGGTGCAGTTCATGGATCGAGTCAATGCCACTGATCAAATGCTCATAGGAGGTCATCACCTTCTCTAGATATTTGAATAATTTCTCCTTGGATTACACCTTGAGACGAATTTTGACCTTATCATTCTGAGTATGAATCCAATATTTCCTGGGCACAGTTTCTGGAGCCTGCAGATATCCTTTTTTCCATTCTATCATTCTATCCAAGGCAGTGGAGGCTTCTTTCAGTTGCTTGTTCCTCTTCTTAGTTTCTGCTTGAGCTCTTAGTAGAGGCGCAATTGTTTGCTTTATGGTGAACATTTCCTCGTATACCTGCATCATGGTGGCTTCCAGTGTCACCAACTCTCTTTTGACAGTGAATGGTACTTCGTTAATAAGGGTGTTCTTATCTTGGAGTTGTTGGAATTCTTCCCTTAGTGCTCTCTTTTCTTGCTAAGACCTAGCTTCCCTTTGTTCAAAGTCTTGTAATTTATTTTGTAGGGAGAGGATTTCCCTACTCATCCGGCTCATGTTCTCTTAGGTGGATGTGGTGAAATAAGTGCTGGATAATGCTATCATCACTAGATTGGTCCTAGTGTCCAAGACTATATCCTTTTCCGTCATAGCTGTGAATGGCATGGCAGGGTTCCGTGCTACGCATCTCCTCTTTTCCTCCCTGATTTTGAAAGTAAACTGACCATAAGTGAGTCTTGTTAGATTGAACACTTCCTCCTCCTGTCCCTCAAAGGTACCTGGTTTTGAGAGTGCGAAACATGTGTTGATTGCAGGCACTTTGATGGGTGGCAACTCTGTCTGTACCCCTATTACTGGAGGAGGTGTCTCAATGTCTTTGGAAGAATTGTCTTTCGATCTTCGATCCTCTTCCTCCTTTTCCTTTTGTTCTACTTCTTCTTTTAATAGCTGCTCCGCCTTTACCTCATCCTGTTCTTCCTTTTTTCTGCGCTCATCTTCTACTTTGGTTTCCTCTTCTTCCTTCCCTTTGTGTTCATCTTCTGCTTTTGTTTCCTCTTCTTCCTTCCTTTTGCGTTCAGCCTCCACCTAATCTAATTCTTTCTTGAGCTACTGCTTAGCTTCTGCTTTCACCTCCTGCTCTTCCTTCTTTTTGCGGGCATCCACCGCGTGTTTCTTTCTCTACTCTACCTTCAGGTGTTTCTTATGTTTATCTTCATCCTCTGTTGCTTTCTTTTCAGCTTCTCGCTGAGCTTTTTCTTCCTTTCCTTTCTGTTGGGCGGAGGAGTTATGGCTTGTGTTAGTTTAGGGCTTCTTGGCCTGGGAAGATGAGGCTCCTCCCAATTCGTGGGTTCTCTCCTCCAAATTCTGATCATCTTGGTCCTCCCGATCGATCAATTCTTCCGGGGTGAGTTCCCTATCCTTGTTGTACCAATTTCTTATCGCATCTTCAGCTGGGTGTTCAGTATGTTGGCAGCTCCATTTAAACTTGGCCTGTTTGCAGTGGGTAGGGACTATCCTCTTAAGATCGTTGTCCAGTAATCCAAAGGCCACAGGAAGAATCCTCTGATTTTCTTAGCCTCCACCTCCACCTCTCTGAAATCCTTGATTGTGTAAGCACCAATGGTGAGTGGAAGTGTGGGCCATGGCTTCTTCTTACCTTTCGTAAGGACCTTCGAGAAGCTGGAAGTCATCTGATAACATACTTCCTGAAGTAGCATCCTGTCAGTGATGAATCAGTGTAGAGCATGGGGAGTCTTGAATGAATCGAAGACTCATATGAAGGTGCCTTCTGCAAATGGAAACCAATGTGCTACCTTGAATATCATTTCCGTGCCTCTCCATAACATGCATGGGGTATCCTGAGTGAACAATTTCCTGTAGAGTGCAAGGATGAAACTGTGTGTGATTAGCTCTATATCCTGCTTATATTTGGAGTCCCAGAATACCTGAAACTCCTTGTGGATTAGGCGTGCGCGTTCTTGATCCCAGTTGTGAGTCCATCCCTCAAAGTAGCACCTGGCACAAACTGCATCAAATAGATAAGAGGCCATGTAAAATTCAGACGAGTATCCCTCCTCGGGTGCTAGTGCTGCAGATATGTTTTTTTTGAGGGCTACTATTAGTAAGTTGGCCTAATTGAAACGAGTGCCATATACATTAATAAAGTGCATCAGGGATACCCATGAACCACTGAAAGTGGTGGCATTAGGGTGACCATATATTCTACAAAGCATAGCTACTACAAGCTTATAGACCTTTCTGAGGCCTGCCACTTGATACTCCTAATCCTTCTTTATTTTGAACTTCTCGGGTTCTTCCCACCATCCTCTCAGGGTGTCTACTATGGGAACTGCATGGGTAGTGGCCCATTCCTCTGTGAACGTCTGTTCATGTTCTGGAAGTGTGTAATAGTACTCCACATCCTGGCCCTTTAGATTTACAAAAGCTTTTCCCTCGTAATCTCGAATTACCCACATCTTGGGGTCGATATTCTGTATGATCCCTTCAATAATCTCAGCACATGGGAATATAGCTAGGTGGGGCCCTGCATAGTGAAGCTTCGACCTCTTAACTTGCACATATAATTGTCGGTCAGGGAGGTCCTCTAGAAATTCTGGTTGTGCGAACTCTTGGTATACTTGATACCAACTCATGCTTTTTCCTTTGCTAAATGTACATGCAGTGTCCCCATAGATCGAGGAAGGAGACATTGGTATTTCACTTTCTGTGATCTCTATCTCTGGGCTCTTGATTTTCTTGCGAACTACCGAAGGCCCCATGTCACTTGAGGCTGAAGAGATGGAGATGCATTCTAACTCTGCTTCGAGGTTCCCTGGCATGTTCATAAAATAGTCCAAGGATAAGACATATGCCATATTAAAAAATGCCTAGTATTGTTTTTAACTTTGCCCAACTAAGATCTATGAAAGGTTGAATCTGTGACTTAGCGACCTATTTCTTGGGTCGCTGGGTCACAGAGGTTTAAACTTCAGAGGAGAGCGACCCTGCGACAAGGTCGTGAGGTCATTAAGTCACATTGGTTTAACAATTCATGAGGATGTGACCTTACAACTTAGCGACTTGCGACTCGGTAGTTGGGTCGTTGAGTCGCAAGGTCGCAAGAATCCAATTTTGAGCGAAATGCAACTTAGCGACTTAGCGACCGGGGTTGCTGGGTCGCTGAGTCGCAGGGGTCGCAAGGTTGCAGGGTCGGAGGTCATGCTAGGGTTGGGCAGACGATTTCAATGGCGACGCGATCTTTTGCTTCATTTTTAGCTTAAAAAAATAAAGGGAGTGAGTGAGGAAAAACCATAAAAGAGGATGAAGTGGTCACTAGAGGAAGAGACAGACACAGGGGAGGCTGGTTGGCTTCATCTACAAGTCTGTATAAGAATGGAAGGGTTTGGAGGATTGGAAAAGACTCAAGTTCAAAGAGGATCTAAAATAGGGGATAGAAAGTGGCTTTAAAAGAGCTAAGATAAGGGGAAAGGGGAAAAAAATAGAAAAAACGGAAACATCAGGAGGATTAGGCAACTTACCTGAGAAAATAGCACTCAAGTTGGCCTATCAGAAGTGTTTTTGCTCTCCATCGCGTGGGTGAAATGCGACCTAGCGACCCTTCTATTTATAAAGGGGTCGCGCGTGCGGGCAATAAATGAGTTCGTTGGGTCACAAATAGTTTGTGTTGATGATATGTGCAAATTCGCGACCCTGCGACCTTGCGACCTAGGGGTCGTGGGGTCGCAGGGTCACTAGGTGATAATTTTTTAACTTGAGTGCGAAGTGCGACTTAGCGACTTGGCGACCTGATAGGTCGCAAGGTCACTAGGTCGCAAATTGGGTAAAGAGACCTACTCTGCGACTTAAGGCTTTTTTGAAAAAAAGACTTGAACTTCAGGTTTTGACTTCGCTTCTCGATGCTCAGGGGGCTCAAAAAAAATTTAGAGGGTGAATTTTTGGAGGGTGTTGTAGCGGCTACAACATATAGGAAATAATATTAAAATATTGATGAAGTTAATAAATGATGGAGATGCATCCCTACTATTTATTTATTGAGATCAATTTCCTTCTTCACTTTATCCTGAGGATGAACCACATTAGTTGGTTCGAAACGTCAACCAAATTCCTAATGATGTGATTAATCCGAAAGATATTCTATTTACATTATTTTTTGTCAATGTATTGCATCATCATCACATGATTTTGAGCTACTTGCTATCATGACATGCATTTCAATTCACAAAGAGGAAATTATATTTCATAAGTGAAGATGACATCTTTGCTCACCTTTCTTCATCGTGATTCTCATCCTTATGAATGCGTTATCGTTGGTGAATTTTCTAATTTAATAACGCAATTTTAAAGCTTCATATCTCGATGATATGCATTGTGAAATATATCCATTCATCCTTTATTTTTGTCAATATTTCACCTTTGATTCTCATGCCCTAGTTTTCATCTTCAAGGCTAAATCTTTATGATCATTTCATGGAATTTTAATTCATATTTATTACATCGTCATGTTGAAGTTGGATTTCACATCAATTTCATTAATTTAGGTTATACACTTGAATGTTGAATATCTTCCAATCTAGAACTTCTTTTTCCAAATTGGTAACTTATAGCACCTTATTCTGGTTTATTGGATGCCATATTTTCAAGAATTAAATGATGGTGCAAGATTTCACCCTGCAAGATTTAAACTCCCATAAGTCTTCTTGATTATGAATATTGAAGAGGGTTTGCATATATGTTTTGTCATGAATTCATGACTGAATCTTCAAATACACATTAAGCGTTGAAATTGTTTTCAAGTAAGGACATGTGAGGCATGTTAACCATTTTATGCTTGCAATCTCAATCACTCACTAGATTCCAAAGCTATATCACTTAAAATAATAAAAACTTATCATATGTCACATAATATTACTAATTCATATTATGTTTGGGCATACAAGATGAGACCTTTCATTGTTTTATATATGAAATAAGCTTCAGCATTTAAGGAGGTCTTGGAAGGATGGTGTCATCTGGTATCATCATCATAAGGCCTAGTAAATTTTTAAGAAGGCTATAGAATCCTTACAAAGCCTTGTCCATTGTGAATAGTTTTATAAATGAATATCAAGACCATAAGGTAGTTCCTAGAAAGATCTCTAATGCCTTGGAGTTTGATAAACTAAGTTTAGAATGCCTATACTTTGAGAGCATCATCTCATTATACAATTGGAGAATATGCTAATTCAATGGAAGAATGTGATGTTGTTGTTAAAATAGTTTGACTCATAAGAAATTTTGTACTTGGCCTTTTACCATTTATATATTTTTCTTGAAGGGCTAAATTGAATTTTGAATTGCTTAATCTATATGATAACATCCATCCAATGTCCAAAGAGGAACCTATTTATGTTAATCTCGGAAATGCAAAAGCTAAGATTTCAAAGTGACATTTTGCAAACCCTAATTTCATGAGGAAATGGTGACAATAGACAAAAATGTACGTGCAAGAAAGGATGCATGGACATTTTTCTTCTCTTTTCTAGAATGCAATTGTTGATTATCTATAAAGGCACCTTATTGGAAATGAAGATTTGTGCTAGAAACTTTTAACATGAGCTTTCGACCTAAAATTCGATATCAATCATCTTACCTATTTCATATTGACTTTTGCATATATAATATCAGTTTCAAAACATGCAATGGAACCATATCAAATGCTGCCAAGGGTCACATATACTAGTGATACGAAATTTATAAACACTGCAATATGGGGTGACATATCAACGCACTTAAAACTTGCATCAATGTTGTGGTGAAAGGTGTATTAAAACAATGTGATGAGGTATGTAAAGGATACATTAAAAATATATATCAAAGGACATGAAATAATTCCATTTAAAATCTGGAATACAGAGTTACTTGAACACACCAGAATTATACATAAATGTTTCCAACGCTATATATGAAAACGCTGCCAAAAACTCTATGTATCAACGTTGCAAAATTCATTATTTAATTGATGTGATGTCATTATTTAATTGCTGCAATAGGGCTAGTTAAATGATGTGCATAATATGTTAAAATTAGCACTGAAAATACATCTCAAAGGTTGTGTTGAAAGAAAAACAAATGTGTTGAAAAACTCATGCAAAAGCTACGTTGAACCACTACAAGTACAAAGGCTGTCATGCAAAAGTGCATTGATAGATTATATTAAGTGCATGGAAGGATACATTTTTAATGTTTCATATGATTGGATGCAAAAGGTTTTAAATATCAATCATTGCAAAAGCATCGAAAGATCTAAAGGTATTGAAAGGTCAAATGCAAAAGGATATGAATACAATGCATTGCAAAGGAAATGAAAACAATGCGTTGACAAATAATAAAAGCAGTGTGTTGGAGGGATATAAATACATACAAAGGAATTGTCAAAGTTCCATCATCGTTACAAAGGTTATACATAAATTATTGCATGCAAGGATTATAAGTATCAAATGTTGCAAAGAGTCAAAATATCAACAGATGAAAAGACTACGTTGAAGTAAGTCAAGGGATATTATAATGCATTTAAAGGATATAAATGATGTACTGAAAATTGTATAATTGTTACATTGCAAACCATATCAATTAGCATGGAAAAGAAAACTCCGTTCAAATAGTTGTATTAACGTTGTATAAGAGGTATTTCAAAACAAAGCAAAACTTGTATCAATGTTGTATCAAAGGCATATTAAAACGCTGCAATGGATAATATACCAAAGGTTATTTAAACGTTTCCATGAGCATCATATACGAAACGACAATAGGAGGTATGAAATACTGCAATCACACTATACAAAGGGTACGTTACAATGGAAATTATGTTGCATTGAAGGAATATATTGCATTGCATTGAAGTAATACAACAAAAATTGAGTTGAACACATGAAATGAAATATAGAAAAGGAGGTGTTAAACAATGGTGGAATATAGAAAATTAAGCATCCTATTTAGAGCGATCGAGCATTACAAATGTTATTTCTTTTGTTTTTAGGTAGAAATTATTATTTTGGGTGAGGCTACAGACCTGACCCTAGTTCAATCTCAGCTAACTCCAAAAGCAAAAGAAATGATATGTGGCCTAAACAACACCAACAACCATTTTATTCATAATAAAGGGAAGGATGCTTACTGTTATGTCATGTTGTATATTTTATTAGGTTGAAATCTTACATTTGATGCCCTAATAATTGGTTATGCATTTACAAATAAGAAAGCATTTGTAAGTAGTGATGGGTTTGAAAGCGTTATTCTCATAGAGGTTTTCGCATACCAAGCCAAGGAAACGAAAAGAGAACCATCCTCTTTTGTATCACCTGTCCACAATGACTAATAGCAACACAGATAAACAATTAGTCCAAATATCGAGATACCTAGCTCTTCATTGGACACTACTACAAGTATGACAAGACAACTTCTTCCAAAAGTGAATGCTTCAAGAATTCAATTGAAGGGAAAGATGAAAACTCTTTGTTGTAGCTCTTCTTACCAATTGATGAAAAGATTGAAGTCATTTTTCCTCTGAACAAAGTCGATATTCTCAGGGCCATGAATTCCTTTGAACAAAGTCGATATTCTCAGGGCCATGAATTCCTTTGAACCCTTAGTATAAGTTTTATGTATCATTGAATTTAAATGAAGAAATATTTGTAACATTTGCATTGTTCTCAAATGGCTCCATCTTGTACCCTAATTCTTGGTCTCTTACTGGTAGGAAAGGAACTAGTTGGAAGCCGATTAAGTACATAAATCCATACCCCATGACATGGACGCTATTATTTCCTACTTGTCCCATTATTAATGTTATTGGAGCCGATTTAAGTATGAAAATGTCATTAATCTTAAAGATCAGAGTTGTTGGAAAGCATAAAATGAAAATGCTGAGGTCTTTGAAATCTGATTTTTCATTGAAAATTGTGAAGCACTTGGGGTAAACTGTCCATTAGCTTGCCGCAACTATCACCCTCCTTCCCTATTTTACTTTCCATTCATTGTTTATGGTTCAGCCATTTGTGAAACAACATTATGGGTGTATTTAAATGTGAACTTATGCAATTTTAATATAATCTCCCATGAAGAAACTAACAAGATTTTAATTCTTATGCAATAATATTGCAAAGACACGTGCATTTGGTACATGGCTTGGGTTCACATATTGGAGTTGTTTCTCATATAATTAATAATATTATAAATCCACATCAAGAGGAACCTGGTACCATTTAAAAGTCAGAGTTGTTGGGAAGGTTGTTTCTCATAATGATTTACAAATGAAACCTTAAAGTTTATTTCATTTCCTTCATTATATTGTAATATTTTTATCAATGGTAAATAACAAAAGCATCTAAGAGTCACTTGGAATGTAAAGAATTATATGTGCCCAATGGGTAATGAGCGAATCTAAAAATCCATGGGAGAGATGAAAGATCACCAACCACTTGCCTAAAAGACTCTTATGCCTCATTTGTAAAGGGATTTTGGCATTTGAATACTAGCTTAGTGATATAATTCAAGGTTTTGAACTCATGGCCTCTTGGTAATCTATAGGGTGAGTGATTGTGAGGCTAGGTTTTTTGTTTTGAAGATGATATGAGCTACTCTCATCCCACTATTAGGTTTCCATGAACTTATGACATATGTATTTGAATGGGAAGAAATATTAATGATAAGTTTTTCACTTCATAAATTTATTCTCATGCATATTAATGGCATTTTTAATGCATATCCACTTATTTTTTTGTGTATGCATGTGTGTTTAGATATTGGTTACATGTTAAGGAACTAATTTGTTGCAAGAAGCTTATATGTTTGCTTTGAATCTCAGCTCTTATGGAAATGCTAGTAATTAGTTGTGAACTAATTTGAAGTTGGTTTCTAGCCTTTTCCTTCTTGTGTATATCTTAGTTAGTCTTAGCTAGCCTTTTCCTTCTTGTGTATGTCTCAGTTAGTCTTAGCTACCTAATTCTTTCTTAATACATACTCCTACTCATTATTTTGGGGTTACCTTCTTGTTTTATGTTATGCAAGACAGCAATTGAGGGCTAATTTCATCCTCATTCTTTTTGGCATTTTACACTTGGTCTTAAACTTATTTCTCTGCATTTGAAATCCAAGAGTAACACCCATACATGGTGGAAGTTGGGCTCATGTACCAAATGGGGCTCCTATCCCAAAGTGTATGAGGTCTAACTAGGTCTTCACACTGGGGAGACCCCCTAAGAGTTGGTAGTTCATTTTAGTCCATTAACATAATCTTATGAAAGAGATCAAAATGGATAAATTTGAAGTTGTTACAGTCAAAAGGATAAAATCTCCAGACCAAAATATTAATATTTTGGATTCTATGAACATTATTTTGAATTGGTTGAAATTGAATTACCTAATCCATAATAGTAATATTTATAAGTAGAAGCCTAATTAGAATAAGTTTATTTATTCAAGTAAAAGAATTGATTTTTTCAATTAAAAACAATACATTGCAAGATCATAACAAAAGTTCCAAATTTGGATTAAACATCATAAAATTAAAAATACATAAGTTGAAAAAATGCATGTAACCACAAGTTATATAAAGACTCATAATTAAAAAAAAAAGTCACATAACTACTAATCATATAATATATTATAATAATATATAAAGAATATATTTCTTAAAAAATATATATATTGATATCTTCTTAAGCTAAATACATATGTCTTTGTTTATGGATTTATACCCAAAACTATTCATATACATAATAAAGGCATCAATGTCACAGTTTATAAGTTGCAATGGATATTCTTCAATGCTTAACAATAAAAAGTATAATATTATAAGAAAAGTATTAAACCAAAAATTAAAATGCATTTTTGACTATATATTTTTCTATTTATATTGAATATTACACATTATGGTTTATTCCTTTTAACTTTAAAGTCAATAAAGTAAAAAAATTATAAATAAAAAATACATATGTAATCAAAATTTATATAAAAACTCCTAATTTGAAAAAACACTAGTAATTTATTTAATATATTTTTATAAGTAATAAAAAAACTTTTATTAAAAAATATATAAATAACAACTCCAAAAGCCAAATATATAATTTTTATATATGAAATATTATAAATAAACCATCCCCATCAAGTTGAAACAAATTGAAATTCATAATTAACCTCCCTTGTAAAACCAAAATTATTCGTTGAACTCCTTGTAAGTATTTAAAGTTTTACTGTGTAAGTTATTAACAAATTCATGTTAAAATTAATACTTATTCAAGTTAAATAAATGACCTTTATATTTCTCTTTGAAAATTATAAAAGTTTATATAGATTTATTTTTCATAATATTTATTTATAAATTTTAGAAGTGTATATCTATTTATAATACCTAATTACAAATAAATTTATTTGATTAAAAATAACATTAGTTATTCTAATAAAATTAGCTCAATGCAATATTATAATAAAAATACAAAATAATATTAATGCATTGAAAGAAATTTTGTACATATATTTTATATCATGGATTTTAATATCAAATCTAATGAAAAAACATACAAGATTCTTTTCATTCTTAATGGCTAATCTGGTCACTTGAGACATTTTACAAAAGATAATATTAATGCATTGGTATTTTAGAGAAAGTAATTTTATACCTACCTTTTATATCATGGATTTTAACATCAAATCTAATAACAAAACATACACGATTATTTTCATTTTCAATAGCCAATCTAGTCACTTGATATATTTTACATAGCAATATACAAAAATTTTAAATACACTTCATAATATCAAATAAAATGGATGAATGCCATGGACCACTTAATACCATGGGCTTCAAAATTATCTATGGTTTAACTCTTAAGTATTATCCATCACTTCAAATAATATGGATGACTATCATGGGATTGAAAATTATCTAAGCTAAAATGTTTTTCCTTTTATTGAAAATAGATTAATATTATTTTAATTTTATCTTTCTTTTAAAAATAAGAAAATATGATTTTTTATTTCTCTTGTGCATTTGAATATGATTCGACATAAAATATATAGAGTGGCTATCTATACTCAAAAATAGTAATAAGGTTTTGAATTTAAGAAAAATATGAAATATTTAAATAATATAAAATATTAACCTATTTCAAAATTTTATTATAAATTTTTTTTGGATATATTTATCTCAAAAAAATATCCTCTTTATGGGACTAAGAATTACAAAGATTTACCTTTCATTTTTAACTTTAATGTTCTTTATCGGAAGGATGTATTGACATGACAAGTCCCAATATTTTTGGTGGCATGTTAGAATCTTAGTAATTTAACTAATTTTTTTTGTTAACAAACATAACAAGAGTGGCTGCAGAGGCAGCAAGTCCCTGCCAAGATTTTTATTATTGCTCCCGCAATTAGCTCACACACCCTCGACAGCTATCCCTGAAACACATGGCAAATGAATATGCCTTTAAATGGAATAATATCATAAACGGCAAGCCCCCACAAGGGCTCTATATTGAATTTTACTTGGTCTCTCATTGTACAAATATTGGGATATTGAATTTTACATGGTTTGATTGAAAAATATCCAGATTATCCATTAGCGCGAGAATATGATTTGTACCTGTGCAAGCCAAATCTACTATGGTTGAAGTTTTTTTTGTTTTCGTTTTGTTTTTACCATTACAAGTAATAGGATATTGAAGTTTACAAGGTTTGAATTATTGTGTTGGATTACTCTTAGCGTTAGAATTGTAATATTCTTTTTGTCCCCATTTTATGGATGCATCTGTTGTTTGAAATTGCTACAATTGCATTTAATGAATATGCTCTTCCACCCAATTTATATATAAAAAACAATAAAGCCTACAACGTCTTTGAGTTGTATTATTGATGACATGATTATCTGGTACATGTCAAAACAAATTCTGATTCTTTTGCGAGGTTGTCCATAATCCATCCCGGCCAGCCATTGATGCATACCTATAGGTAGTAACATGACTTAAAGTTGTCCATAGACATTATTTGTTAGGAATTTGATTATGACGTGGCAGATGTTTTATTAAATATTCACTTTCACTGACCTTACAACTGACCTTTTCAACGTTTTAAATTCTCCCTCAAACAAAACGCAATGTAAAAATTTGCTTAGAAGCACTTGCCTTTTCACTGTCCTGTAAAAAGTATTGATAATGATAGTCATCCTCCTGCCAGAAATTTACTCCTGCACTGGTTAAAATTGTCAAAAATTCTAAAGATAGATAGAATTGCGGCCCCTTTTAAATATCGATTGCATCTAACTCAAGCTGAATGATTATGCATTATTTTTCATTAATGCAAGCATCTGAATTTGAATTTGTGTAACTTGAAATCATTTCCTTGTAATGAATATTTTTTTATTTTTTTTTGTAGATCTAGGACAATGTAATGAATTATTTTTCATTAATGCAAGCCTCTGAATTTGAGGGACAATTAACTTCAAAATAAAAAGAAAATATAGCATTGCAGGGACAATGAACTTTAGAATAGTCCTGGGAATTCATAGTGAGGCACTTGTAAGCAATGCTGACATTGTAACAATAACAAAAGTGATTTGTCGAACCAAATATATATACTACTAACTCTTTCCATGTGGACCCCACGTGAAGGCCACGCGCCTTATTCCCCAAAATAGCCATGCAATACATGGAGGGTGCAAGGAGATTAATTGAATCTATGTTCAGGTTCATTTTCGTGAACAAAATCTCTTTGTCGTTGAAGCAGTGGAAGCACGAACATGATCAGAGGTAAAGGTACCTATTTCATATCCTGTTCCAAATATGTAGTAGTAGATCCAGTAATTGGAGCAGCAAGAAAGGCGTAAGTAGCATAGGTAATTAGCGCAGTAGACCCAGCAGCCGTAGCGAAGGACCAGCCTGCTCGCAAGCCAGCTATTACTAGTTAACTCCATAAACGAGATGTAAGCTTCATGACACAAATTTCCCAGCATTTAGAGCAACATCACGTTAATGTCAACATAACCTTTGACAAGAGATTATAGGAATGACCAGCATAACAACGGTTAGTCTTGCACCAAAAACCACTAAAAGGATCAGTTTCGCTTAAATTTACAGGAACCATAACTAAAAGACAAGCTCTGGATTAAATTTACAGTAATGAGGTCTCGTCCTCATGAGGAACATCCAGCATAATTGGTTGCAGGTGGTCTGGTAGTTGTGAAGAACATAAGTTTTAACTCGGACAAATTTCAGAATTTTTGAGGAATAAGCGGCATGCAGATTTTGGGGCAATTTGATAGTATTACTTCATCCGTTTTTCAATTGAAGGTAAAACTATTGCTTATTTTCCTCTATTGCATTTAACTCTATAAATAGATATAAATAGATTTCTGATAAATAGATTTATAAATAGATATAAATAGATATGGAGGATGCGACAACAAGCGTATGGTTCCTGGAATTGATCAACTTCGGCTTCCACTCCAGCCTTTGAAAAGAGTGCCTACCTAATTCGCATGTAGTAATTTGGGATGCTCCCTCTATTTCTCTCCAAAAACCCTTTCCTGTGCACCTGTTCTTCCATTCTTTTCCAATTCTTTTGCAGTGTTGAAGTTGCATTAGTCATTAGCTAGCTCAGAACCTTTACCTTGGCTGGGATTTAGGGAGAAGGAACCGAGCCATTTCAGAACGTTTACCAAAAAAACCCTTGATGCTTGACAACAAAAAATTTAGTAGTTCCTATAATCTACTTACAAATAACTGAATAAAGAAATTATTGTGTCATGAGAAGCAGATTTACATGACACCAAACTCCAAAAAGAAAAATTATTTACATTCACAGTATCACATGGTGATAGCATAGATTATTCCTGGAGATGGCGTATATTATTCCTGGTATGTACCCAATCAGAGTCAGTAGAAGGCATATCCAGAATTCGGCCTGTCACAATCCAGAAACAAACCATCAGTTGTGATTTGAATGATCAATATAACCTTCACACAGCAAATAAAAGAAATTGAATGTACCCACATGGCAGCCAAATTTGAGAAAGACTCACAAAGGAGGAATATTGATGGCCAACAAGATATCTACGCAGTTTGCAGTGCCCTCCACATGACGATGATATAAACCTCTACTGTCAAAACTTTTGTCTGTGTTCTCCACTTCAGTATTCCGAAATTAGTGTTCCATCAATGAATACAGAGTGGGTAAGAAAAAAGCACAGGTGACCTGGTAACGTTTAGAAATAAATTTCTTGAACTTGTGTACATCTAGAATGTACAGATCCACTGAACAGTGCATAACAGTCGTCGTAAACGTAGGCGTTGTAAAAATCACAACACTGAGAAGGAACCAAGAGGATAAGGAGTCGTTCGATGAAGCCAAACGCCGAGGCGGGCATAATCGTAACCAACCATGTTTTTATGGGGCCGAGCTACCCATGAATGTAAGACTTGCTTTCTATTCACTGTAATCGACCCAAAGGTCCAGTAAGACCGACTTTCTACTCATTGTAATTGACCCAAAGGTCCAGGCTTGTGTGACTGAAGAATGCTTAAAGAGTTACTTGATGATGAGTGCGAAAGCAATAACCAGATTATCTTTGTTCGGTTCCATAACGAGATTGATACCCAGCATTGTAGCCAACGGTGACCACAAGTCACCACACGGTGACCTGACCTGAACACTCGCATGTCAGTGACCACGCGTCCATTTGCATGGCCGTGTACGTGGAACCAAAAGAAAGAATGAAGAAAATCCGATAATATTAGCGATAGACCATGTATTTCCAATTAACATTTAATGTTCATTAAGTAATGCTAGCATTACTTCACTTTACAAAAAATTTAAAAACTAGTTATGCGTTATTTATGTTATACCAAGATTTTTAAAGCCAATGCATTTGTTTGGCCTCGAGAAGAGGCCAAATAAGATGTCCATTTTTGTGATTGGCTAACTAACATAGTTTTCATGATGTAATTGATTTCAATGAACAAATTTCAATTAATTACTTTTTAATATATAAAAACTTTGGCTAAAAGTATAATATCTTTCTCGGTTCTGGTGTCTAACTAATACAGGGACTAAAAACGATTACAATAGTCCTTGTAGCCCCGAAGGGGGCAGGGACTAACAAGCTATGTAATATACTCAAAAATCCATCTTTAAAAAATGTTTTCATCTCACTTATCTATAATTAAGAAAATGTATCATATCACAATCTCTTACTCCTCAATTATTATTTGTCTACAAAGTAAGAATAGATGTGATTCTATATTTATATTATTACATCTCTTTGTCTTCATAATAAGTTATGAGAAATTAGCATCAATTAATACATTAAATGTTTATTATGCATATAAATTTTATATTTCATGTGTTTTTGTTATGTGTAAGTAACCATTAGGTTGGCATTATTATGATAGACTCTCATTTCCTTTATAGGTTCTTTTCACAACTTCTCTATTATTCTCTTTTGTACAATGTACTAAATCAACAATAGTTCATCTCAAAAATATATTTTTTTAATTCCCTATTTATAATTTATTTCATCCAATCATGGTATCGACCATTCTCTTGAGGTTTAATCCTTAATTATATTGATAATATGTTTGTATCCATGTTTTATTTTGATAAATATGTAATAAATTATTATAATGATTCTCCTTCTAAAGAGAATAGAGTAACAAAACTTGATGGGCCTTGGTATTGCATCAAGAATGTTCTAACTCCCAAGGCTCTCAAATTAAATGATCAACCTGGGGTTCGTACAAACTTAGAAGTGATAGTGATTTATGCACAATAGGTCAATTTCTACTCATGTCACCATCAGTCATTGGATAAAATCAAGGAAAGAATAGACCACCCCTTAAGCTAATCTACAAAGATAATTTCTATTGAAAGACAATAAAAACATGCCCTAACTGCAAGGAAAGGAGTATTAGCCTAATTTTAGAAATGAAAGTACCATTCATTAAATGTAGAGACTACTTGTAAGTGAAAGAAAGGAAAATGATACACTATATACAAAAATAAGCATGGTACTTTATGTGAAAACTAATCAAATCAATGTGGTACTTACATGAATCATTAATCTAATTGAAAATTGCATGAGAAGAGGAAATTTAGTCTAAAACAAATGACGAGGGAATTTAAAAAACTAAGTCTAATCTACTTGACGTTTTGTGTTTTCAGTGGAGGAAGGATAGGTTTGGTGTGGTTCTAGAGTCTCCCTGACCATGGAATCGAATCCTAGGGGTCATCATTCAACTTCAACATGGAAAATTCAAGGTCCTAGGAGAAATATGGTTAGTGTTACATGACTGCTACAGGGTGTTACAATAAACTTTTTTTTTCTACAGGAGTGACCTATTTTGCTACATGAGTGGGTCCAAGAGATTTCTGAGGGAAAATATGGTGGTTTAAAGGTGAAGGAAGGTGGACGACAATGGATGAATGATGTGTGATGCCTTTGTTCAATCTTATCACCCCTCAGAGGTCTATCTTTTATAAAATTCCATGCCCATGGTGTCCTTCATTAACCCGGAAAATATTATTTCAGTGGTAGAGCTTCAAAATAGTATGAGGTGTCGAGGAGGAATATGGAATTTTATAGGTGGGTATGGATGACTGTGCCAACCATACCAATTACTAACAGCCCTTGTAGATTTTCAATCAAAAGCATACATCAATATTGCAGTGAAATTAATCAAAGTGGAAAGGATGACTTGAATTTTATTTCTTTAAGATATATTGTATCATGCATCTAATCTATTTTCAAAATTATGTTGTTAAATTCTAAACTGTAGAGAGAAAGCATGCAAAATAATTTCAATCCAAAACATAGCAATTTCCAAGAAATCATATACACATATTTTTTTCTTGTTGTTGTAGACTCTTCAATCACACTTCCCACAAGAGAGGTGGTGATTAAACCTGCAACTACAATATTTGCAATGTAACTCCTACTTAAACAATGAAAGAAATACAAATAATTGAACAAGAACAGGGAAATAATACATGAGAGGAGCTAAAGCCTCTCGGTTGGGCCCTAACTTAAGGGTTTCATCCCTCCTAAACTAACTCAGATGAAAACCAACAAGAAACATTTCATTAATATAAAATATAGTCCCAATACATAATCTCAGAATGACGATAACAATTTCAAGTGCTCAACCTACCGTAACTCTTCCTAGATCTCATAATTTGAATCCTAATAATCCCTTAGGCATTTTTATTTATAAAAAAAGTGACTAAGGGTAAGCTCCCTTGATAGGAGGATTACTTCCCTCTAAAACATAAAAATTGGTGGATCTAGTTCCGTTGGATCTCCACACGCATATGAGTTCCCAAACTGCTAATATACTTTGAGTTGATGGTGAGGAATATTTGGACTCGAGTAGAGTTGGAGAGTTAATGTAGTGGACAAGCCTCATATATTCTCTCTAGATTCCTCTAATGAACCCCTGCATAGTAAATGTCTCCAAAAATTCTTCTCTTGTCTTCATATTAACCACATTAGGCCATGAAATATGACATGCACCCTTTAGTATCCCTACTAAGCATATTATGGTTGAAAACATAAATTAATGTGAGAAAAACAGAGTTTAAGGGTTGGAGGATAGCACAATGCGCCTCAAAATATACCAGTTGATGGGACCCATCATCATCCCAATGTAGAAGTTGTTTATAATCCTCTGAGAAACTCAATCATTGATGTGAAGTTCATTCATGGCCCTCATGGACTCTCTGACATTCCAAGGCATCTCAGATGGTGTGCTTTCCTATGGATAGAAACCTGCATTTTCTTCTATGTCTTCCCTCTCCCTTTGTTCTTCTATCTGTTCTCTTCTCTCATATAGTCCCAATAACAAGAGAGGACTAATTTTGATCTCTATCCAATTGATATTTAACCTTTTAATGATCCTTTTATAGAGAGTGGTTCTTTCTAGGAAATTCCTTAGTATTTCAAGAGAGTAATACTCCCTAATTTTCAAACTGTGAGGTAGAGCATGCCATCTCCTTTGGAAAGCCTGCAAGCTTTTTGTCCCCAACAACCAAAATTTGTCCTCAAAGTGGACGATAGATTGTTCCTATGTTTCCATGTACCGAGGGGATAATTTTTTATTTGTGGAGATGATATTGTCATTCTTGATGACATCATCGAGAGTCACTAACTCTGCTTTGATCTACAATGGCTCCTTTTCTTCTTTGGTCATCACCATCTTCACTTTTTCAACCCTTGTTTCTTCATGGGAAACCAAGAGGCTAGTGCCATTAGTTTCATGTACACCAATATTGATTTAGGGTCCCAAAATTCATGTCTATTAGGATCATATTATGCATATAGAACTGAACCATTTTGGCTCTGTCCTCAGTACTTACCTTCTGCCAAAAATCAATGAAATTTACGTATTCTTGGAATGGTAGAGAGCCATATTCTGCTAATGATTTTATTTGGAATTGTAGCCACTTCTCCTTCAGAAATATGGCATAGGACTTTGTTGGTTGCCTACATTGTATGGCTTCCATGGATAAGCATGCCATGGTGGAAAGTTGTACCTGTTTTTCTTTCATTTTTTCCCTTAGCCTCTTGTTTTATAATTGTAGTTGTTCCTTCATGCTAACTCCCTTAGCCTTAAGTAATTTAATTCCTTACTCATTTTATGTAATTTTTTCCTCCATGAGACCCACATATTATACCTTCTTATAATTTTCAATTTGCATCTATCTATTATTTGTTCCTCTTTCCCTTTCCAACTCAAAGAAGAATATTCTACCTTCTTATAATTTTCAATTTGCATCCGTCTATGAGTTTTTCCTCTTTCCCTTTCCAACTCAAAGAAGAGTGGTTACCTACAAATTTGGTGGGTATAGTTCTTCCATCCTCAATGAATTTGTAGTAGGATCCAAGATTAGGTTGTGGATTAGGCTCATAGAGTTCTTGGAGATCTTCTTCTTCCCCTTTTGACATGGCTTCCCATTCCTGTAGCATTCCCTATTGCTCCTATAGTTATTTTCTTCCCTTTTGTAGAAACCATGTTTTTGTTTTGTAGCTCCTATGTTTTCTCATGTAGCTCCTTTGTTTTTTCCTATAGCTCCTCTAACTTATTCTTTAGTAGGGTAGCTTTTTCTTTAAGCCTCTTATATTTTACTTTTCTAGTGGTGGGCCTACCTATGGGTTGCAAAGGTTGTTTTCGATTAGATTTAGGGGAGGTGACCTCCTCAATTTTTCCTTCATTAGCTCCCAATTCTTATTTTTGGCTAGCTCACTCACCAATGGCTATGGGGACTATTGAAGGAGGATGGGGCTTCTCTTGCTTTATCCTATTGCTATTTCTCTTCTTAAAATACAAGGGGCCTTGCCTAGGATTCCCTCTATAGGATTTGACAAGTGTGCTAAGTGTGGCTAAGGCAGAAACCATCTCTTGTTTTTTGTTCCCTGGTGAGAGGCTTATGTGTCTCAGCTGTTTTATTATATTTTGATATCTTAAGGGATATTTAGGGGTCTCTTCTTCTAGTTCATGTTATCCTCCCTATTCTTCCTATGTCTTTTCTCCTTCTTTTCCCCCTTCCACTTCCTCTCCTTTCCTTTCTCCAACACTGAATTTTGGTGTTTCTTCTTGTTATGTTATGGTGAGTGTTGATGTTTCATTGAATTCCTATCTATCTAAGTCAACAAAGTCAATACAAAACATCAGAA
This sequence comes from Pinus albicaulis, assembly GCA_034641835.2. Taxonomy (NCBI): domain Eukaryota; kingdom Viridiplantae; phylum Streptophyta; class Pinopsida; order Pinales; family Pinaceae; genus Pinus; species Pinus albicaulis. The sequence continues at coordinate 784,100,746 of CM076581.1, forward strand.
TGTGGAGGTGGCTTAAGGAATTCATGACAATGAGCTTGATGAGGCCATGATGGGAAATATTTTGGTGCCTCCCTTCCCTCACTCTCAAGGCCATTTCAATGATGGACTAAAAGAGGAAATGTGGAAGATTGAAAACTGCTCATGTAATTTACTAAAACATAAGACTCAAATCTACTCTATTCATCTAAGAAATAAAATTCATGCTCAAGAACACATATAAAAAATATGCACCATTATTTAACATACATATTCAGATATTTATCTAGGGGAAAGCAACTGCTCAAAACATCTTCCTATCTATAGTGCATTAATCAAAGGATTTGGATGAATGCAATATGATTTCTCAAGCTTGAACACAACCTGCACCTATATCTTCTATCCTCTACCTGACTGACTGACTTTGGCCAACACTTAGCCAATTTTCAAGCCCTTCAAGCTCATATTTCCTTGCGTTACTCCTTATCGAATTAACCCTTATTATTTATGAAATTCCTCAATATGGATTACACAATTCCTTTAGGTTCTTCTATGACTGGATGCACCACATGTACAACTTGGAATAGTTTACAACTCATAGTACACAACCATTGAACTCCAATATCAACTGGGTAACTCAAAATCTATGTATGCATGAGTTAATTTAAGCTGATTGATTAGTTAATTAGTTAAAAGTTGAAGTTACACCCTAGTGCTAGGCCCCCCACTAGTTCCTCCAACAGTTGGAACTAATTTAAATTAACATAACTCAATTTAACTAAATTAAATTGTTACAATTGAAATTAACTCAACCTAGGATCCTAAAATTTAGGAATCACTGCACACAACTCAAGTTCATGCCCCCAAATCTAACTAATTAAGATAATTAATTGATAACAACTATATCACCTTAGTTAACTCACTCAAGTTGTCTATTGATGTGGAATTTTGAATTTATCCTAATTTAATCAAGGGAAAATTAAATTAGGAGTTTATTGTTGCATTTTCAACACTCCCTCTCAACAAGAAAGGTATTATGAGATACCCCAATATTGCCTCTATGGAACTCGAATTTTCCTCTTGACAAAGCCTTTGTCAAAATATCTCCATTCTGTTCCTCTGTAGGAATGTATTCTAACAACATGATTCGCCTTTGCACACAATATCATTGATGGTGATACCGGATGTTTATATGCTTGGATTGATCATGAAAAAATGGATTCTAAGAGAGTTTTATACAAATCTAATTTTCATATTAAATCACAGGAGGATCCATCATCTCACCAAATAACCCAACAAGAATCTTCCTCATCCATATCGCCTCACATGTTTCTTGAATGGAAGCCATGTATTCAGTTTCTGCTGAGTTGAGTGCCACAGATATCTTCTTCCTATTGTACCAAGAAACTACTTATGAACCAATGCTGAAAATACCTCTTTAGGTGCTCTTCTTATCTGATGGAATCCCTACCCATTCTACATATATGAAACCTTGCAGCGTCACTCCCTCTTTATGTCTATACCAAATTCCAAACTGAGTAGTGCTTATGAGGCATCTTAACACATGTTTTGTCACATTCCAATACAGTTTGGTTGTTTTAACCATTGCTTGAATAAATTATTTAACTGCATAACACATGTATCGTCATGTGTTCACCAAATACATAATTGAACCCACAATTTTCATGTAAATAGTAGCCTCCACTTCCTCACCTGAAGTGGCATCCTCCTTCCTTCAACTTCCTGCTAGAGGAGTGTCTATGGGTTTGCTACTCTCCATGTGGAACTTCTTCAGTATCTCATTGGAATACTTTCGGTGAGAGACAAACAATTCCCCATCTCCTTTCCATACATCCAAACCATGTAAATAATGTATGAGTCCCATGTCCTTCATCTCAAATTATCTTGCAAGATCCTTGTTGCAAGAACTAATCAACTTCTCATCACAAGTTAAAATCAAATGATCGACATATAATACTATAATAAAAAATTTACCTTCAAAGACAATATGGTAAAGGTTTTCATCTGCTTCACTTTTGGTGAAAACCATCTCGGTGACATATTTTTCGATCCTAGTGTATCAAGCATGGGGTTATTTCTTCAATCCACACAATTCTCGCTTGAGTTTTCACACATGTGACTATATGTTGAAGGTCTCAAATCCTTCTTGTTGTCCAATGCACACCTCTTCCTCAATCGCTCCATTAAGGAATGTTGTCTTCACATCCATATGATGAATATTCCATCCCATCTATGCTGCAAGTGCTGTAATTGATCTAATAGAAGAGTACCTTGCTATTGGAGCAAAGGTCTCCTAATCATTAATTCCCTCCACCTTAGAGGACCCTTGGCCACAAATATAGCCTTGTATTTATCGATGCTTTTGTATGCTTCTTTCTTTACATTATAGATCCATCTTGAACATAGAAATAATTTATCCTATGGTATTGGAACCACTTCCCAAACATTATTTCTGACATTGGAATAATATTCCTCTACCATGGCATCAACCCATATTGGTTGTTGCACTGTTTCCTCGAATGATGATGGTTATATATAATTTCTCACTCATCAAAGCCATGAAGCTATCGTAATGATCTGGTGTTGTCCTCTCTTTGCATTGTGATGTGGGTGCTCCCACATTCACTCTAGCATCATGGAATAATATGTCAATTTCCTTGGTTTGCTTCCTTCCTTCTTTGGGTGTCTCTTCTTGAGTGCTTGTCTCCACTCTCTGCTCCTCTACTTGTGGCTACTCCATAACATCATGAGGTTCTTCTTTTGGAGCCAAAATCTCCTCATATGAATGTAACTGAAGCTACCTCTCAATATAACACCTCATTCCCTTCTCCTCATCACACTTCACACCTCTAAAAACAACTATCATCTTGAGAGATGGAAATTACACACGATAGTTGTGAAGTGTTTCTATGTACCCCACAAATATGTCCAAATATGTTTTTGTCTCTCGCCTTTTCATTGATTCCTTGGAAAAATGAAAATAAACTGATGATACAAAGATATTGAAGTGTGACACATTTGGTTTCTTCCCTGAAAAATATTCTTTTGGTGAACTCATCCCAATAATATCTTGAGGGCTCATTTTCTACAAATAGATTGTTGTGTCACATGCTTCATCCCATAAGTGGAGTGGTAGGCCTTGGTCATGCAAAATTGCCTTTTCTTATCCCACAATACATATGTTCTTCCTCTCATCCACCCCATTTTGTTGTGGGTTTTTGGGTGTTGTCAACTCTCGTCAAGTGCCTTCCTTTACATAGAAATTTTTAAACTCAGTTGAAAAATATTCGCCACTATTATCTCTTCTGAGAGCCTTCACATACCTGCCATTTCCTTTCTCAACAAGTTCTTTAAATTCAACAAACTTGGAGAATGTATGGTATTTCTTCTGCATGAACAAAATCCAACATTTCCATGAGAAATAATCTACAAATATAACATAATAACTATTTTTGGAAGTGGAGGTTGTCAAGAAAGTTGCATAGACATTAGAGTGGATCCTTTCAAGGACTGCATGCACCCTCTTATCCCAATCATTAAAGGTGAATTTTTTGTACTTCCCCAAGGCACACCCTTTGCATGTATTCTGCTACTCTAGTGATCCATTTGGGAAGTCTTGTGGTGATCTACTTCATGATTTTCAAAGCTCCATGATTAAAATGGCCAAGTCTTCTTTGCCATAATTTCTGACATCTTGGCTCTGCACCTTCTATGTCTTTGTGCTCAAAGCATCACAATCTCCCACATTCAACTTGTAGAGGTCCTTCATCTAAACCCCAATATTTGTCACTTGTATCTTGGATAAGTGCCTCAAGAATGCCTTTCCTTTGCTAAATATCACATCATAGCCATGACATTCCAACATCATGACAGAGACCAAATTATTCTTTACACCTGGAACAAACATCACATCCTTGAAGCTAAGAGGGATGCTAGACTCCCTCTAAAAAGTAACTATAAAAATACTGGTCACACTATACCTCCCATCATCTCCCATATCGATATGCATCTCGAGGTATTTCTCCTCCAAGTCACTGAAAAATTCTCGGTTTCCTGTCATATGGAATGAGGGACCAATATCCCAATACCATACACTTCCCATCATTGGTCTTTCCATGCATGTGATGAGGGTGAAGCCCAACTCAATTTGTGAAGCCAAAGCTTCACTTTCCACTGCTCCTGAGTGCTTCTTTCCTGCATTCTTTTGTGGACACTTTGTGGCATAGTGTTGGAGTTCATGACAGTGAAATCACTTGATTTTGGACAAGTCTTTCTTCTTTCCCCCTTGACTGAAATATCCTTTGGATTTGGATTTATTCCCTTTCCATTTCTTTGCCTTCCTAGCCAAGGCGTTGTTTTCTTCTTCCTCACATTTGGATGATGTCCCATCTCTGATGTTCCGCCTTATTTATTCTTGCACCAAATTAGACAGCAATATTTCCCAATTTGGTAGCTTCTCCCTCCCATTTACCAAATCCTGATAGTTATGCCAGATCTTGGGAAGGCCTAGAAGTTCTAGGCTTACTAGATCATCTTATACAACCCTAACTCCAACACTCCCAACTTTATAATGAAATTATTTGAACATGCTCAGGTACTGTGGTATTGTCTCGCCCTTTTGCATCTAGATATTTTGAAGCTTGTCGTTGAGTGTCATCTTCCTTTGGTCACTATTGTTATGGAATAAATATGTTAATTCTTTCCATATTTCATATAGAGTCTTTTTCTCATGGATATTAGAGAAAATATGGTCTCGTACTCCCCCCAATATAATCCTCCTCGCCTTGGATACACTCTTCTTCCAAATTTCTAGATTTTGAGCATCACCTTCTTTCGATTATGAGATATCATTATCAATGAATTCCTTCAATCCATTATCTTCGAGCACTACCTCATGTTGTAGGGAAAACCCAACACCAACGTTTTTTTCTTATTGACTTCAAATAATGGGGAAACTTTCCATAATTTTTTGGCTAAATCACCTTTTTAATTTTTCTTTTAGTTAATTGTCCTACAATTTTTCCATTTTTTCATTTTCGTTAGATTTATGTTTTGATTAATTCATTAAGTTATAATTTTAGCAATATTTTCATAGATACATGTTTAGTCTCATTTGGTAATCCAATTTTCAAATGGCATTCCTCTTAAGTTTGATCATTTTGTCGCCTCAGATTAAAAATGTACAAAATGTATAATATTTTAATTTCTGTAATTAAAATAGTAATTCATTGTAAAAATAATACCTAGTTAATTTTTTCTAATTTCTTCATTTTTGACTAATTGTCCTACATAATCGCCTAGCCAATTTGTAGAATAGTTAAAATAATGTGTTTTTTGGATCTCGGTAATTTATTCCAACTCCTAATTAATTACGAGACAGAGAATCTCAAAATTGAAAAGTGGTTGTAATTAATTTTGTAGAGTTTTTAATTCCACATGAAGTGAAGCCCACTTTGCCTCACCTCCTCCCTTCCAATACAAATATTTTGAAATTTAAAAGCTCTGAAATAAAACCTCAATATTTGAAAACTATGATATCCTGATATCGGAATATCGGCGTATCATTGTTTTTTTTGTGTGCACATTTTAAAAGTTTTGATCTTCATCATTCGTCGACCTCCGATATTAGTTTTATGTCGCAACTATTGATTTTTAACATATAGTTTTATTTTACCTCCTTATACCTCACACTCCTATGCCACGCTTACCTCCCTCGCCTCCTTATCACTGCACCTCATATGTTGACTACTCCCTCTTCCATTTTCAATCACTATGCTTACGCGTATTTGTTTTTTTTGGTTTTTAGTTTAGTTTTGGATTAGTATGGTTATATATATATATATATATATATATATATTAATTTATTTTAATTTCTAATTAAATAAATTTTGTTTATAATTAATTTGTAATTAATTAGTTTAATTTTGTAATCACAATTAAATTAATATTAATTAAGAAGTAATTGTAATTTAATTGAGGATTAGATTTTAATTAAAAGATACCTATTTTTTTCCTAAGCAACAAAATTTTTAGAATTTTGGGAGTTTTGATTCTTCAACTATGGAAGCTCATACGTTGAGTTTTATTTGGTCAAATGAGTCCTAGGATGGCTCGTTGGATAGATAAAATCATGGAGAATATTTCTGAAGTGGTTGAATAATCAGGTTTGATCATTTAATGAGTATAAAATTAAGCAGAAGATCAAGCTCCAAAGTCTTAAAAAAAATTTAAATTTTCTGAGTTTAATTTTCTACATTTTCATTTGCTCATAACCTCTGTTGAATACAGGTCCATTCGATTATGTTCTCCTTGAATAGTAAAATATTTATAGGGATCAATGAAAATCTCATATTTTCTTTTATTTATTTATTTAATTAAGTTTTGATTGGAAGATATTTTATTTTCCAAATTTGATATTTTTATTTTTATTTGCATTTTAATTAAATTTTGATTGGTTTTGAGAGGGAAGCAATTGAAGAGATGGGGAAAAGAAGGTTTAAATCCATGGGATTTCTCTAACAGTAAAAGAATAGGAATTTGGACCCATGAATATAGGTTAGAGCAAAATTACTCTTCAACGAGTCTCTTATTTTGAATTCATTTTGTAAATTACAAATAGTGGTTTCTAGAATGAGCAAAGGGCTTCTCTTCTCTGCAATTCTAGAATTATTAAAAGCACTATTGTAATGTGGATTTAGAGTTTTAGGCGAGAGGAGAGTAAAATATCAGATCTAGGGGATAATTAAGGGTTTTTTCATTTGCATTTTGAACTATGTATGGAGAGCAGAGCTCACACTATTGCAGCTCTTGTTTTAAGAACATAAGTTCAAGCATTGTAAAGGGTTGTTCGAGATCAGAGCCAGAGAAATATTTTCAATAAATTGGTATTTAAAATAATATTTTTTTTATACTAATTCCATTTTATAATAGCATAAACATGTCATTTTTATTCATATTTGTGCACTATTATCAATCTGAGTAATTTGCCACAATAATCTATTATTATTTATCTCTGCTCATGTGTGCTGAAATCTAATTTATGAGTAACTATTTACTCATAAATCAACCATCTAATTCTAATTCAACAAAAAATAATATTTTTTGAACTATTTCCTTATACTATTGTTTAATCATTCGAGTTACTCGTTTAATAATCATCATCATTTTGTGAACTACTTCCAAAATCATGTTGATTAATTACTCATGTTAAACATATATCTAAACAGAATGTGTTTTGATATTCATAATATCAGTTAATTGAACTACTTCGTTAGTTTGATATTCATTATAAGCTAGACATGTTAAAATCCTAATTATGTTAATTACTTTTCTCTCGATTGGGTTAGATCTACATCTTCCTAATCGAGATAGACTTAGGATTTCTTTCCTTTTGGTTGTATTTTAGGATTATTTTAAATTTAGATTTAATTCTACATTCCTAGAAGTCCTCTTATCAAAGAGGCAAAATTTAGTTGTGGTTTGGCTGAGCCCGAGATCAGCCTACATTAGAGAACTTTTGAGGTATAAAATGGGCCTCCTAAGAAAAATGTACAAAAAATATCAAATTTATAAGAACCAATAAGATTCAAGATGATGATGTCATCCATGGGGGATGATTCACCATTTTTGGGGTAAAAAAGTAAAAATATAAAAAAATAATAAAATAATAAAACTACCTTTTAACTTGTATTTTCAACTTATCTCCCTAAGGTTTCACTCAAATTTAGAGCGCAATTACTCATTGGATGAAAAATTTAATTCCTCATCCAAGGAGTACCCACGTTACATACTTTCGATGGACCCTTCTACATGAAAAATGAGAAATACATTAAAAAACATTATTGCAATCACATTTTTCATGTATTTCTCATTTTTCGTGTATCATGGTCCATCGAAAATATGTAGCATGGGTACTCCTATGATGAGGAATCAAATTATGCATCCAACGAGTGTTCCTGCTCGAAATTTGAGTAAACCCATAGGGAGATAAGTTGAAAATATGAGTTGAAATAGTTTTTTCTTTTTTCCCTCTAAAATTTGATGATGTAATCAAATCTTATTTTATTATTTCCACTATCATTTTATAATTTCCTTAGGAGGCCCATTTTAGACCTCAAAATTCCCCTAATGAGGATCACTTTCATTCTTGATCAGCAAGAGGTTTGATCTGATTTATGTTCTCTATTAGTAATTGAAAGTCATACTTTAAGCCATTAGAGATAGAGAGGAGGTAGCCAGACCTAGTTTAACCAATTGGAACCACCATTCCAAATGGAAAATGAGTTGCTCTAAGGTCCCAATAGGGTGGTTTCCCTTATAATGTTGAGGAAGAGAATTTTGAGCCTTAAAAAATTTTGGCTCTAGAAGGAGGGCGTAAAGACTTGTTGTCTTTTGGAGTTTTTGTATTTTAAAGTTTTATTTTTTCACAATGGCTCCTCTAAAAATTCCCTTTTGAGTTGTATATTTGGACATGCATCTGTCAATACTCCACCAGAAATAGTAAGACACTTGTTAAAGGTAAATTTTAACGGTAATATAGATGCTTATGAATTTGATAATGCTTTACAATTCATCCAAAGTTTTTCAAACTCTACTTTTCATGATATTAATCAAGGTATTTTATGCAGGATTTTACTCTTACATTCTCAAGAAAATCTAGAAACTAGTGTCAATCTCTTCCAATTCCCTATATTCATATTTGGGATAAATTTATCAAAATGTTCCTTTATCAATTTGACAATTATAATTATGAACATGTATCTGATGAATTTTAAGATCTACTAAGGGTTGAAAATTAATCTCTTTTAGATTTTATCATTAGATTTCAATTAATTTTCCTGAGATTCAAAGGTAAATATAAACCTTTAGGAATTGAATTGATAGATTGGTTTGAATATATTTGTTCTCTTCCTCCCATTTCAAATCCATATTGAACAATTTCAAGCTTTGATGACTCTCCTTAATATTATAAAAAATTATGATATAGAGGTGCATATTAACCATGATGAAGTGGACTCAACCATGTTTGATGAATTCTTAAATTTAGTACACACCTCTTACGATATTAGTGATAATAATGCTAATGAACCATTATCATGAAGCTTGCAATAATTTGATAAATAACTACAAATGATTATTCCCAATGAACCAAACAAATGACTAACCAAGAAAAAGATTAGTGATTCAAACTCACTCCCAAATATTTCTTATTTGTGGAGAAATATGAAATACTTCATCTCTATCACATATTTGATAGAGGTCCACGACCGAACAACTTGGTCGAGAGTTGGGAGTTAGTCATCGATCTTAATTTCTTAGTTAATGCTCAAGAGACAATTAGAAAAATTGCAGAAATATCTAGGTGGGATTAGATACATGAGGAGCTTACCCGATATTGCGATAATTACCAATCAACGAGAAGAATCCATTGCTCTCTGGCTATCAACTTCTATTCCTTTTTCCCTTTTTCCTTTTCAGGTCGAAAAGAAAAGTAGACCCAATATTCAGAGTAATTTTATGGCCAAGAGCGGAGATATAAGAGTAAAAATTACTTTGGAGTGCACTAGTTGTACCCAAGATAGTGTTTATAAAATATTCCCAAGGATTTCTAGATATACGACTTAAAAAAATCGATGCAATACACCTATTCGATTGGAATCAAATAAATTTTGTCCCTATTGTTACAAGCATACCGTTCATGGAGAGATAAAAAAAAAGAGATTGATTAAACGTACTACTCCTACCCAGGGATAGGAATAGATCACAGATATAAAAATAAATGATATTTCCAAAAGATCTTTAATGGAACAATATTTTCAAAAGGTTCATGAAACAAACTATGGATAAACCCAAGTGATCTTTTCGTAGACATTTGAAACCAATTCGTAGACATTTGAAACCAATTCGTAGACATTTGTCACCAATTAGGTCGGGAGATTGGATCGATTATAAAAATATGAGCCTAATTAGTCGATTTATTAGTGAGCAAGGAAAAATATTATCCGGCCGAGTGAATAGATTAACTTCAAAACAACAACGTCTAATGACTAACGCTATTAAAAGAGCTCGTATTCTATATTTGTTACCTTTTCTTTATAATGAGAACTAATTGAATCCCTGGAAATAAGCCTACTCCTTAATCAAATCGGATCTGGAATATCTGTTTGATAAAGATGCAGATCTTGAGTCTATTGTTGAAAAAGTCGACAGGATTTCACTTTTGGAAAAGAATTGGATTGAATTCTTTTCATTCATTTCCAATCCAATATTGAAAAAAAATTCAATGTTTCGACCTTCCCGAAGGGAATTCTCTGGGATAATATGTTCTATCCATTCCATATTTACCTATTTCTTTCATCATACGATAAGTTCTTCAAGATGGTAGAAAAAAAATTACTATCTAATATAGCTATTTGTGCAAGTGTTTTGTGATTTGGAAGCAACTGCCTCTTGTACAAATATTGGATGAATCTGTTATAAGAAACCCCATTGGCACGGGTTGCTGCATTGATCCGAGTAATCCACAAACGACGAAGATCTCTCTTGCCTTTATCTCTATCTCGATGGACGAAAACTAAGGCTCTAGCTTTTCGTTGGTTAGCAGTTCGAAAAAGTTTTGAATGGGCCCCTCGAGAGCCTGATACAAATGCAAGAATTTTTTTCCGACGTTTTCGAGCTATGTATCCACGTTTCACTCTGGTCATTGAAGTTTGAATCGCTAATATTTTTCTTGGTTATTCATTTGCTTGGTTCATTGAGAATAACACTGATCTCTTCGAATCCAATGTGATAAAGTTACATAGTGTCTACTTTTTACGATAATTCGTAAGCCTTGATCTGGTACGATTATAAATAACAAACTTGAAGAACCATCTGCTAGGAAATATGAAAATCAGATTATAAATCAACAAGTACAAGTAGAAATTGAAATTTCCAATAATATGTGATTTTTTGTACAAATTTACTGAATTTGATCATGTTGATTGAAAGATAAATTCATGGAAGTCAAGCAATATTCTTCATGAAAACATTAATAAACAAATAAATGATCTGGAATCTGTAATTTTCAATGGAAAGAATTTACAAGAATATGCAAATAGAGATATTTTCAAATTCATTGCTTTTGATTCTCATTTTCACCTCTATCGCGATATTTTTGTTAACAACAATTTATTCCCTCTTTGTTTTAATGTTATTTCAAAAAATAGAGAGGCTGATATAAATGAATTTCCTATTATTTTTTATTAAGATAGAGAATCATGCATTGATCATTCTTCTGTAATTAATGAACATGTGCTCCATATTCCTTCTTGTTTTGATACATCGGATGATAATGAAAGGAATTCTAGAGGATGTTGTGAAGTTATTTATGATGATTACTCATACATTGAAGATTTCTATTTTTCTTTTTCTCAATTGAATCCTCATGATAAAAATCAAATCACATGTGAGAATGAAGAACAATCTAACTCCGAAATTATTTCAACTATTTCTCATTTTCAAAAAATTCATCATACTTGTGATTTTATCATTCAAGAACCCATCCCAATATATGACTTTTACGATGATAGAATTCTCACTCCTATTCATAATCCTGACCCTCTCTCTAATTCACAAATTTGTATTGACGATTATTCTAATTCCATTATCATGGTCAATTATTGTGAAAAGGAAATTGTTTAAAAGCAGTTCCAATTGTGTTGTAACATTAATTTTAACAATAGTGTAAACTACGATTTGATTTTTTTAATTTTCATTCATTTATTTTGTTTAATTTCAAATTTTTTTTTTTCATTTTATGAATTTTTATATATCTTATGTTGGCATATAGAGTGGTTTAGTATTGAGAAATCAATAGATGCATTACTTGAATGGGAAAATGAAGGTTCAAAATATAATCATGAACATCAAGATTTATTACTATTCCAATTTCAATTGATATTCATATCTTATCACTTGTTCCTTTTCTCTCAAAATTAGTGTCAGCAAGAGAGTGTATTTTTTCAATATGACCAACAATCTAATTCAATTAATGATCTTCCATTGAAACTATCAAACTTCCATCCATACTCCCCTGACCCATTTGAAATCCATTTGGAAAATGTTCCTTCACAAAAGATTATTAATAATTTAACATATGTACATAGACTTAAAAAAAATTGTAGGCCATCGTATCTAAACCTTCATTTCCAAAATTTAGCATGATATCCCCTCTTTTGAACCTCTCCCAATCATTAATGGAAATCCATCCAAATTTCTATAATCCAATTGAAATTCAGCTCGAAAGGAAATTTCAAGAGAATTTGATTGTAAATAAGTTGCTTCCTGTAAATACATTAACAATAATGCACATTGTGCATATTTAGTTCAATTAGTTTAATTATATTTTTTATTTTGTTACTAATGTTTCATCTATACAAACATGCAGGAAAGAAAATGCTTGCAAGGTTACATTGGAAGTATGACTATATGTAGTCATGTTTACTTCTAATTCAGTTAGTAATAGGAATAGATTAATTTAGATTTAGATTCTTTTCTGTTTGCATTTAATTTTAGTATTTCATATTTTTAATAAGCAAGTAATGAATCCAAGTTTTTATTGGCATCCCTTTTCAATTTCTTGCAAGGTGGCTTAGAAAATATCAAAGTTATTATAAAGTCAGATCATACACACTTTTGAAAGACCGATTATCTTGTTCTTGTAAAAGTTCATCACATTCATCATATATGAAGTAATTCCAAGGATTTGCTACAACTTGGCATTTTCCTTTTGATTCACAAGAATTTCTAAAAAGGCTCATATTCACCACTCTTGTCCTTCGATGTAAACTTGGGGTGGATGCAATCTGAAAGTTCATTACTTAGCATTTTAGATTAAATAAAGAGATGATGTTGAAAATATGTGAATTTTGAGAAATGCATGGAAGAACTTTAAGTTTCATGAGGTAAACTTACAATCAATATTCTTCTAGGTATGTATTATCAAGTTCATCTTCATCTCCTGTTAGCTTTTCACTTTTTGATAATTAATTTTTTTTTGTTTCTTTTTTGAGGTATTCATTGAGTTGATTTTAGATACTTGAGATAAGAAAGCAACCAACCATTTCTAAATCTAGAACATGTTCAGGGAAGTATTTTTTATTTCATCAAAATTTGGGTATTTTTTAGTTTTTCTTCTATTCATTAAAAACACGATAGGCCTTTAATACATTATCAAAATATTCATATAAAATCATTATAATATTGTAACTCTAGTTATAAAAAATTTCTGATAAAATAATTCTCCAATCAAATATTCCTGATAGTTAATATAATTATTAAAGGGGTTTATGTCAAAAGGAAAAGTCTGGTTGGGTGTTTTATTTTGAATTAAAATAATTTAAAAGGCCTGATCCCACAAGATTTCCATGTAGCATTATCATAACTTCTAAAGATCAAAACTTTTCATATGAGCATCACTCAAAATACTCTAATATCTCGATCCTCCAATCCTATTATATATCTTTTCTCCCATCTTCCGATATATGACATCTTCGATACTCTGATATCCTCATATCACTGATATTCAATATTCCCAATCCTCTGATTCTCTGATAAACCCCTCCTATCCATATCAGAACCTCCATATCGAAACTTCCTATTAGTTGTCACTCTTTTTAGCCCCTGATATCAAACCTCTGATGCAAGACTTTTGGTATCCCTTCCTGCTTATATTTTAAGGCATTATATTTTAAATAGTAAAATCCTATCAGAAGGTAATAATATCACATGTTTGAAATATACAACCATAAGATTTATCTGATATTTTTCTTCTGATATGCTCATGTGTGCAGACCCATGTGAATTCATGTTTTTCACTTAACATTATGAGTCAATAATCATATTCTTACTCTCATCGATGCAACTAAAATGAAATGCTTACACTCTTTATTACTCATATTTTGCTACAAAACAAAGGAAAATTCACCCAAAACGGTTGCAGCGAATGATCTTATCCATGATTTTATCTATGCATGTTCCAAATATCACAACTTCCAAGTTAAGATAAACCATTGCATCACATTCATTCATATTATTTTCCCTTTAGTCATATTCCTTTCTTCAGAAGGGACTCATAGCCTCCAAATTGGTGAATTTTGGAATCATGATCCTTTGGTTTTCATTTTCCGAGATATTTCCTACGAATTTCATATTTTATGCCTTATTGGACTCTTGGGTTTGTATTATATCGGAAGCATTTAAAACCAATTATGAGGTTCACCTCTCTGTGATCCACAATTCATTTTCTTTCACTATTATGTCCATTATACTTAGTAAAGTAAATGACACCTATTTCACTGTCTTCACTGGAATTTTGTGGTCTCGGACTTTTGTAAGTTTATTTTGGCCACAAATAAGGTTTTTGAGATCTTTGACACCCAATTTATTCTCATATCTATTAAATCTCAAACTCCTTTCATTGGAAGCATATTTTACAGGTAAATGTAAGTACCCTTTCAATAATTTTTACAAAACTTCAAATTATCTCATTATCGGAATGAAAGTCATCGGAACTTCTTTATGAACTCTTACAAAACATTTACCTCCGATGCGTGAATGTTTGATGTACTAGAAATACAATGTTCCTACATTATAAATTTAAAAAGAATTCATTATCGGGCATGATCAATATCGTAAGTTTTGTTTGTAAAAGTCACACAAAATTTTTTTTTGCATGATCTTGCGTCCCTTCAATATTCTAAATACTGAGACTTCTTGTATCAGAGGTGAAATTTAATTAAAATTCCGAAAGCAAATGTCGCCGGAAATGTTATGAAAGGAAGGATTTTTATTTAGCTGAGTTTTTCCCATTAAGATTTTTGGAAAAAATGATCTGTTACCTTTCACTTTGAATCTCTCATAGACTTAGAAGTTAAGAATATCAGGTTAATAATCGTCGTAAGTCTCTGATCAATTCATTTTGATCTTGCACTATGTCCACATGAAGTTTTGTTTTATTGTCTTTGTATATATGTTGCTTTCATGTTATCATGGTGGTCGAGAGGTTGAAAATATTTTAGTCATAATTTTGTCATATACAAGTATTCATTCATCAATATGACTTTGTGATTATAGGTATATACATTCTTCATAGTATATGCACCTGGGCCTCTTTTACTCTTCTCGGAAATCTTCTTGGCTAATGAGAAATTTCATCACCTGTGGTTCATTTACATTTTTTCCTTTGACTCATTATTGGATGTACATTTTATTATATCAATCATATTTTAGTGAGCATCTTCATTTTATTTTCAAGGCACACTTGAGCAACCACTTTTGTAATGTAATAATCGGTAAGGTATTTGTAACAAGTAAAGATAATGGAACATGGTTAAATCATATTTTTTTCCTCCTATATTTGAGTTTTGATATATCACTCTATATTTAATATTATAAAATTTCAAAACCTATCCATCTACACATATTATTACATTGTGCTTGGTCTTGATTCTGGACAATTTATGAGAATCATGGAGTGGATATGAAACTTGTAATATTATGAGAATAATCCTCGCTAAAATTCTTAAAGAAACAATGCTTCATTCTCATTTTTGTGGATTTGGTTTATTTTATATTCCATTGACATGAAACATTTTTTTCTTCTAGTTAACTTCTTGCATTAGTTAGATTCAATAAATAATGATTTTGGGTCAATAACATTTCAGAAAATCAAACTTCTTCATGCTTTTAATTCTAGTCAAAAGAAGAGGTTATCCTTTATTCGAGAAAATAATATTTCTAAAGTAATATTAAATGAAATTCTCCAATGGTAAGTTTCATATGCCCACTTTCATTCATTTTCATTTCTTTACTTTTTTGTTTTAGTTTTGTTTTTAATTTTTTCTGATATAAGGCTATATTTTGTAGGTCTTCATGATCCCTTTTAACATCTCCGATGACTCAAATTTGTAGCTCATTCTATTTCTTGTTGCCTCTGAATTTTGGAATAAATGTTACAATGTTTATCAAATCAACTAAATTGGGGAGTCTCTAAAATTTTAGTCTGTTTCTTTAAGAATTTATTTTATTAGAAAATGGCTAAAATATTCTTATTCAGGTTTTTATTTGAAACAAGAAATTTTGAAACAAACAGAGATTTTTTCATTTGGGCTGAATTTTGCCTCATAACTTCTATTCACTCTTTACATTTTGAGAGCCTCATGCAAGATAAAAATTTTAAAATATCAACATAAGAAGTAATGTACACATGCTTATCTTATTTTACTCTTTTGTTGAGACATTAGTATAATTAATCTTGTTGGATTTGGTTCTCTAAATTTGTATTATTCTTTCAGCTTTCGATTTCTTCGTGTTTTATATTAATTAGAGTTTGCCTATTTATTTTTACTTCAGCTTGGAGTTCTTTTTCTCTTGCTTTCGGTTTTGGTTTGATTTTGGTGAATATTCTAAAATTTATATGGAAGGCATTTTTTTCACTCAACAATGGTTGGCATGCATAGGAAATTTTTACTCTATCTATTTCAATGAATTTCATTTATCATTAAAGGTATATATTTATGGAACCATAAATCCCTCTCGCCTTAAAACGTTTTCATGGAGTAACACACATCCTTTCTAAGTGATTGGGTTTACATTTTCAAGGAAATACCTCATTTTAACTCAATGTGTTGTGAAACTAGCTCCAAAAATAGAAGAAAAGAGATATCAACGCCTTAGAAATAAGCCACTTTGAGGGGGAAACCTCCAATACATTACATGAATGAAAAATTCTTGGATAATACAAATGAGAAAACCTCCTTTCTAAATATAGGAGTCCATGGGGCCACAATGTAATCCTAGCCGACCTAACAATAATAATGTAAGGGCACAATAATAACAATATGGGGGTTACAGGGGTACAACAATAACAATAAGGGGGAATACACTAACATAATAAGGGATTACACTATTAATATAGGGAATTAACATGCCCCTTTCCCTTAAAAAAACATTGTCCTCAATGCTTGAGTAGCTCTGGGTGCTTCTGTATAAAATTATCATCCTCCCATGTAGAATCTTCAGTGGGTAAGTTCTTCCACTTAATGAGATACTCTGAAATTGATCGATTTCGTAGCTATCGAGTTCTTGTTTCCATGACCGCTTCAGGTTCCAATATGAATTTCCCTTCCTCATCAAGTTCTGGCAATATTGTTTGAACTGGAAGATTTTCACCTATAACCTTCTTTAAGCATGAAACATGGAAAACTGGATGCACCCGTGAAGAAGTAAGAAGCTCCAATTTGTATGCCATAGTACCAATCTTTTGCAACACCTTGTAAGGACCATAGTACTTTGGCGATCATTTATTATCCTTCTTAGCTTGTTTGAGGGACATTTGTTTGTATGGTTGTAGTCATAAAAATACCCAGTCTCCTACATCAAAAATTCTCTCACTGCGATGTTGATCTGCCTGTTGTTTCATTCGATTTTGCGCCAAATTTAGGTTATCCTTTAAGAGTTGGAGAAATTCTTGTTGATGCTCGATGTGATATTCCACTGCTTGAACCTTAGATTTTTCTCTCAAAGATGATGTGATGGACGGTGGAGGATATCCATAAAGTGCCAAGAATGGGGTCATTTTTGCTGTAGTATGGAAGGAAGTGTTATACCACCATTCAGTGAGAGGTAACCACTTGACCCATTGTGTTTGTTTATCAGATACAAAACAACAAAGATATCCTTCCAAACATTTATTCACTATCTTAGTTTGACCATCAGATTGAGGATGATAAGATGAGCTATGAGCTAATTGAGTACCCAACCAAGAAAATAACTCCGTTCAAAAATTTCTAGTAAAAATGAGATCTCTGTCGCACACAATAACCTTTGGGTTTCCATGTAGCTTTTGAATTTTGTCCATAAATGTAGTAGCAATTGTACTTGCTTTAAATGGATGAGATAATGCACAAAAGTGTGCATACTTGATAATTTTATCAACTACCACCATGATAACACTCTTTCCTTCAAACTTAGGTAAACCTGTGATAAAACCCATTGAAATCTCCTCCCAACGTTGACTTGGAATGGATAAAGTTTGTAGAAGACCCAAGGTCTTAATTGTCTCAACTTTATTTTGCTGGAAAACCAAGCATTCCTTCACAAACTTTTGAATATCAGATTTAAGGCCATCCCAAAAAAAATCTTTCTTCACCCTGTGGTAAGTTTTTAAAAATCCTGAGTGTCCTCCTAAAGGAAAAGTGTGCAATTCGAAAATAATCTTTTGTTTTAGTTGGGAATTCTTACAAAGATATAAACGATCTTTGTACCATAAGAAATCATTTTTCCAAATAAATGTATCAGATGTATTAGGATCTTACTGCAACTTTTAAATGAGTGTCCATACTTCTTCGCCCTTTTTCCATTCATCCCTTGTTTTGGTTATCCAATCTGGTTGGATAATAGAAATGGCACAAAGCAATGCTTGCACCTCTTCATTCTTTCTTGAGAGTGCATCTGCAACAACATTTAGCTTCCCTTTTTTGTAGATTATTTCAAAGTCATAACCCAACATCTTTCTGACCCATTTTTGCTGCTCTTTTGAATATAGTCTTTGCTCCAAAAAGTGTTTTAAAACTATCATGATCAGTTTTTACCTTGAAGTGTCTTCCCATTAGGTAAGGTCGCCATTTCTTTAGTGCATGTAGTATTGCTAACATTTCCTTCTCATAAATAGATTTCCGTAAATACTTTCCTTTGATTGGACGACTTTAAAAAGCAATGGTCTTCCTTCTTGCATTAAAACAACACCAATTCCATCTCCTGAGGCATCACATTCCACAATAAAGGTATTTGTGAAGTTTGGTGTAGCTAAGACCGGTGCTAGGCACATTGCCTCTTTAAGATGTTCAAAGGCCTTAGTTGCTTCAGGAGTCCAAAAAAATGCATCTTTCTTCAATAATTTTGTTAGAGGTGTTGACATTCTCCCATAATTCTTAACAAACTTGCGATAGTACCCTGTTAACCCGAGAAATCCTCACATTGATTGCTTTATGGTTGTGGGGACTTTCCATTCCTTAATGGCTTTAATTTTGTTAGGGTCTACCTTAACACCCTCGTGAGATACAATATGACCCAGATATTCCACCTCTTGTACTCCAAAGAAACATTTGGATGTTTTTGCATATAATTGTTTCTCCTGCAATAGTTTGAGTGCCTTATCAACATGTTGAACATGATCCTTCCAAGACCTGCTGTAAATTAGTATATCATCAAAAAATACTAGCACAATTTTTCTAAGGACGGGTTTGAAAATGGAATTAACCAACCCTTGAAATGTAGAAGGTGCATTGGTAAGGCCAAAAGGCATGACCAGAAATTCATAATGACCCTCATGAGTTCGAAATGCTATTTTCGGAATATCTTCAGTCTTCATTCTAATTTGATGATATCCTGAGTGAAGATCCAACTTGGTAAAATAAATTGCTCCATGTAATTCATCCAATAATTCATCAATCACAGGAATGGGAAATTTATCTTTAATGGTGAGATTATTGAGCTCCCTATAATCCGGAGACATGCGCCATGATCCATCCTTATTATGCACCAATACTACTGAGCAGAGAAAGAACTTTGACTAGGTTGAATTATACCAGCCTCTAACATTTCTACAATCATACGCTCAATTTTTCTCTTTTGGACATAAGGACATCTATAAGGCCTGATGTTTGGAGGAAAAATTCCTGGAATCAAATGAATAGCATGATCATGATCACAAATAGGTGGGAGTCCTTTGAGAGTTTTAAACACCTTGGAATGATTGTCCAAGACTTTTTGGAGATCTGCAGAAATAGATGATTTTGATGTTGGATCTTCTAGTGAGCATAATTGTGCAATTACGCCTTGTTGTTCTTTCTTTAGAAGCTTTGTCATGAAATTATATCTTATTATATTTCTCGGCTTCCCTGCGATACCCCATAATTCGACTTCCTTTCCTTCTGAAAAAATTTGAAGAAAATTTCTTGAAAATTAAAAGCTACCATCCCCAAAGATTGTAACCATTATACTCCTAGTACAACATCAACACCTCCCATAGGAATGGAAAGCATTGGACTATTTAATACATATTCCCCCATGGTTAGCTTGATATTATGGCATTTTCCAGGACAATTTATAGTTCCTACATTTGCAACCATCACTTGACATTCTGGTGTTGGGTATAGGAAACAATTAAATTCCTTGGCTACCTTACAATGAATAAAATTATGGGTACTACCCGAATCAATCAACACTATTACCTTTTTCTTCTTGATATGTCCTTCTATCTTGAGAGTTTGAGGAGTGGTAATTCCTGCCAATGCATTATATGATATGGTCGGACTCATTTCTTCCTCTTCTAGGGTTGGTTCCTGGTGTATATCCTCTTCTTTTGAAGATTCTTGTTCATTTTCTTCTTCCTCTTCACAATCTATGTAAAATAATTTCTTCTCAGCACACTTATGACCTTTAGTGTATTTTCTATCTCAACTGTAGCAAAGCCCTTTTTCTCTTTTTTCTTCCAATTGTTGTGGTGTCAACCTTGTAGGTTGTGGAAATCTAGGAGTAGCAACACTTCCATCTTTATAGAAGTGAGTGGTAGGCTTCCTTGTCGCCATAATTTTACATTCAATTTTTCTTGCCAACATGAATGCCTTCTCCAATGAATCAGGTTCCAAAACACGAACTTCATGTTGGATGTTATCCTTTAAAGTACCTATGAAGAGATCAATCCTGTGTTCCTCTGGAATATCAGTTACCCTTATATTCAATTTTTGGAAGTCCTCAATGTGCTGCCCCACTAAACCCCTTTGTTTGAGATTTATCAATTGGCTAAAGAAGGTGTTGCTCTTTGTATCCTCATAATGTGCTATCATTTCCTCCGTAAAAATTGACCAAGTGACAATTTTTTTACGGGAGCAAAGTCATCGATACCATACAAATGTATTTTGTTCTAAATGTAAAGTTGCAATGCATACCTTTTGTGTGTTTTGCACATTATTGAGATCAAAATATTGCTCCATCTATAGTATCCATGTTACGAGATCCTTTCCATCAAACTTCCTCATATCCATCTTTGGAATATGGTGGTTCTTCCATCCAACATTAGAGTTTATGAAATCATGATTAACATTTATTTTGTTCTCATCATGAGTTTCCTCTACTATCTTTTTGCCATTAGGAAACATTTCTTGTATCAACTTTGCCAAACCTTCGATGTCTACTTTTAGATCATTCTTCATGTTTTCCATTTTTTCATCGATCTTAGCTTCCATGTCATCTATCTTAGCTTCCATGCCAACTTCCATGCCCTCCATCTTAGCTTCCATGCCTTTCTTCAAACCATCCATATTATTTTCCATGTCTTTCTTCAAAACTTCCATTTCATTTTTTGTTGCTCTTTGTGATAGGTGCACTTGCTCTTGTAATTTTGACATCTCATGTTGCATTTCTTCGTCTTCATGAGTCATAGTAGAGCCTTATGAAGGCTTAATGGGTGTTGAATTATTTTTAGGGGGAATTTTAGAACCCAATACTGATATCTATTCTTCAATATGCCCTTGGAATAAATTCAAACTATTTTTTTTCAAACGAGACTTATGTAATTCGAAAAAAATACACACCTTTTTTCTTTCTTTTGAGCAGATCGATATTGAAAGTGAATTATCGCTGTGATTTCAGATCTTCAATAGCTGAAATTTGGCCCTGAAGTAGCCCTTTGAATATTCTTTTGAATTCCATGAGTCTAATCTGATTTTTACTCTTCAAGACAAAGTTATGTCCAATCTCCCATAATGACCTGATTATGGACTAGTTCAGTAGAGTGAACTTGTACGACTTGCCACGTGTCACTTTTTTCCTCCTTTGACTCTGAAATGTATAGAAAAGATATAGGAGTCTATGTAGTCAGAGCAGCTATCAGATCCATCATCAATCGGATTCTCGGAGAGAGTTATGATGTTTTTCCCACAGTCCACCTCTTTGAGATGCATTTGGGAGCACGACAAATCCTAACTTCCCTTTTAAGTTGTATCTCCAAAAATATTGTGAACCAAGATCTGAAATTTGTACAGGAGGTTCTTCAGGATTTTTACTTCTCTCTGAAAACATTTCAACTTCTGAAAGCTCGTAGAAAAATATTTGTAGCGAAAATTCTGCGATGAACTGTTTAGGTTAAATTCAAGAGCCTACAAAATGACCTAAATTCCACATATTATATCTCAGAAAATATTGCGAACCAAGCTCTGAAATTTTGCAATGATGTTCCTCAGGATTTTGGCTTCACACACTAAAAATTTCAGCTTCTAAACCTTCGTAGAAAAAAAGTTATAGCGAACAAGCCACGATGACCTGTTTGGAGCAGCGAAACCCTAGAATCCAAAGTTTTGATACCAAATGTTGTGAAACCAACTCCAAAAATAGAAGAAAAGAGATATCAACGCCTTAGAAATAAGCCACTTCAAGGGGGCAATCTCCAATAGATTACATGAATGAACAATTCTTGGATGATACAAATTACAAAACCTCCTTTCTATATATAGGAGTCCATGGGGCCACAATGTAATCTTAAGTGACCTAACAATAGCAAAAATGTAAGGGCACAATAATAACAATATGGGAATTCTGCAATTTCAAAAATAACAATAAACTAACATAATAAGGGACTACACTATTAATATAGGGACTTAACATAATGGATCCCTCCCACCCCTCCACTTTACAAAAAACTCAAATTGATAGTCGCGTGGAGATATTTTTGAGTTAAAATTATGAAAGTATTATATTCATCAACATAATTCTCTATTACCACCCCACCTCTTTCACTCAGGTACATCATAAACTAGAAGATCGCAAATGCACTTATCAAAATGGTGATTAAAAGAGGAAGCATGGGAAATACAAGTAAACATGTTGCGGCTATGGACGTTTGCTGGCAGTGGAGCTAGGATTTTATGGCATAAAAGACAACTTTGTTGGGGTATTGTTTAGGCTCACTGGCAAGGAAGAGATGTGAGATACCATTCATAACAATGGATATGTTTTTTATAAAGAAATTCCTATCTATGCCTTCTTCTATTTATTATATGAGGTAATTTTAAAATAATTTTTCCCAAATTTTGGATTCATGATTTTTACTCAAGTCTTCTTTTGAGTACGTATAATTTCAAACTAACATTTCTTAATCTATTTATGTGGTACCCATGGAAATATTTTACTATTTGATGATTCAATGGACTCAATTAATGTTATTCTTTGGGTAAATTAAAGTTCGTTATCTTTAATAAGAGATAATTGGTTCTTCCGAGTTTGTCACCAATGTTGTAGGGAAAACCTAACACCCCCATTTTTTACTTATTTACTTCAAATAATAGGGACCCTTTCCATAAATTTTTGGCTAAATCACCTTTTAAAATTTTATTTTAGTTAATTGTCTTATAATTTTGTCATTTTTCATTTTCATCGGATTTCTATTTTAATTGCTTCATTGAGTTTGACTTTTAGAAAGCTTTCCATCGATACTTGTTTCATCTCATTTTATTTTCTAGTTTCCAAGTGGCACTCCTCTGACGTTTGATCATTTTGTCGCCTGGGTTTAAAAATGTATCAAATGTATAATATTTTATTTTTTGTAATTAAAATAGTAATTCATTATAAAAATTAATCCCTAATTAAATTTTCTAATTTCTTCATTTTTCACTAACTGCCCTACAAAATCTCCCAACCAAAATATAGAAAAATTAAAATAATATGCTTCTAAAATCTCAATAATTTATTCCAATTCCTAATTAATTACCAGACCTAAAAATAATAAAATTTCAAAATGGTTCTAAGTAATTTTATAAAAATTTTAATTTCCACATCAAGCAGACCCCACTTTCCCTCACCTCCTCTCTTCGAATACAAATCTTCTAAAATTTAAAAGCTACAAAATAAAACCTACAGATATTTGAAACCTCTACTATCCTGATATCGGTGTATTGGTGTTTTTTTTGTGCGCACATTTTAAAAGTTATGATATTCATCGTCCACCAAACTTCGATATTGGTTTCATGTTGTGGCTATTCACTTTTAACATACAGTTTCAATTTACCTCTTTATGCCTCTCCTTCCTACGTCACACATACCTCCCTCACCTCCTTATCACTCCACATCACATGTTTACTACTCCCTCCTCCATTATCGAATCACCATGGTTATGTGAACTTGTTTTTTTGTTTTGAGTTTTGGATTAGTATAGTTTTATATATATATATATATATATATTTCTATTCTATTATAATATAATTATAATTATAATTTAATATTATTATTTTAATATAATTTAATTATAATATTAATATAATTATATTATATTTTAACTTTTTAAATTTATTTTAATTTTTAATTAATTAATTTTTTTTTTAAATTAATTTGTAATTAATTAATTTAATTTTATAATTACAATTAAATTAATATTAATTAAGAAATAATTATAATTTAATTTAGGATTATATTCTAATTAAAGAATTTTAATTTTTTGACCTACGCAACAAATTTTCAAAATTTTTATAGTTTCGATTCTTCAACTTTGGAAGCTCATAAGTTGAGTTTTACTTGGCCAAATGAGCCTTAGGAAGGCTCGTTAGATAGATAAAAACATGGTTAATATTTTTGAAGTGGTTGAATAATCACATTTGATAACTTAATAAGTTTTAAATTAAGTATAAGATCAAGCTTTGAATTTTTAAACAAAATTAATTTTCTGAGTTCAATTTTCTACATTTTCATTTTCTCATAACCTCTACTAAATACAGATACTTTCAACTATGTTCTCCTTGAATAATTAGATATTTACATGGATAAATGTAAAACTCATATTTCCTTTTATTTATTTATTTACTTAAGTTTTATTGGAATATGTTTTATTTTCCAAATTAAATATATTTTTTATTTTAATTTGCATTTTAATTAAATTTTGATTGGTTTTGAGAGGGAAACAGTTTAAGAGATGAGGAAAAGAATATTTCAATCAATGTAATTTCTCTAAAAATAAAAGAACAATAATTTGGACCAATGAAGATGGTTGGATCATAATTACTCTTCAACAACTCTCCTATTTTGAATTCATTTTGTAAATTATAAATAGTGGTTTGTAGAATGAGCAAAGAGATTCTCTTCTCTGCAATTCTGAAATTATTAAAAGCAATATTGTAATGGGGATTTAGAGTTGTAGGTGAGAGGAGAGTAAAATCTCAGATCTAGGGGATAATAGAGGATTTTTCGTTTGCATTTTGAACTATGTATGGAGAGTAGATCTTGCACTATTGCAGCTTTTATTTTAACAACAAAAGTTCGAGCATTGTAAAGGGTTGTGGGAGATCAGAGTGAGAGAAACAGTTTCAATAAATTGGTATTTAAAATTTTATTGTTTTAATAATAATTTCATTTTATAACAGCAGAAATATGTCATTTTTATTCATATTTGTGCACTATTGTCAATGCGAGTAATTTTCCTCAATACTTTTTTATTATTTATCTTTGTCCTGGTGTATTGAACTCTGATTTATGAGTAACTATTTACTCACAAATGAGCCTTTTAATTATGATTCAAAAAACAATAATATTTTGTGAACTATTTCCTTATATTATTGTTTAATCATTCGAGTTATTGGTTTAATAATCATCATCATTTTGTAAACTATTTCCTAATCATGTTGATAAATTATTCATGTTAAATAGATCTTTGAAGAAAATGTCTTTTGGTATTCATAATATCAGTTAATTGAACTATTTCATTAGCTTGATATTCATTATAATCCAAACATGTTAAAATCCTAATTATGTTAATTACTTTTCTCTCATTTGGGTTAGATCTACATCTTCCTAATTGAGAGACCCTTAGGATTTCTTTCCTTTTTCTTGTATATTAGGATTATTTTTCATTTAGACTTAATTCTGCATTCCTAGAAGTCCTCTTATCAAAGAGGAAAAATATAGTTATGGCTTGGATGAGCCCCAGGTCAGCTTAAAGATCACTTTATTGCCTGATTAGAAATATTTTTGATGTGATTTATCTTCTCTATTGGTAGTGAAAGTCATATTTTAAGCCATTAGAGATAGAGAGAAGGTAGCTGGACCTAGTTTAACCATTTGGAACCACCATTCCAAGCTGAAAAGGTGTTGCTTTAATGTCCTGACCGGGTGGTCTCCCTTATAATTTCGAGGTAGAGAATTTTGAGCCTTCAACACCTCCATGCGGTCCTTCTGAGCAACATAATTTGAGCTTACCTCAAGGGCATACTCAAGTCTTAGCCCATATAAATCCATTCTGCTAGCTCTGAAGAAATGATCTTGAAAATTTGATTCTCGTGCAAAGACAACTTCAAATTCTCTTCTTTACTATGAATATGGGTCTGATACCATGTAGAATTTTAATGTAGATTCAAAATTACTCATGTAATTTAATAAAACATAATAATAAAATCTACTCTACTCATCTAATGAAGCAAATTCACGATCGAGAACACATATAAAAAAATATGCATCATGATTTAACACACATACAGGGATTTTATCTTAGGGAAAACAAATTCTTAAAGCCCCTTCCTATCTGTATTGCATTAATAAAATAATTTGGATGAATACAATATGATTTCTCAAGCTTGAGAACAATCTAAACCAATATCTTCTATCCTTCGCCTGCCTTATTGACTTTGGCCAACACTTAGCCAATTTTCAAGCCCTCTAAGATCTTATTTCCTTTCATTGTTCCTCAAGGAATTAACACCTATTATTTAGGAAATTAATCAATCTAGATTTCACAATTCCTTTACGTCCTTCTATGAGTGAATGTGCCACCTATACAACTTGGAATAATTTACAACTAATAGTACAATGCCCTTGAACTCCAATCTCAATTGGGTAACTCAAATTCTAAACATGCATGAGTTAATTTAGTTTGATTGATCAGTTAATTGGTTAAACACTAAAGTTACACCCCACTGGTAGACCTCCCACTAGTTCCTCCAATAGTTGGAACTAGTTTAACTAACCATAACTCAATTTAACTGAATTAAATTGTTACAACTGAAATGAACTCAACCTAGGCTCCTAAATTTTAGGAATCATTGTACACAATTCAAGTTCATGCCCCCAAATTTAATTAACTAAACTAATTGAATGATAATAACTATATCACCTTAGTCAACTCATTTAAGTTTTCTATTGATGTGGAATTTTGAATTTCTCCTAATTTAATCAAGGAAAAATTAAATAATGAATTTATTGTTTCATTTTCAATAGGAACACCGAGCCTTCTTGGAATTGGTAACTCTATTTGGACCTTAGCTCATGGATCATCCTAAATTGATAGTTATACACAACACTCAACATTCCCTCACAAGATATGTACTTGAGGATGTTATAGGCTACTTCATCCCAAGGGTAATGGAAGCTTTCTCTTCTCACTCCATTTTTGTCTTCAAAAGGCTCCTCTTCAGGGAGGAAGAAGTTTTTCCTGGTTGTGATATTTACTATCATATTCCTTTTGCCCCATAAAACTCCTAAGGGTATGGTAGTCACTATGATGATTTTTTCATTTATATGGATGGAAAATCCCCTTAAAATAGTGGTAGAATTGTCCTCCCACTGAGAAATGAGTGTTGTGGCAAACTCATGGATTACCTCATCATCATACCCCATCAATTATTCAAACAACCCCATCCACTAATGTCTTATAAAAATGTATCTAATAGGAGGATGTTGATGGATTATTTTGGTGTATGTGGGCTCTCTACAATTGAAACCTCCTCCCATGGCTTCTACTGCTACTTCCTTAAATTATTCGAAGGGAATTTCCAAGGTCTTTTCTTTGAGTGGTCTAGGGTGCAGAGACAGAGATAGGTTGGTTGATTTTTTTTTGTTAGAGAAGGAGAAGGATGATACCCTTTACTATAGTGGAAAAAACTTTCCTATTTTCTTTCCTTTCCTTTCTTATGTGACAAAATCATTTTTCAAAGGAATTTACTTGCATAAGGGTTTTCTACAAGATGCATGTAGCAACAAAATTATCTATGCCATTGTATGGCAAGTGAGGAGGGAGGGGACCACTTACCCATCTTAGTATGAATTCTTTATGTCCATGGGGGTTTGAGAAAAATTCTTGGTGGTCTCGACTCCTCTCTCCTCTCAATTCAACCTTGTAGCACCTCTTTATGCATTCCTATAGAAATCTTGGTACTCCTATAGCAGTGGTGTCCATTCCTGTAGCACCTGCAGACTTAGCTTGTAGTAGTTTCGTAGCACCCTAGTAGTCTCTAGCTCATCCTTTGGTACCTTGATGGGCCTCTCCAAACATTTCTTGGTAATGAGTATTAGTGCAAGTGAAATTGAGCCTTGTAATTTTATTCCCTTTTGTGGTAAGGGGCTTGAAATGATTTTTCACCTAGCCTTTGCATGAATTTCCTCTTTCAATCGCTATCCCCACTCTTCATAATTATCACTCCCCCTACTTTAAATTTTACACATTGCATGGGTGGCTAATTAGAATATAGTTGACTAATCAAAGGAGCCTAAATTTACTAGCCACCTCCAACCCATAAAAAATCTATTCTCATTCATTAAACACATTT
The DNA here is from genome assembly GCA_034641835.2 of Pinus albicaulis. NCBI lineage: Eukaryota > Viridiplantae > Streptophyta > Pinopsida > Pinales > Pinaceae > Pinus > Pinus albicaulis. The sequence continues at coordinate 784,129,365 of CM076581.1, forward strand.
TTTTACCATGATGCACATAGGGAAGAGGTGAGGGATGTCATACCTGATCCTACCTATGATGTTTAGTTGTTGGAGATGCATGCATGTTGCTAGTAAACTAAATCACAGGTAGGTAGACTCAGAATATTGGTGGAATGATGGTTGTGAACCTCCCAATCAAATTATGTTCCTTGCTAGTTGAGCTAATAAACTCCTATTTGGACAAAGGTCGCGTGTACAACTTCAACCTATAACCACTAACAAGAAATGGAATACCCTCCTCATTAATTATTCTGATTTGGTTAGACCCATTCTCATGACATTTTTCCACTAGATAGGGTCACAACCATCTTGTCATTAATTTTCCATTGAAATCCTTAAAACTCGAGTCATATAGAAGGGCCCAAACACCTTCTTGAAAATATCTCTCCCTAATGTGTTCATCATGCCAAATATTCCTTTGCATTTGGACTACCTCATTCTGTAGGAGATTTTGCAACATGAGTTCATCTAAACCATTGAGTTGGAGCAACCTCTCTTGTTGTGTTGCAGTGAGGTCCAAGTATAACGAAGCTGCCATCCTTAGGGTATTGTATTCAAATTCAGTGGAAAATAGGGCCTTCTTCCCATAGAATAATTCAAATGGAGTAAATATAGTGGTGTTTTTCCAATTAGTATTGTAGGCCCAAGTGGCTTCTTTAATTTTTTCTTCCCAATAATTTTTTTTTTTTTGTTAATAACATTAGTCAAAATGTTCTCTGAGGGTCTCTTTTTAATCTCCACTTTCCCATTTTCTTGAGGGTGATAGGTGGTATATGTCATGTTCTTGATGGGGTGCTACTTCATGTGGTCTTCGATCAAATTTGAGGTAAATTGTGTCCCTTGATCAATGACCAAATATCTTGAAAAACCAAACTTGTAGAATATGTTCTTCCTTAGAAACTCAACCACCTTTGTCTTAGTTTCTACCTTTTCAATCCTTGTTTCAGCCCATTTAGTCAAGTAACTAGTGCACACAAAGATATACGTCTTCTATCGTGATGGGGGATCAATCGGCCAAATGAATTCCATGGCCCATTTCTAAAATGGCTCTAGAGTCACTTCGGGTTGTAAGGTAATTTCATCCTTAGGTGTAGGCTTACCCATCCTTTGGCACTGATCACATGTGGTGGTGTACCTTCTTTCATCTTATGTAGATTGGGCCAACGGTAACTAGCTTGTAGAACCTTGAAGGTTGTTTTCTTAGCAGCAAAGTGGCCTCTACAAGGTCCATCATGGAATGTTGAGAGTATTTCAAAGACCTCCTCTTCCATCACACATCTTCTCAAAATCTGATGTGGCCCCATCTTGAAAATATTTCCCCAAGCCAAGTGAAAGGGGCACTTTTCCTAATAATATTTTTATTCTTCTTAGAGGATAAATTAGGAGGGAACCTCCCAACAACAAAGTAGTTTTCTATATAATCAAACCAAGGAGATAACACAAAGATGGTGAAGAGATGTTGTTCTGAGAGTTGATCATCTACCATCTCCTCTTTCTCTGTAGGAAAATTTAGTCTTGAAAATAAATCTGCAACCAAAATCTCTTTCCCTAGTTTATCAACAATGGTTTAATCAAAATATTTCAATAATAACAACCATCTAATTATCCTAGCATTGACATCAGGTTTATTCACTAAATACTTGATGGTTTCATGATCAGTGTGGAAAAAAGTTTGATACCCGGTGATGTAGTGCCTAAACTTGTTCAAAGGGTGTACCACAACCAGGATTTCCTTTTTAGTGACTATATAATTTAGCTCAACTTTAGAAAGTTTCTTACGAATGAAATAAATAACACAGGGAAATTTTTCTTCCACGTTTCTCAGGTTTCCCCTAAAATTAATCTAATTCATCTATGTGTATATGGAAAGGAAATGCCTAGTTGGGACCTCTAAGGATGGGTGTAATGGTCAGTCTCTCCTTTATCACTTCAAATTCCTCTTGGAATTGATGTGTCCAAGAAAATTTTGAATCTTTAGCCAATATTCCAAACAAGGGTGAAGATAATTTTTTGAAGTCCTTAATGAACCTTCTATAATAACCAACCAATACAAGGAAGCTTCTAACATATTTAGGGATAGGGACCCTTTTAATGATGTCAATTTTTTTGGGGTCAACCTGTATTATTTCCTTGGATATGGAATGGCCTAGGATAGTCCCCACATTCATAAAAAAAATCAAATTTCTCAGGATTTAATGAAATATCCATATAAATGGATTTATTTAAGACTTTAGACATGCTAGAAAGAGATTCTTAGAAGTCACAGATATAAGGGTTGTAGTCATCCATGTATATCTCAACACTGTCATGAACAAGGTTAGCAAATATACTCAAAACTTCCCTCTAGAAGTTAGTAGGGGCATTGCACAAACCGAATTAAAGGAGCCCATAGAAAAAGTTACCCCAAGAACATGTGAATGTGGTGTTTTCTTGGTCCTCGAGGTTGTTCTACGTCTGGTTGTACCCACTAAACCTATCTAGAAAGGAAAAAAATATTTTTCTTGCAAGTCCATCGAGGACTTGGTCAATTAAAGGCAAAGGGAAGTGGTCCATATTTGTAGCCTTGTCGATTTCTCAATAATCAACATAGATCCTCCACTTCCCATTTTTCTTGGAGACTATAACAAGGAGTGACACCCATTCACTATTTGAAATGGGGTATATGAACCATGCATTGAGTATATTTTGTAATTCCTCTTCGAAAATGTCATTAAGAGATGGATTCATCATTCTCTGATGTTGTTGAAAATGCTTGGAACCCTCTTTGATGTATATATGATGAGTAAAAATTGAGGGATGCATATCTTTCATTTCCTATAGTCTCAAGGAAAATCATATAGGTGTTGCCTCAACACACTACATAATTTTTCTTCCTTCTTAACTCAAAGAGGGGTTTATATTTAGAGTTATAGATGGGATAATCTATACAACCTTGGCATGTTATAGGTTAGGGTAAACAGATAACAAATTATTCCAAGGGTTACTCTCAGATTCCTTCATCATTTCATAAACTTGTAAGGTAGTGGGAGGTTGATTTTGTAAGATATGTTCAATAAGGTCATCTTCATCAAGGTGCCTCCCTCCTATAGTGGTGTCTAGTGTGAAAACTTAGTATAGGGATGCCTGATAAAATTCTTCCTCCTCCTCATCCTCTAAACACAAGGTAAAGTCATCCTCAATAGAAGGTTTAGTAGGACGATACAACAATAGTTGTTTTTATAGATGACAATTCTTGATGGTCATATTCCCAGCCCTACAACTAATGTAGGCATCAACAGTGGCCATCGAAGGTCTTCCTAGGATTAGAGGGTATCCATTAAACTTGGTTTTGGCCTGGAGGACAAGGTAATCTGTGGGGTACTCCAAGTAATCAATGGATACCATTACATCCTCAATAAATCCCTCAAGAGCTACTGTAGATATGTCTACAAGTTGTAGCACTATAGTGGTCTTCCTTAAGGCCCCTTGGAGGTTGAGCTTGAGCATGGTTTCCTTGGTCATCACATTGATTGCAACCCCAATGTAAATCAAGGTATTAGGGAAAATAACACTATATATTTTCAAATCCACTATTGATCTACCAGGATCCAAGTAATTTGGGGAGATTACCCTCCCAAGCATTAGATCATACAACTACCCAACAACATTAATAGTGGGAATATATCTTATTCTTCTCCCAGGAATTTTAAAAAAGTCTTCCTTGATAATCCTGTTGTAAATGGGGACATATTTTATGTCACGGAGAAGGGTTATTTTAACACACAAATTATTCAATTCTCTAAGAATTTCATCCTCTTCTGGGGGGTGTTGTTCATGGTGGACCAACCTATTAGGGTAAGGAGGTGCATTGTCTTAATGGGCACTTTATTCCTTCTATCCTTCAGGATTCTTAGGTGGATAAGGTGGGTGGGCATCTAAAAGTACCTTCCTAGACTGAAGGTTGAACTCTTGGATTTCTACTTCATAAGTAGGATATGATGTCTCCCAACTCTAAACATGTTGTGTCTTCTTATTATTTGTGTTTTGATTTGTTTGCGGAGGAAATTGAGGTTTCTTAGGTGGGTTATGGTGAGGGAGGTGTGGTTGAGTTTGAGGTGGAGGAATTAAAGCAGGAGGTTGGGTTTTTTAAGGCCTCGACCCTTGTGAGGAGTTACCCCATTAAGGAGATTGAGGTGGATATGGATAGAAAGGAAGGATGATAGGTTGAGGAGGATATTGAGGATTATAAGGAAAAGGATAAGGTATGGTCCATGACGGATGAGTGAAGGGGTACCAAGGTTGGAAAGGTTCACTCCGATTTGGATTGTAAAGAGGATAATGTGCACCTTGAATGCCTTTTTTATATGCCTTAGGGCCTTGAGGTCTCCTTTTGAAACTGGTAGATGTCCCCTCCTTTGGTTTCTTGGATAGAAAAAATCTCATTCAGTCTATTTTCAACTATGGTATGGGTAGGAAAGGTGGTCTTTCTTCTCCTATGGTTTCCTCAAAAAATTATGGTTCCTCACCTATAGCATTTTCTAATTCCCCTATAGTAAAAGAGGGAAGTTCACAGTAACCAAATAACAATGATGGTTGGCTGATTGAAGGGGTGGGGGTTTTTGGTAGGAATTTCCCTTGACTATCCCTACTCATGTCAGGCGGGAAATAACTAACTCTAATTTATTTGAATTTTTTTCTTTTCTCTTTTTTTTTTTAAGCTTTCAAACCAATAGTATTGATGCCAAAAATTAAAATAATAATAATAATAAAACAAGAAAATTATAAGTATAAGCAACTCCTACTTGGTCACCTCCATGGCATGGATGCCAAAAAGTGATGGTCCCTGGTATTTCATCAAGGATGTTGCAACTCCCAAGGCTCTTAACTTAAATTATCAACTTGGGGTTTGTACAAACTTAGATGTGACAGTACTATATGCACAGTAGGTCAAGTTCCAATCATGTCACCCTCAGTCATTGGATTAGATCAAGGCAAGAAAATACCACTCCTTTAGCTAATCTACAAAATTAATTTTTGTGCAAAGACAAGAAAAATATGCCCTAATTGCAAGGAAAGGAGTATTAACCTAATTGTGGAATTGAAAGTACCATTCATTAAATGTAGAGGATACTTGTAACTACATGAAAGGAAAAGGATACACTAGTTTGAGAAATAAACCAAGCTAATTTATGTGTAAACTAATAAAATCAATGTTATACTTGCATGAATCATTATTATAATTTAAAATTGCTTGAGAAGAAGAAATTTAGTCTGCAACACATACCCGAGGAATTCAAAAAACTAAATCTAATATGCTTGTTGTTTTGTGTTTGTAGTGGAGGACGGATAGCTTTGGAGTGGTCCTAGAGTCTCCTTGATCATGTAATCAAAGGTTGGGGGAAATCATTCAACTTCAACATGAAAAAGGCAAGGTCCTAGGGAAAATTTGGCTGAATCAGATAGTGCTATAGGATTGGTACAAGGTGTTACATGAAACTTTTTTTTACTATAGGAGTGCCCTGTTTTGCTACGGAAGTGGGTCTGAGAGATTTATGAGGGAAAATATGGTGGTTTGAATATGGATTAAGGTTAATTATGGTGGACGAAGGATGTGTGAGGCCTTTTTCCAAGCTTAGCACCCCTCGTAGGCCTATGTTCCACAAAATTTCATGCCCATGGTGTCCTTCATTAACCCTGAAAAGAAGATTTCGGTGGCGTGAGAATAGTTGAGGTGTCCAGGTCTAGGAAGATGGAATTTTCTAGCTAGATATGGATGTGTGTGCCAACCCCTGCAAGTCACTAGCATCCCCTGTAGATTACCAATCAAATGTCTACATCAATATTGTAGTGAAATGAATCAAATTAGAAAGGATGAGTTGAATTTTATCTCTTCATGATATATTTTATCATGCATCCGATCTATTTTCCAAATCATGTTGTTAACTTCTAAAGTGTAGAGAACAAACATGCAAAATAATTTCAATCCAAAACATGAAATTTTTTAAGAAATCATAAACACATATTTTTCTTGTTGTTGTAGACTCCTCAACCACACTTCCCACAAGAGAGGTGGTGATCAAACCTGAAACTGCAATTTTTGCAATGTAATTCCTACTTAAACAAGGAAAGAAATAAATGGCTTCAACAACAACAAGGAAATAATACATGAGAGGAGCCAAATACTCTGGGTTGTGCCCTAACCCAAGGGTTTCATCCTGTTACACCATTTTTTAGTCATCTAAACTGTTACTATTATATGGACCTAATTACACCATGTAAGACCTATTTTACCCTAAGTAAAATTGCTTTCACTATGAAAAATAACTTAGTAAACCACATTTATTAAGTTTTTATGGTCTAAACAGGAAACCCCATGAGGAAATATTAAATAAATCCACATTTGTTTGATTTTCCTCAAGGAATAATTAGTTAAACAATAGTTTAATTAATATTCCTAGTCATATTTAACCCAAAACAGAAAAATTAATTAGATAAATCATTATTTATCTTATTATTTTCTAAGAATAAATATTTACACCTTATTTAAATAATATTACTTGTTAAATTTGACTAAATAATTTATAAATAATTAAATAAATCATTATTTATTTGATTATTACTCAACCACATCCTTAAAATAGTAAATAAATCATTTATTTATTTATTATTTACAAATAAAGGGATTTGACCAAAGTCAAATTCTTTTTCCCTCCAACAAATATAATAAAATATTACATAAAAGTTGGATCTAGATTTCGTTAATAATATTTTAATTATGCACCAATATCTAGACTAATTCAATATTTTGTTATAAATAGAAGGGTTTTTCCATTCACTCACTATATTTTGTTGCCTAAAGATCACTCTGGATCTATACTTTTGTTCTTACTTTGATCCACCATCATTGTCATATTTTTCTACCATTTTTTGTGAGCTCCCTTTTGAGTTCCATTTTTGTTTGGGTTTTCTACACCATCAAGAGAGAGGGATTTTAGATATGAAGTGTTGAGGACTTACAAGAACCCATCCCATTGAGGGGGACTGGTAACATCTTTCTATGTTCCCTTCCCAGGTGTCAAAAAATACAAAAATTATTTAAAACAACATTGTCCTATCTATTAGATGCATGGAGAAACTCTTGCTTTTATTTACTTCTTAATGTCTTTTAATGCATAGATCTAGATTTTTGCAGCATTTATCTTGGTCAACTAATTGCAGATCTAAATATATTGGCAGGCATATTTGTTGTTAGGGCTATTTTTTATGCACAGCTAAAGTGATCCTTTTCTGTACGCTTGCGATTAAGATTCATACTAACAACTGGCGACTCCACAAGGGTTTATGATTATGACCTCTGTCATTTTTCAGATCCCTACATATCCAGCTGCTTAAAACCCTAGGATTTTTCTTTAGCTTCTTGTTTTTCTTTTATTGATGTTATTTTTAACCTATAAAATCCTAAAACATTGAAAATTCTAACTTCCGTGTGTTTTCGGACCTATTGCGCAGGTGACAGGCATCAGCTGCAGGTGAGACAACAAACTTTTCTTAAACCTGCTCCCGAGAGTGACGGAAGTGCAGGTCACAGTTTTTGGGCCAAAACCTATGACCTGAACCTCCAGGGTGCAAAAAACAGACCAAAACCTGTGACCTCTGTAGAAAACAGGTCAGAAACTGCGACCTGGACTTTTTGCTGGAATTTTTCTGACATTTTTCTGGGTTTGTCTGGGCCTCTATTCAGGGTTTTATGACCTCCATCTCCGCCCATTTTGGACTTGTACTTGTTCTATTTTACTCATCAAAGTGGGAACCTAGCCCACTAGGGCTTTAGTACCCTCCACCTTTCGTGGAAGAGTTTTAGCTACTACAAGTTGTTGTTCAGTGCGTTCAGCCATTTTTTAGATCTGATCCCTTATCCATCCAAAACAACTCCTTTTAGTTTTTTTTGGGTTTTCCTCTAGGGTCCCCTCCACTTCCCTCCAGGTTATAGCCTTTCGCCACCTCATTTACAACAATTTTTCCTCTTATTTTTTGTTGTTTTTATACACCTATTTCTAGAAGATCTGACCTTTAGATCATTGTCCCTCCCAACTTTAGATCTATTGGCTATTTTGGTGTGTTTTAACTAGATTTTTGCCCACCTACAGACTAGTTGTTGAGAGGCCCGCCTCCTTGGGTTTAGATTAATGCATAATTAATTGTTTATTTTCTATTATTTCAGTTTCATATACTGTTATCTTCAGGTTTATTTACAGTTATACAACACACTTTTTATTTTTCTCTACAAATGTCTGGGTTTAAAAGTTAAAATTTACACACTTAACACACACAACCTAAGTGAAGAAGAGCTTAGTTAACACCGCCAAGCAAAGACTTTAACATTGTAATCAATTGATCCTGCACCTCTCTACCCTTGTTTCGACATTGTAATCAATTGATCCTACACCTCCTTGCCCTTGTTGTTCTCTCTTCCCTTTATGTCGTGTTTGTGCCTTCATCATTGCGCCACCGAGGCATTTATCCTGGAGACTTCTTGGCCTTCACCCTCATTTTTCGGTAGGAATACTTACTCCTCTACGTAGGATTCGAGTTAGTCCTCCAACGAGTTCGCACTCTGACTCCTCTTCTGGTTCATTGTATTCCCCTTCTAGTTCCACCCTTAGTTCTCCCCCTATTACCTTCACCATGTTTTGTTCGGGACCTAATGTTGATGGTAGCCCCGGCCCTAATGCTGGGAATACTACTAGTGGGACCGCAATAGGAACTACCCTGGATGCTCCCTTTCTCCCCTATATGGTAGGCCTTAGTCTTCCTGATTTTAACCATTTGATCAATGACCCTATACGCCATGACGTTGGTTAGCCTGCTATGCCAACCAAGCTCCCTTTCGACATCCCCAAGTTTGAAGGTCTTGCTGGAGAAGATCCTACAAATCATGTTCGATCTTTCCACATGTGGTGTTCATCTAACTCCATTACCGATGACTATGTTTGTCTTTGGTTATTCCAATGTATGCTTACTAGCGAAGCTTCTAAGTGGTATGTTGATTAGACCTCATCCTCTCATACCACATTTGTGACTCTTTCCCGGGCTTTTCTATCTTATTTCTAGCTTCCCCTTCGTTATGACACTGGTACCAAACTTTTGACTTCTTTATGTCAATTTGCTGTGACCCGCCTATCTGATCATGTCCAGGAATGGCAGAGAAGAAAGAGCCTATTTCGAGCCCCTAAATTTGAAGACCATGTCTACATGGACTGGTTCCTTAGATCCCTTTTCCCTTCTATAGGTAAAGATGTCACATTGTATTTCCCCCAAAGACCCAGTGGTTCCAACGCACCGGGGGCATCTCAAGCTGCTGACGATATCGTTAGAGCTCTTTCTCATCCATATGCTCAGCCTCCCATGGGCTATGGTTTCTCTCAGGGAGGGACCAGCACCTCCAGCACTTTTCCCCCTCCCGATAGCATGTATCCAGGATACGGCATGCCTCCCCCTTTTTCCCAACCTGTTTACCACAATGTTACCCAACCTCCTTATTATCCATATCCGCAGCCTGGTGCTCTAGCTCCTCAAGCATTAGCACCCCCGCCTCCCTTGCCTTCTCAGCCCCTGCAACAGTAGCCACCGCCCCCTCAAGGGCAGGTGTATGCACAATAGGGCGCGACTAATCCTCCTACTTCCAAAAATAAGAGGAAAGGCACTCAAAATTAATATTCCCTTGGTAATCCTGGATCTAATCCTCAAAATAATTCACCTAACACTGCTAACCATCAACAGGGCACTCAGCCCAAGTAGGACAGGCTTGTTCGCATGAATAAGCCTTGTTCATGTTGCGGTGTTTATAGTCATTACACTCATGATTGTCCTCTGTTACCATAGATGTGGAAGATGTGGGAGACTCAAGCAACATCGCAAGGACAGAAAGCCTCCCCTTCCATCCCTCCCAATACTGCACCTAGTCAGTTGGTTGTGTTTACTAATCCTTTCCCTCAGCAAGGATTCATGGCTATCCAACCATTTGAAGGTTAGGCGGCCACTCAAACTCCTCCATCTGGTACCTTCGATTACCAGATTCTCATGATGAACTCTGACCAACCTATAACCATTGACCTCAACCTTCAGACTATTGAGCCTCAAAATTGTGCTTTCTTTCATTCCACTTTACCTCATTTTCCTTTTTCCATTGCTATCCTAGACCCAATTGATCAATGAATTTAGTTAAAATTACTTTTAGAATGATTTACATGACTGACTTGCTAAGTTTTGTGATTTTTGCCATTGTAAAGCATTTTGACTGGAACTAGCTGCAGAATGCAGACATTCCGTAGCTAACCGGCGATTCTGCAGCTATCTTCACGTTTGAGTATGTTCCAGGTGGCCTCTCAAGAAAAACCGCATATGGGCATATTCCACGTCATGTCTACATGGTTTTTTGCTCACCATGAAGGAAGAAATGAATTCTGGGTATGGTTTTGGAACGTGGGAACACATTTAGGAAGGCAGACTTCTATTAGAACTGTCTCAGTCCAGATGTCTTTTTCCTTTTCATGCAGCCACTTCAAGAGTCCTAATATGATTCCGATAAGGAAAGACAGTGTTCCTAAAATTGTTGCAAGTTTTGTTATTTACATTTGTTATATAAACACTTGGGAAACTAAGAGCTAAGCTAGATTTTGTTCTAGATTCTGCTTAGATCCTGTGCTACATTTTTGAAGACGCAGAGTGCTCTGTTCAAGTTATTTCACTTTTAATGAAGCAGACAGTGTTGTTTTGAAAGCGTTGATTTGATTTGGAGTTAGATTCCGTTAGGTGGTAGAGGGCCCCTGCCTCTTGCACGGATTTATTTGCGTAATTTAGATAAGTATTCTAGCTGCCTTTACGTTTTTAAAGTTGAATTTTTAGTTGTTTTCATTAGCTACTATAGTTATACTCATTCTAACTCTTCCAAAAGAAGAAGCTCTTCCAAAAGATTATAATGATGAATGGGAAATGGCTATAGTATTGTAGGATTTAATTGTAATCTCTTTTATTCACCATCACAGTTATACTTATGCTCAATACTCTTCCACAAGAAGAAACTCTTCCAAGAAATCTTTATACTATCTTAAGCATGATTGTGATCTTGAACGTTTTAGTTGTGTGTTTTCACTAAGTACCATCGCTATTCTTGCTCTTAAATGCTTGTCCAAAATATCATAATAACGAGTGGGAGATGGCTATGATATCTTAGTTTTTCATTGCTTTCAGTCTTTATGTTTACATTTGCACTCAATTACACAGTCAGGATTGTTCTAAAAACTCTTCCAAAAGAAGGAACTCTTCCAAAATATCAATCATGATGGACAAACAGACTGTATAATTCCATAGAATAATGCATGATAGCTTAGTTAGGATGCTCCGGAGTTTAATTGCACTTAACTCATGTTCAGTTGTTTTGCTTTAAGTTTGATAATGACTTGTAGTTCAGCATTGTTTTAGATTAGTGACATTTTAAGTTTAGTTTTTCATTGCATTTGCACTCCACATTTAGTTTCCATTCACTGCATACTAGATTACTTCAGTTGTTAAATTTAACAAAACAACCTTCATTATTCACAAATCTCTTCTTGTTCTAAAATCCATAATTGATTCATAACCATATGAACAGAAGACAATTTCATTTTAAGGCCTAAAGTACCTCTGCAATTTCCTTATCATTTCATAAACAGAGCCCTCCCTCAAAAGACTACTTTGAAAAGAAATCAATAACTCTTGAGTAAGGTTTTGTGACATTTAATTAAATTGCAGAATAGAGTTAGGAACTAGTTCTAGAATAGAAGATCTTATGATGGTATAAATGTTTTATTCCAAATATGCTTTAACAAATCTCTAATCAAGGATAAAATGTTGCATCATTATAAGTTAGTTGTTTAAACTGTTTAGTTAGGAAAATTTGCATGGTTAGTTGATCATTTCTCAAGTTGAGTTTATGTTTTTAATCATTTCCTTAGAAGTCATTATCAAGCTTTGTTTTGCTTATTCATAGTTTAGATTTAATTCTGTTTTTAGTATTGCATTTGCATTTACCATTTGACATCAACCAATTAGGTTTCACTCTGTTTTTAATCATTAGCTTCCTTCCATTAGCTTTCTAGTCATTTTCCTTGTGAACATAAAACCACCAAAAGATCAAAAACATCATAAATCATCACAAAAGACCAAAAACATCACAAAACACTGCACACAACGCATTAAGAAACAAGCACCTAGGTACATACAGTACACTTCACTTCAGCAGTTTACCAACCTTGGTTGAAAATTAAATGAGCTCAATTTAGGAGACTAGATTGAGACCAAACACAGACTTGGTCCCATCAGTACAACAAGCCTCCCTCTACGTCTGCCCCTGATCCCCCTTCTTTAGGTTCTATAGAGCCTCTTTTGACAACCAATGGTCCTTTTCAGATCCCTTAGCCTAAGGCAGAGGTTCATACCAAGATCCCCAAGGGACCATTACGCTGAAATGCTACTTCTGGAAAAGCTTCCCATTCATATAGTATAGTAGATGATTTGGAAGAATCTCCTATTGTCATCTCAATGCTGGAACTCCTCTAGTCGTGCCCTTCACAATGAAAAGCTCTGTTATCTACCATGGGCACTGTAGATCCTTCAGATGATTGATTGATCATCTTCGATGTTGACTGGTCAGAACGTCCTCCTCTTCCTACTTCCGTCACCTTCCAAATCCCCATCAAGATTCAGAATGCCAATGTTTCCCATTATATCATTGATGAGGGGGCATCCACATATGTGATGTCTGCTTCGGTTTGGAAGAAACTCGAATCACCTGATTTGGACCCCTCCACGATCACTCTCTGAGCATCGGATGGCCACTCCTCCAAGCCCATTGGCATGTTCCGCAATTGCCCTATTACTCTTGTGGGCAAGACTGTTTTTGTTGATGTAGAAGTCATTAATTCCCCCTTAGATTACAACATTCTCTTGGGTCATAGCTACACCTACGCGATGTCTGCTGTACCATCTGCAGTTCACTGCAAGATGTCCTTTCCCCATAATGGAAAGATAGTCACCATTTACCAGTTGACATATTACGAACTGAAGTCTCAGAGCTCCCCTGAGTCCATCATATCTTTAGTGGCCAATAAGCAAACCGTCGACCCCTTGACCAGTGTCTCACCCAGAATCTACAAAGACTCATCTTTTCTTGGTACATTCCATGGTCTTCCTCCTCCTGTCTCGGATCCCAGCTCATCGAATGTTTGCATGATACAATCATCTCAAGCTTCCCTCAAGCAGCCCACTTCGGGTAGTCAACAGCCCTGCCCTCCACAACCTGCTCCTAGCCCTTCGATTCAGCATTCTATACCCCCTCCTCCTGGCCCTTCACCTGCACCCAGTATCCATGAGCCTCTCTACCCTCCTAGAATGGTTCCTCTAGGCCTTAACCATCTCGGATCCATCTCGCATGCCCATTAACCCTCTGATCACATACCGTTCCTAGATCCCCCTCCTCGAGTGTTCTCGGTAACTATCATGGCTACCCTATCCCTTCCTAACTTGAACCTGGGGATTCCCATATGGTACATTGATCACCCAACCGCTACCCCGCCTGGTCAACCCAAACCTTATCTTTCTTTGACCCCGGTTCAACCACTCCCCTTGACTCCTCCCACTGTTATCATGCCTCAGCCACCTTAACAAGAACATTCTCCTATTGCAACAGCTTTGGGTAAAAAGGGTAAAGCTTACAAGAAGGCATCAAAAGACAAGGCTGACCTAACTGAACCTACTCCTCCTCAACCTCTAAAGCCTTCTGATTTATGTGATGTTGTTGTTCATGCCACCCATACTTGTCTCGAGTTTCCTCGTATCAAGCCCTTGGTTAATGTTATGTTCCCTGAGTCTGTGGTCCCTGAAGCCTTTGTTTCTTCCTCAAATGTAGCCAAGAACCCTAAGACTATTCACACCAACCAACCTTGCACTTTGTGTGATCTACATGGCCATTATTCCCACCATTTTCCCCACCTCATGCATTACCGCTCCTCTTTGGAGGTAGTTCAGGAGTATGAGATTGAACAGAACCAATCCACCTCTCTCGTACTTGCGCAGTATGCTTTGGGCCAGCTTGAGTGTTAGGTCCCTATATTACTAGTATAGTCCCTTATTGTTGTTAGTGTAACCCCCTTATTTTTATTATTGTACCCTTGTAACCCCCAAATTGTTATTATTGTGCCCTTAAATTATTATTTTTAGGTCAGCTAGGATTACATTGTGGCCCCATGGACTCCTATTTATTGAAAGGAGGTTTTGTAATTTGAATCATCCAAGAATTGTTCATTCATGTAATGTATTGGAGGTTGCCCCCTTGAAGTCGCTTATTTATAAGGTGTTGATATATCTTTTCTTCTCTTTTTGGAGCTGGTTTCACAACATTTAGTATCAGAGCTTTGAGATTCTAGGGTTTCGCTACTCCAAACAGGTCATCGTGGAATTTTCGCTATAAATTTTTTTCTACGAAGGTTCAGAATCTGAAATTTTAGAGTACGAAGCCAGAATCCTGAGGAACATCATCGCAAAATTTCAGATCTTGGTTCGCAATATTTTTGGAGATATGATCTGTGTAAGTTAGGTCATTTTGCAGGCTCCTGAATTTAACCTAAAAAGGTCATCGTGGTATTTTTGTAATAAATTTTTTTCTACGAAGGTTCAAAAGCTGAAATTTTTAGAGTGTGAATCTGCAATCCTGGGAAACATCGTTGCAAAATTTTAGATATTGGTTCACAATATTTTCAGAGATATGATCTGTGTAAGTTAGGGATTTTTTAGGCTTCTGAATTTCATCTTAAAGAGGTGATCATGGGAAAATCTTCATAGCTCTCTCTCTCTCTCTGAGCATCGGATTGGAATGCTGTAAAAAGTGGCCACAAGTACATGGAATGTAGTTTTTTTTCTATCAATTTTAAATCCAAAGGAGGAAACAGTGACACATGGCAATTCATACAAGTTCACTCTACTGAACCAGTCCAAAATTGGGTCATTGTGGGAGATTGGACATCACTTTTCCTTGAAGAATCAAAATCATATCAGACCTGTGGCATTTGAAAGAAGCTTTAGAAGGCTACTACAGGGTTGAATTTTAGATATTGAGGATCTGCAATTATAGAGATAATTCAATTTCAATATCGAGCTCCTCAAAAGCAAGTAAAAGGTGTGTATTTTTTTTTTCCGAATTGCATAAGTCTTGTTTGAAGGATCAAGTTGAATTGATTCCAAGGGCATATTGTAGAATAGATATCAACATTGGATTCTAAAATGGCCCCTAAAAATAATTCAACAACCATTAAGCATTTAGAAAGCTCTACTATGACTCATGAAGATGAATAATGGCAACATGACATATCAAAATTACAAGAGCAAGTGCAACAAATTTCGCTCTCGCAAAGAGCAACAAAAAATGACATGGACGTTTTGAAGAAAGGCGTGGAAACTAAGATGGATGGTTTGAAGAAAGGCATGGAATCTAATATGGATGGTTTGAATAATGGCATGGAATCGAAGATAGATGGCATGGAAGCTGGCATGGAATCTAAGATGGATGACATGGAAGAGAAATGGAAAACATGAAGAATGATCTAAAAGCAGACATGGAAGGTTTGACAAAGTTGATACAAGAAATGTTTCCTAATTTTGAAAAGATAGTAGAGGAAACTCATGATGAGAACAAAATAAATGTTAATTGTGATTTTCATGTAAAGCCACGCGATGTGTAAGAACGATATTCCAAAAATGGATATGAAGAAGTTTGATGGAAAGGATCCTGTAACATGGATACTACATATGGAGCAATATTTTGATCTTCATAATGTGAAAAACACACAAAAGGTACGTATTGCAACTTTACATTTAGAACAAATATATTTGTATGGTATCGATGGCTTTTCTCCCATAAAAAAATTGTCACTTGGTCAATTTTTACTGAGGAAATGATAACACATAATGAGGATACAAAGAGCAACACCTTCTTTAGCCAATTGATAAATCTCAAACAAAATGGTTTAATGGGGAGCACATTGAGTACTTCCAAAAATTGAATATAAGGGTAACTAATATTCCAGAGGAACACAGGATTGATCTCTTCATAGGTACTTTAAAGGATAACATCCAACATGAATTTGGTTTTTTGGAACCTGATTCATTGGAGAAGACATTCAGGTTGGCAAGAAAAATTGAATGTAAAATTATGGCGACAAGGAAGCCTACAACTCACTTCTATAAAGATGGAAGTGTTGCTACTCCTAGATTTCGACAGCCCACAAGGTTGACACCACAACAATTGGAAGAAAAAAGAGAAAAAGGACTTTGCTATTGTTGTGATAGCAAATACACTAAAGGTCATAAGTGTGTTGAGAAGAAATTATTTTACATAGATTATGAAGAGGAAGAAGAAAATGAACAAGAAGAGGATATACACCAGGAACCAGCCCTAGAAGAGGAAGAAATGATTCCCACCATATCGTGTAATGCATTGGCAGGAATTACCACTCCTCAAACTCTCAAGATAGAAGGACATATCAAGAAGAAAAACTTAATAGTGTTGATTGATTCAAATAGCACCCATATTTTTATTCATTGTAAGGCAGTTGGTTAATTTAATTATTTATACCCAAACACTTAAATGTCATGGATGGTTGCAAATGGAGTGAACTATAAATTTTTATGGAAAATGCCAATTATCGGGGTTAACCATGGGGAATATGTATTGAATAGTCCAATGCTTTCCATTCCTATGGGAGGTGCTAATGTTGTACTAGGAGTACAATGGTTACAATCTTTGGGGATGGTAGCTTTTAATTTTCAAGAAATTTTCTTGAAATTTTTTTCAGAAGGAAAGGAAGTCGAATTACGGGGTATTGCAGGGAAGACAGAAAATATAATAAGCTCTAATGTCATGACGAAGCTTCTAAATAAAGAAAAATGAGGCATAATTGCACAATTATGCCCACTAGAAGTTCCAACATCAAAATCATCTATTTCTATAGATTTTCAAAAAGTCTTGGACAATCATTCCAAGGTTTTTGAAACTCCAAAAGGTCTCCCACCTATTCATGATCATGATCATGCTATTAATTTGATTCCAAGAAGTGTTCCTCCAAACATCAGGCCTTATAGATATTCTTATGTCCAAAAGAGAGAAATTGAACGTATGATTGTAGAAATGTTAGAGGTGGGTATAATTCAACCTAGTCAAAGTTCTTTCTCTACTCCTGTAGTATTTCTACACAAGAAGGACGGTTCATGGTGCATGTGTCCGGATTATAGGGAGCTCAATAAGCTCACCATTAAAGATAAATTTCCCATTCCTGTGATTGATGAATTATTGGATGAATTAGATGGAGAAATTTATTTTACCAAATTGGATCTTCATTCAAGGTATTATCAAATTAGAATGAAGACTGAAGATATTCTGAAAATAGCATTTCGAACTCATGAGGGTCATTATGAATTTTTGTTCATGCCTTTTGGCCTTACCAATGCACCTTCTACAATTCAAGGGTTGATTAATTCCATTTTCAAACCCTTGCTTAGAAAATTTGTGCTAGTATTTTTTGATGATATACTAATCTACAGCAGGTGTTGGAAGGATCATGTTCAACATGTTGACAAGGTGCTCAAACTATTGTAGAAGAAACAATTATATGAAAAAACATCCAAATGTTTATGTGTAGTGAACATTCTAAATGTATGATTTTACAGGTGCTGGTGTAGACCTTGCTGCATGAAAGCCAATAAGGAGCTGAAAACTATGAAATGAGAACTACTTAGTACATCACAATGTAGGCATTATCAAAAGCTAAAGGGCAGCCAGAGAATGCAGTGCTGAAGTTCAGCCAATACTTTTTAATAATAGTGAGCTTTACCAATTTAGCAAATAAATTTTTAGTGTCTGAAGATAAGAATAAAGCCTAAGGATTTAATTACAAATGTATTGCAAAACTTTTTAATGGGAACAGTACTGGTAATAAGGGAAAATGAAGTATGGAATGTATAAAGGACCCATTACAGCCTTCAATTAAAATTTACAGAAACCTATTTGTGAGAATGAAATGTTAGCAATACTACATGCACTAAAGAAATGGAGAACTTAGCTAATGGGAAGACACTTCAAGGTAAAAACTGATCATGATAGTCTTAAACACTTTTTGGAACAAAGACTATCTTCAAAAGAGTAGTAAAAATGCGTCACAAAGATGTTGGGTTATGACTTTGAAATAATATACAAAAAAGGGAAGCTAAATGTTGTTGCAGATGCACTCACAAGAAAGAATGAAGAGGTGGAAGCATTTCTTTGTGTCATTTCTATTATCCAGCCATATTTGATAACCAAAGCAATAGATGAATGGAAGAAGGACGAAGAAGTGTGGACACTCATTCAAAATTTGCAGCAAGATCCTAGTACATCTGATACATTTAGTTGGAAAAATGATTCCTTATGGTACAAAGATCGCTTATATCTTTGTAAGAATTCCCAACTAAAACAAAAGATTCTTCTGGAATTGCACACTTCTCTTTTAGGAGGACACTCAGGATTTTTAAAAACTTACCACAGGGTGAAGAAAGAATTTTTTTGGGATGGCCTTAAATCTGATATTCAAAAGTTTGTGGCGGAATGTTTGGTTTGCTAGCAGAATAAAGTGGAAACAATTAAGACCCTGGGACTTCTACAACCTTTATCCATTCCAAGTCAACGTTGGGAGGAGATTTCAATGGATTTTATCATAGGTTTACCTAAGTTCGAAGGAAAGAGTGTCATCATGGTGGTAGTTGATAGACTTACCAAGTATGCACACTTTTGTGCATTATCTCATCCATTTAAAGCAAGTACAGTTGCTACTACATTTATGGACACAATTCAAAAGCTACATGGAAACCCAAGGGTTATTGTGAGTGACAAAGATCCCATTTTTAGTGGAAATTTTTGGACAAAGTTATTTTCTTGTTTGGGTACTCAATTAGCTCATATCTCATCTTATCATCCTCAATCCGATGGTCAAACTGAGATAGTAAATAAATGTTTGGAAGGATATCTTTGTTGTTTTTTATCTGATAAACAAACACAATGGGTCAAGTGGTTACCTCTAGCTGAATGGTGGCATAACACTTCCTTCCATATTGTCGCAAAAATGACCCCATTTATGGAACTTTATGGATATCATCCACCATCCATCACATCGTCTTTAAGAGAAAATTCGAAGGTTCAAGCAGTGGAAGATCACATCGAGCATCAACAAGAAGTTCTCCAACTCTTGAAGGACAACCTGAATTTGGCACAAAATCGAATGAAAAAACATGCAGATCAACATCGCAGCAAGAGAAGTTTTGATGTAGGAGACTGGGTATTTTTATAGCTACAACCATACAAACAAATGTCCCTCAAGCAAGCTAAGAAGGATAATAAATTATCACCAAAGTATTATGGTCCTTACAATGTGTTGCAAAATATTGGTATTATGGCATACAAATTGGAGCTTCCTGCTTCTTCACGAGTGTATCCAATTTTCCATGTTTCATGCTAAAATAAGGTTATAGGTCAAAATATTCCAGTTCAAACAATATTTCTAGAACTTGATGAGGAAGGAAAAATCATATTTGAACCTGAAGCGGTCACGTAAACAAGAACTCGACAGCTACGAAATTGATTAATTTCAGAGCATCTCATCAAGTGGAAGAACTTACCCACTAAAGATTCTACATGGGAGGATGAGAATTTTATACAGAAGCACCCAGAGCTACTCAAGCGTTGAGGACAACACTTTTTTGAAGGAGAAGGGCATGTTAGGTCCCTATATTACTAGTATATTCCCTTATTTTTGTTGGTGTAACCCCCTTATTGTTATTATTGTACCCTTGTAACCCCCATATTGTTATTATTGTGCCCTTAAATTATTATTTTACCCTTGTAACCCCCATATTGTTATTATTGTGCCCTTAAATTATTATTTTTAGGTCGGCTAGGATTACATTGTGGCCCCCCTAGGATTACATTGTGGCCCCATGGACTCCTATATATAGAAAGGAGGTTTTGTAATTTGAATCATCCAAGAATTGTTCATTCATGTAATGTATTGGAGGTTTCCCCCTTGAAGTGGCTTAGTTCTAAGGCGTTGATATCTCTTTTCTTCTCTTTTTGGAGCTAGTTTCACAACATTGATGATTTACCAGCTCCCATTGACATTCCCCCTCCTGATGTCACTATAACAGAGCCTGCGGCCACCATCCTTTACCTATCATAATTCATGAGATCCATGGTGGAAGCTCCCTCTAAGACTTCCCCTTCTGTTTCACTTGACCTCCCTTCAGCGACCACCCTGGGCTCAACATTGGTGGATCCTTTATCTACTTGTTTTTCTGTCACCCCTTGTGACGATGCACATGTGAACCTCTCTTTTCATGATGATGAGTCAGGTATCTTCACCGCATCAGGCGGTCTTTCTTCCACCAGTCACCCCATCTTCTATTATGAAGACGACATTATGGAATTAGTCACCACCCCTGACTTAATATATCCCCCCTTACATCGAACCGATGCATTCGAACCACATACACCTTATGGCCATTACATTGACATCCAATGTTTGGGTAAGAGGGCACCCATATTTTAGAGTCTAGGAGAAGCAATTCTCCACAACTCTCCTAGTGTATCTGGTCTTGTTGAATCTAGTACCATTATTCTTTCCCATTTAGAAGAACCTCTAGAGTCCCATATCACTTCAGATCACTCTAGGGGTGATACCCCTCATCATTCCTTCATCCTACATTAGCAATCGAATCCCCTAGACATTGTTGTTGACCAACCTGTGGTTTTTCTAGGAGAGCACTAGTTCATTATCTCCAAATCCTTTCTTTGGGATAGTGACACCATGTATGCAAACCCTGAAAATTAAGTCCATTTGCTTCGTATATGCAGTACCAAAAGAGATTGGTAATCCTCCATTCCCTTTCTTGAATTGCATAACCATAACGAAAACAAATGGCACACCACATCATAAAAATGTGTTTAGATTCCCCTTTTTTCTAAATACATTTTGTCATGACCACAACATGCTTAGGGGAACCTATGCCCCTCAACCATAAAAATCCTAGATCTCAGCCAAAAACAGCATTAAAACCCCCTTTCTCTGACAGGTCGTGCTTTTCAGGTCATTTCCTGGGACAAGTCACATTTTTTTTCCCAGTACCTGCTACCCAGGTCGCAAAACAAACCCCAAAAAGTGAGACCTGGCCTGTTCATGAGCTTTGGGTGCCTAAACTGAAATTTTTATCCCCTTAATCGAAAGAGTATGATTAGGCCTCTTGCCTGCAACTCACGGATCTCGATTCCAACAGTCATTTTTTCTGCTACAATTGGCGCAATATTTAGGGCCTTTTATCCTTTCTACATTCACCACAGCTACACTTGCAAATGAATTAAATTGGAGGGAAAATTCCTTGTTAAAAGAGAAACCCCATATTTTTCTTTCACCAATTGTGCCCAAACTGTAGCTCCATTTGACAAACTGTTAGCACCATTGGAAATATCTCACCGGGCTCTCAAATGGGTATCCTTTAATTTTTTGTGATTTGATGCTTCACTATGACACATTTTGTCGAAGAAGTGTCACTTCACCACTCCTTAAAATCAAATTTCTTCACTTGCAACACTTGTACTTGGGGCACCACTTTTCCTCCATACTTTTCCATGCTTGTGTCTATTTTCATCATGAGTAACCATCTTGTACTCATGTCTTTATGGTCCCCACTGTACCTTTTTCTGTGTGGTAGCATCATTGAGTCGCCCTTGTTTAGAGCATCCGAGTTGATTCATCATCGCATTCATGGAGTCTATCCTGAGTCCCTTTGTATCCTGCTATAGTCCTCCATCCTTCATTGTTTGGTTCCTCTCTCGTGTCACACATTATGGCCTCAGTCCTATTTTCCCTTGTCCCCTTTGGATATTGTGTCAGTTGCTGCTAGGTCATCCATGCCCTTTATGCTCTAACAAGGGAAGTCGTATGTCCCCTACTCAGTACCCCCCATTTCATCATCATCCCTGGTGTCAGTCTATCAGTCGATCTACTATTTTCTCTCATGCCTTAATTGAGGATCCCTTATTGCCTCACTTATAGCGAACCTCCTTCTGTCGACATCAGATTATTCATTCCAGAAGACAGGCCTAGAGGGCAGTGTACCTTGGTTCCAACTTTCACTCTTGTTCGGTACCTCGGATCAGGCAAAGGGACTCCTTATTTCCCTTTGACTTCATTTTTTATTAGCTCCATCTCCTTACAACATGATCGAGATCCGTATACTTGATGGTTCAGTGATGCAGCAGTTGATATCGGTGATTCTCGGGTGTGTGTGAGATGTTTTCAAACCTCATGAGGGGGTGGCCCTTCAGGTATCCCCCCACATGCCCGGATGACCTCTTCATTATAGCCTTTGATGCAGCTCCATATATTTGATGATGTCCACCTTATCTGCTTGCAGTGCCTTTTAGTTTGCATGTATCAGTCATATTTTCAGATCCCTTTCTTGTTTACAGGGGCACTTTGGTTGTACTTATATCTCATGTACTCAGACATTATTGTATAAGTCTTGGATGTTATCCCAAGCACAGTATGTATGTGGGATTCATTATCATGTTTTTATCTAGCTCATGTTTATGCCAACATGTACTATATAGTTCAGTCCCTTTTTTACTGGACATATTATTTTTTGTACTTTATCTCGACGGGCATAGGTATGCCTCCCCCACCGCCTATAGCACAGGTACTCACTCATAAAAGAGATTTTTCACACCTGTAAGTCTCACCTCCTCAAGGTCTAGTCCTCTAGCGCTTTGTTCTACCTTATATTTCTCTCTCTCTGACTTCCCCTTCGGTGTCTAATGATTGAGTTCTTACAACGTACTTCAGTCATTCAATTATCTCCTAATACTTGCACGCTGGGGGGAAATCTGTTACGCCATTTTTTGGTCATCTAGCCTATTACTATTAGATGGACCTAAGTACACCATGTAAGACCTGTTGTACCCTAAGTAAAATTTCTTTCACTATGAAAAATAACTTAGTAAATCACATTTATTAAGTTATTTATGGTCTAAACAGGAAACCCCATGAGGAAATATTAAATAAATCCACATTTTTTTTATTTTCCTCAAGGAATAATTAGTTAAACAACAGTTTAATTAATATTCTTGGTCATATTTAACCCAAAACAGGAAAATTAATTAGATAACTCATTATTTATCTTATTATTTTCTAGGAATATTTATTTAAACCTTATTTAAATAATATTCCTTGTTAAATTTGACTAAATCATTATTTATTTGATTATTACTCAACCACATCCTTAAAATAATAAATAAATCATTTATTTATTTATTATTTACAAATAAAGGGATTTGACCAAAGTCAAATTCTTTTTCCCTCCAACAAATATAATAAAATATTCAATAAAAGTTGGATCTAGATTTGGTTAATAATATTTTAATTATGCACCAATATCTAGACTAACTTAATATTTTGTTATAATTAGAAGGGTTTTTCCATTCACTCACTACCTTTTTTTGCCTAAATATCACTCTGGTTTTGTACTTTTGGTCTAACTTTGATCCACCATCATTGTCATATTTTACTACCAATTTCTTGTGAGCTCCCTTTGAGTTCCATTTTTTGTTTGGGTTTTATACACCATCAAGAGAGAGGGATTTTAGATCTGAAGTTTTGAGGACTTACAAGAACCCATCCCATTGAGGGGGATTGGTAACATCTTTCTATGTTCCCTTCCCAGGTGTCAAAAAATACAAAAATTCTTTAAAACAATCTTGTCTTATCTATTGGATGCATGGAGCAAATCTTGTTTTTATTTACTTCTTAATGTCTTTTAATGCATAGATCTAGATTTTGGCAGCATTTTTCTTGGTCAACTAATTTTAGATCTAAAGATATTGGTAGCCATATTGGTTGTTAGGGTTGTTTTTTATGCAGGGCTAAAGTGATCCTTTTTTGTACGCTTGCAATTAAGATTCATACTAACACATCCCACCTAAACTAATTTGTATGCAAACCAATAAAAGAACTTTCATTGATAGAAAATACAGTTCCAATACATAATATCATAATGAATATAATTAGATCAAGTGCTCATCATACAATAGCTCTTCCTAGATCACATAACTTGAATACTAATAATCCCTTAGGTATGTTTATTTATATAAAAAGTGGCTGAGGGGTAGCTCCCTTGAAAGGAGGACTACTTCCCTCCAAAATATCGAAATTGGTGGATTTTTTTCTGTTGGATCTCCACATGCACTTGACTTCCTCGGTTGTCAATGGACATGAAGATGTTGGTGAGGAATCTTGGGACTCAAGTCGAGTTTGAGATTTAATGTAGTGGAAAATCCTCCTATATTCCCCTTAGATGCCTCCAACAAGCCCCTACATAGTAAATGTCTCCAAAAAAATTTCTATTTCCTATATATTAACCAAATTAGGCCATGCAATATGGCATACACCCTTTATTCTCCCTACTAAACATATTATTTTTAGAAATTCAAATTAATGTGAGGAAAAGAGAGTTTAAGGATGGAGGATAGCACAATGGGCATCAAAATATACCTATTGATGGGACCCATCACCCCTCATGAGCATAATAGTTTGATTATGTAACACCTTGATATTATTACACATACTTATATTTTATTGAATTGTAATAATGTCACGTAAATCCTTTTATTACGAACATTATATTGAGTATATTGATAGTCGCTATCACTGATGTCAATTCTAGCTCTTGATGACAAGTGATGACAAGTTTAGGGGAGCTTGCTAAGACTTCATGCATTATTCTTATGTTGTTAGTGATGGGAATTGTGGTTGCTAATTCTTGAATGTATAACCTAGTAGCCTATATTTGAACGATTTTTTTATATAGGTACCTTATTCAAAATAAAATTAAAAGTGTTTTGTTAGATATCCCTCTTAGAGATATTTCGAATGGTATATGACACTTTTCTTAATTCCCAAGGAATAAGGAGAAAACTCAATTTGAAGCATCCCAAGTCAATCAGCGTTCCACCTGGTCATGGTTCCAATGGGGATCCCTCATTTGATCGGTGTCAAATGGTAAATAAAAGCTTAAAAATGAGCACAATGGTTGATAGGCAGTGGGGTGGAAATTCCCCTGATCATAACCCCTTGTCACAGGGATCTTGGCATAAGTTCTAAGGATCTTATCAAATCACTCTATTAGAGGTGTTATTACAAATTGTGAGAATGACCGATGAAGTGGAAAGTGGTGGCTAATATAATTAGCCAAAGGTCATGACACCTTGTCACACAAGGCTAGGTAGTCAATGTTTAGGTTATTATAGGATTCCCCACTTAAAATATGCACACAAACTAGAACGACCAACGAGTAGTACACCAAGACATGTGGCAACACAGGTGGCACCTCCACATGGATGGAGATTATGACTTGGAGATAGATGGTAGGTACGCGTGGTCATGGTGATGATGTGCAAGACTTAGAATATGACATGTGATAAGTGTATTTAAAAAATTTTGCGGCCAAGTCTCCCTTTTCAAGGTGACACGTGGTAGTGATGTCACACAATAGTTGGAAATGATGATGACGCTATATCTTATGAGAGTGAGATGTGGTAGGTGGATTCAACATTGTTGTATGGTCTAATGGACTGTTGGTGAGTGAGACATAGTAGTACACATGGCAGGTACATGTCAACAAAGTACACAATTAAGGATTTGACTAATGCATGTGGACATGACATGGTAGATTTGAACACCTTAGGATTTGTGCCATGAACTTGTTTTGCAAGGATTTTTAGATCTATAAGTTATTGGTATATTTCATGATTTTATGAAGTGGGGGCCATTAGAGATCATCCATTTCCCATCGTGCATTGGTGTGCAAAAATTTCATTCTGAACACCCTATCTAGCGGTGGCCAAAAAACAAGAGGGTTTTCGGTCATCGACAACAAATTGAAAAGTGAGACTTTGTCTATCGAATTGCTTGGCTAGAAGTGCTAGAAAAGGAAATGAACATGGAATATGATCAAAAAGTGGTGACCATTATTTTAGGCATAGGTCACATCCTCCAGGTCACATGGGTCAAGGAGCTTAAACTAAGGGGCCATACTTAGAAATTTAGTGGCATTCAGGTGCTAATATTCCTTTAAAGAACTGAAACCCGCGAGGGAAAAAAATGTAGGTTTTGTGTCTATAAAAATAAAATAAGATGATGCGAAAATGTGTTATTCTTATGCAAATCTAAGAGAAAATCTATTGTGGACATGAATAAAAATGGAGTCAGCAAGGAATGATGACATAGAGTTATGTTGTCGTAGAATAAATCAAAACTAAATGCTAAGTTGAACATCTTTGAGTGATAATATGAAAATATGTGTTGTGAAGATTGTTGTGTGTGAAAAACAATTAATATATGAGGTTTATGCATAAGTTTACAAATCTAAATAATTATGAACTAATTGTAGGAAACAATTTGGATACAAGAACAAACCAATGAGGGAGATGTTGCAAATGTGAGGAATTTGAATTGAATCAGAATCAAAGGGAATAAATTTTTTTATAGTGCAATGATTAGCATACCTGTGATTTAACTATTGTATCAATGATATCTTTAATTAAATATTTGGAGCTAAGTTTGAAAATTTATGGAAGAGAGATATGATAGTTTGAGAAAGTATGTTATTATAGATTAGAGGGATTAGAGTCTCCTTCAGGTTGGTTCCTATAAATATCATGGATTTGGTGCTTCTAGCAAGTTGGTGCTTAGAAAGAAAAGGGGTTCAAGGCTCTTGTAGGTTGGTGCCTACATAATTTGATGTGATTTGAAATTGGTAATTACATTTACATCATAATAAAAAATAACTTGTGTTTTTATCCTATATTGGTTTCCACATTATCATTTGTTGTTCAAATTTCATGTGATTTATGCACTATTATATTGTTGAATGTGTTTAAATTAGATAAATATTTAGTAAATGTTATAAAATACTGATTCACCTCACCTCTTAGAGTTTTCTTAGTTTCCAAGACATTATCTGACACCATTTTTTTGTTGATGTTTTGATTATATTTTGAGGACTACTTAATTTCATTGGGTTGTGCATTCTAGTTCCTATAGGACATGTGAATACTTAGAATATGTACATGTTGAGTTGTCTTAGAATGTGATCATTTGTTTCTTGGTTACTATGATGAATCATAATACTATATTTATATTTTGTAATTTATCACATGTTATTAATGAAACAAATTATTTTTGTCCAATATTAAAAAGTATATTTCATTTATGTAAAGAACATGATTATTGATCCTTGTTGAGTTACAAAACTATGATCTTAGGACTTACACATAGTTAAGATGTTGGTTTTAGCTAAAATGAACCATAATGTTGTTGTGAAAATCATACTCTAAACAATTATTTTTTCTTAATTAGGACTATTTATCCTAGAATTGTCTTTGGACGTTGTGAGGGAAAGAACTGGGAAAATATTGGTCTATTTTAAGGAATTGTGGTCATAAATTCTAATTATGGTTTAAGGCTTAAGGGGGGTGAATTTAACCTATCAAATTTTATCATCTGACCTAATTAATTCTAATCATATCAGTAATTTCATTCTAAGACTAGTTATGGATTTTGATAACTCTTTATTATGGTTTGAAAGGTGTTTAAATAGAACAAAAGTATTTGGAAAT
Organism: Pinus albicaulis; assembly: GCA_034641835.2. Lineage (NCBI taxonomy): Eukaryota > Viridiplantae > Streptophyta > Pinopsida > Pinales > Pinaceae > Pinus > Pinus albicaulis. Next base: position 784,157,149 of record CM076581.1, read on the forward strand.
TTTATTGTTTCTATAATTATATTAGTGTGAATGAAGAGACTACTATTAGGAACTTGTTTTCTATGTTGGTTTTATTTTATTTTACTTTCCTTGGTAAGGGTCAATCTATAACCCAAGTTATAAATTTGATTGAAATAGTTGATATTAGCTCACAACATTGTATAAGTGGGTAAGAGGAGTTTGGGATTGTATCTATCCCGAGGGAGGTACTAAACCCCATATTTGTGCCTAATTTTTGAATTTTATTCAAGTTGATTAATAAAAAACATGTTTTTGATATGATAATTACGGCATAATGATATTCAAACAATTTATCTCATGCCATGGATATCATTAATCAATTACACATAGAAAATATCAAAAATAAATGTAGAGAAAACATAAATATCATAGAAGACACCCATGCGCAATAGAGATAATATTTATAGCCTAGGAAACCAAACATTGTGTAATATTCCCAAATGGGGAAATCAATAATACATGCACAAAAAATGCATTTTTCAGAAATATAAGCATTAACAGAAAAATGTAGCCCATGGATCCATTATATCTAACATTATTACAACCAAATCCAAGAGGAAATCATAAAAAAAATCACGTTTTCCTAGTTAAACAAGCCTCCTATGGCCAAAACATCCCAAAAACACTGAAACCCCAAGACTACTGCAAACAAAAATTACTGTAGAAAGTGACAGCGTAGTTATTTGAGGGTTTATACTCAGAAATGTAGAGACAAAACAGATCTAATGATTTATTAATCAATGGAGCACAAAAACAAAGATCTAGTCTCTTTTACATAGATCCAAGATGACTCGACAAGGGTTTCTTAACAAACATGATATACATGAAGTATTTGTTGGAGATCTATGGCTGAATCATGCTGTATGGCTGAAGCTCTACATAAAAATGGTTGATCATGCAAATAAATTTTTGTAGCTCCTCCTACTAGCTTTCCAGGAAACAGGTTGATCGTCTTTCCGGGAAACTAGCTCAAAATACAAGGGATTAAACTCCTCCATTACAATACCTTAAGAAATAATGCATTTTCTGAAAGGGACTGCAATGTTGCTGAAAGTGACTTCTTGGCCTAACACCAGATAGTGGAAAATTTAGCACAAAATGCTCCTCTTGGATTTCTTAAACAAGATCTCCAAGCAAGAGTGGGGAATTCCCGCATGAGAATACCCTTGCACTTAACAGTGCAGTAGACTTAGTTAAACAGCCAAAGAATGCAAGAAGTCTAAACAGACCACATAAAAAATATAATCTTCAATCATATCCCATATGTCTGCCATTCCCTCCATTATATACTTGATGAGCTTCCTCACCAAGGGTCCCACCCAATTATGAGGTTGCTTCCATGCAAAGGCTCCTCCACCAAAATTACGTTGTCTCCAATAGTCCCACTCATATTTTTACAACGCTGTTTGATTTAGTCAACCTTGACTTGATCTTCATGAATTGTCTATTTTCACACCCAAGGTGTCTTCATTTTGACTAGCTAGATAGATCTTCATTCACACTGAGCTGTCTTTATTTATGATCCACTCCTCATATAATAATGTTGTTGATTTGGTCAAACTTGACTTTTTCCATACATTTTACACCCTTTTTACACATGAGGATGTTTGATCTAGTTATTAACATGATCCATTTTCACATTATGAGGGATTTTATGCCTACTTAAGCAACTTATGAGCCTCCTTGCCCATTTATTCATCTAACTAGATATTAAAAGAAAAATTAATATTCCTATTAGCTACATGCTAATTTAGGAATATTAAAGTCTTCCCCTCCCAAATTTTGCTTGTCCTTAAGAAACTACAAGGGTGCTGCAAAATCTCCCCTCCTCCTCTTGGGGCCTCTACATCCAATAGTCTCCACCATCACTTCGGATATTATGCAATAATTCTGCCTCCCATTGGTTCCTCTCAAGTGTGCAAGTTGGCCTTTGGTGGATAAAACAAATGGATCTCATCATGAAAGAATGGAAGGTCTATATGGAAACCTTCTCACTGATCAATGGCCTAATCAAGATAGAAGTGATGAAAATCATGGAGAATTTCATCACCAATGAAGGAATCCCATCTCCATGTTATCATCCAAATGAAATGAATCACCTCCCAACTTGGTAATTCATAGAAAATATCCTCCCAAATGCTCATGAGAGGCATATCACAAGTGCTCCAAACATTCATATGGTACACCTCATAAAGAAACAAGTGATCTACTATAGTGACCATATAGTCTCCCATGCTCCCCTTGAAACATTTAGTGCAAAAAGTGTGGGAATTTCCTCCCCCAAGGACACATACAACCAATGTGTCTCTCCTCCAATCATGTTCCTAACAAATATAAGAACATCTTCATCATATGGAATCATAATTAAAGTCATGCTAGCTTCCATATGTAGTAAAGGTGAAGGAAAATCGTCCCTCATGTGCAACTAGCGCAGTTTTACTCCTAACTTCCATAGAATATGATATAACAAGTGTTTCTCCCAACACTATTTTGCTGCCCCATCCTTCTTGTATGCTTGGAGAAGGTGTATGATATTTGGTGCTAATGAAGCACACCATTAAGAATACCACATCTCCCAAAAATCTTTTAGGGAATGGTTAAGATCTCCATTTCTCATGGCTCCAAGTAGCCCATGAAGCCCATAAGAAAAAGCGCCCCCTCTTGGAGCAAAGCCCTATACATGAGTGTTAAGAAAATACAAGCATATAGTAGATACATCATTATGTTCAGAAATACAAGTCTTACCATACACTTGATTCAAATCAGTGAGGTATTTCATGGATGAGCTCCCTCTTACACCCAATGAATAAGGAGGTGGTAATGATAACTCTTCCCAAGAGCTATGTTCCTCCTCAACCAACAAATGATCTATGCACTTCCTTATATGAGAGTGAATCTCATTTTTGAATTTTACCCACATGAATCCATCTAAGATAGTATGGTATGTTCTAATGAAACCAGTGGGTTTAGAAAGCAAGATTTCATAGGCCGCATTAAGTAGTTCATCTTTAAGCTTGGAGTCTCTAGTAAAATAGGTTTGATTATGAGAATAAATGACTCCATCAACTATTTTATACCTCCCATCCATCATTTTCCCATCAAGAACCTTATATGTAAAGAGTTTCTTGGAATATTCCATCAAAAGTTGGGACTCCCAATATAGATCTAGGCTCCCCAATAATGACAGTGTTGTAGAAATCTGAAATGTAGCCCCTGTCATAACATGGCTCTCCTCTTTGACATGCTTGATGCCAAAGTCACGTGTTGGAGTACTATCACCTTTCTTTTGCTACCTCTCTTGCAGCTAATCTTGCTCAAGACAATATTGAAGCAGATGGAAGTCAACCTCTCCTTGGAAAAACAATTCCTTCCAAAACCTTCTTAATTTGGCCCATGCATGCAAGAGTGTTGAGATCCTCTTGTCATGTTAAGAAATCTTTTTTGTGTGTGAAAATATCATAGGCTACCCCAAAGATATGGAGTGGCCATTTGACATCATATCCATGTCATCATAGATTTCTGAATCTTCTCTTTCCAGCACAAATATCTGAGTGGGAGATAACAATGTCCATTTCAGAAAATTGCTTACCTGTCCTTTGATCCCATAAAAGATCCTTTGCGCTATGCTAGCTTCTCCCAAGGCTCCCTTCTTAGCCAAATATGTAAATGCTTCCCATAGTTGATAGAACACTTTATTCTTCTTCCAATCAGGGGGTCTCCTTGGTGGAATGCCTCAATGAAAAGAGACATCACGGTATAGAGAAAGATGTATATATGTGTGGATTGATTTGTCCTTGCCTTAACTACACAAATCCTCCTTCCTCCTTGGTGTATCAATCTTCTGAAATAAAGAAGGGTGTGTGCTCCTCATCATATGATGCATGTCCTCCCCATTATCTCCTTCTTTATTCAAGATCTCACCATTTTCTAGTGATAGCACATGACGTACATGGATTGTGCCATAATCTCCATATGTGAGACTCTTTGGAACTCCTTGCAAGATTGCAAGAGTTTCTCTCCTTGGATAAAGTGCTCCATCTTCCTCTCCATGAGTTACTATATGTGCTCTTGATATGACTGCGCTGTTATATCCAGCCTTCTCTTCCTCCTCACCAATAGTTGAAAATACCTCATCATCAATAAGATACCTTAGATCGTGGTCTTCCCTTGAAAGAGGAATCTCCATGTCTTTCTTTTCAGAAGAAAGCTCATCATGCAATGGAGACCTTGCCCTTGGCAAAGTATCAAACAAGTTTTCATCCCCCTCAATGGTTTCCTAAAATGGAGTTGGATTTATAGATCCTCCCAACTCATGCAAAGGTTTTGTTTGATAGACTCCATAGAAGGTGTTTCATAAAGTTTTTCATCAAACCTTTCCACTACTCTTCTAATGAACTTTGCATAAATAGATGTATTTGCATTCTTTAAGGAAAAAGTTTCAAACAACCACCAAGCATAAGCCTTACTCTCAAGATGTAGCGTTGCTACTTTGATGGCTTCATTTTCTGAAACTTGATGTTGTTGCACATAGGTGTCTAACTCCTTCACCCAAACCCTAGCTGGACATTTAGGTGATCCATCAATAGTCGATAGAAATAATATGTCCACACCATGTTGCTTGCTCCTTGTGCTTCTTTCCTCCTTGATCTGGAAAAACCCTTGGAATTTCAAGTGATCTTTGAACCCCTTAGATTGAGCTTCATACTCTTGCAAATAATCACCAAGATTCTCCCTCTTTGGCATGTCTCCTTTCTCCATATTATTTGTCATAAACATATGGCTGGTAGAGTGTTTTAGATATGATGGTGTGTCTAAATACAAATTCTCATAATATGAGGAATTATATCTTTCCTCATGTCCAAATCTTGTTGAGGCATCTCCATGTTTTTCCCTCCTCATTTCTTTGATGTCTTTTCTGATGCTATGCAAAGTGTGTAGAAGAAGCTTTGAGAACTTATTTCCTCTAGAAAATAAGGGTTTTCCTTGATTCCTTTTGTATATCCTATCCTTCTCATGAGAAGACTCCATAATGGTTGTAGTACACAGGCTAAGCCAATATTAGAGCTCTGATACCACTATAATATTCCCAAATGGGGAAATTAGCAATACATGCACAAAAAATGCATTTTTTAGAAATATAAGCATTAGCAGAAAAATTCAACCCATGGATCCATTAGATATGACATTATTACAACCAAATCCAAGAGGAAATCAAAAACAAATCACTTTTCCCTAGTTAAACAACCCTCCTATGGCCAAAACAACCCAAAAACACTGAAACCCCAAGACTACTACAAACAAAAATTACTGCAAAAAGTGACAGCGTATTTATTTGAGGGTTTATACTCATAAATGTAGAGACAAAATAGATCTGATAATTTGTTAATCAATGGAGCACAAAAACATAGATCTTGTCTCTTTTACATAGATCCAAGATGACCCAACAAGGGTTTCCTGAAAAACATGATATACATGAAGTATTTGCTATATATCTATGGATAAATCATGCTGTATGGCTAAAGCTCTACATAAAAATGGCTTTTCATGCAAATAAATGGTTGTAGCTCCTCCTACTAACTTTCCAGGAAAAAGGCTGATCCTCCTTCATGGAAACTAGCTCAAAATACAAGGGATTAAACCCCTCCACTGCAATACCTTAAGAAATAACACAATGTCTGAAAGGGACTGTGCTATTACTGAAGGTTACTACTTGGCCTAACACCAGATAGTGGAAAATTTAGCACAAAATCCTCCTCTCATATTTCTTAAACAAGATCTCCAAGCAAGAGTAGGGAATTCACGCATGAGAATACCCTTGCACTAAGCAATGCAATATACTTAACTAAATAGCCAAAGAATGAAAGAAGTCTAAACAGACCACATACAAAATATAATCTTCAATCATGTCCCATATGGCCGCCATTCCCTCCATTATATACTTGATGAGCTTCCTCACCAAGGGTCCCACCCAATTATGAGGTCGATTCCATACAAAGGCTCCTCCACCAAAATTACGCTATCTCCATTGGTCCCACTCATCTTTTTATAGCGTTGTTTGATTTAGTTAACCTTGACTTGATCTTCATGAATTGTCTCTTTTCACACCCAAGGTGTCTTCATTTTTACTAGATAGATAGATCTTCATTCACAGTGAGTTGTCTTTATTTATGATCCACTCCTCATATAATAATGTTGTTGACTTGGTCAAACTTGACTTTGTCCACACATTTTAGACCCTGTTTACATATGAGGATGTTTGATCTAGTTATTAACATGATCCCTTTTCACATTATGATGGATTCTATGCCTAATTAAGCAACTTATGAGCCTCCTTGCCCATTTATTCATCTAAATAGATATTAAAAGAAAAAATAATATTCGTATTAGCTACATGTTAATTTAGGAATATTACACATTCGGAGAAAACACATCAAAATTTCTTTAATATAAATTGTTCTTTAACAAGGTTTACAAAATTAGAATTTTTTTCTAGAAATATGTGCTCATAAACCAAGTCAAATTACTGGTAAAACCATGGCCACCTTCAACATTCAAAAAAAAACTATTTAGATCTATTCATAGCCATTTTTCCTTGTTTTGGTCAGCATCCAAAAAGCCTCATCCTATCCTCTTCAAGGTATATGGTAGGCCTCGCATCCCTACAACCTTCTCTCTTGCTACAATTCATTTTCTTCTACCTTCCAATAGATGTTGGTTCCCTTACTCGACATCATTTGGTGCTATTTTGGGCTCTCTTCCTTTTCTATTCAAGGAGAATTGTTCTTGAATGGTGGTAAAACTGAAATGTCACACCATATATATATACAAGTTGAATGGGGGTAAATTAACATAAGGGGCGCAAACTTTCATGAGTTGGTCTAATTTGGTGCCCTAAAAATAAAATTTTATTTCAATTTCTTAGGCCAACTTGGAGACCTCTTTGGAATTTTGGAATACCTCCCGATTCTTCACAAAAATACACTCCCTCTTCGCGAGGGAGGTATTAGCTATAGGAAATTTCCCCTTAGCTAAAATTTATCCTGCATAAGAAATTTCATGAGCTTTCTATGTTGATGCATGTCTATAGATCATTCCATCCTGGAGTAGGAAATGTGAGTATCATCAGCCATTTACCCCTATCCAAATCAACATGGCCTGGGAAAATTCCTTGATGGCTCCTTAGATAAATGTATCAATCTCCTCTAGTCAAACTAGCATGACCCAACCAAAGTACTTCATGAATTCATAGAGGAGGATCTACCCTTGGAAAATTCACCCTTAGCCAAATTAACATGGCCCATACAAAGTACTTTATGGCTTCTCGGTTGAAGTTCATATATCTCCTATAGTAAAATCAACATGACCCAGCCAAAATCATTCATGGATTCTTAGGATAAAATATTTACAATCCTGAAATTACCTTAGGCCATTCACCCCTGGTCAAATTAGCACGACCCAACCATATTTTTTTATAGAAATTCACGTGAATTTATCCATCTCCCCTAGTCAAATCAACATGACCCATCCAAGTCCATCTAGCTTTGTATGATATGGTATACCTGATCCTACAAAGACATCAACTCTCTGTCTCAATGAAGGGGAATTTCTACATCATGCCAAGCTTATCTCTGAATTATCAAAATTCACTCTAGATCAAGGCTTTGTGAGAATTTATAAAATATGTTTCTCTTTATGTAATAGAGCTTCACTACTTCCCTCTGCACCATAACTCAAATGAAGTGACCTTATCAAATAGCCATGTGGGAAGCCTTTGAAGCCACACTACTTCACGACTTGTGACACTTTCTGTGATATAATCTGCCTCTATTGTACTGAGTACGAAATAAGTTAGCTTTCTACTCAACCAGGATATCATGGCCAATCTAAAGTTGAAGCAACACCTTTAGTTTCTCTTTCTATCCACTACAGTCCCTTCTCAATATGAATATGTATATCCCTACAATCTCACTTCACCACTTGAGACATATCTCTAACCATATTGAATTGTACCATGCCAGTACCTCAACACATTTTTTATACATGCAAGATTTGCTTAACCATAAACAGACCAGCTTCCTTAATTGGATCCATCACCACAATTTTTTTCTGGTCACCCTGACTAGGTTTTCCCTTTAGCACTAAAGCATATCCTCATGTGCAAAACCTAGGTACTCCCTTATGTCATGGAGGAAAATCCTCCTACCAATATTGCTCCCTTTTTCATTGAATTATATACTATTTTTTTGCATGTTCCCCTCATATAAGGCATAATAATCCTATATTCCTCCTATCTCTGAGCATCTAGTATGACAATATCCAACCATGAAATCCTCTTGGAAGGTTTATCCTTCCGTTATTCCTGACTACTTGCTTCCTTAGAATGAGAAGATCTTATGATCATCTGGCATGGTCCTATTTGTGCTAAAAAAATTTATAACCCTCCCTCTTAAACATCAATCACTCCTATTGATTCTATGCTCGAACTCTCATGTCATACAAGAACCTGACTATCTAGAAACTAGAGAAAAAATATCTGCATAATCCACTTCCTTTTTCTAGGAGAACCCATTAGGGGAATTTTGAGGTCTAAAATGGGCCTCCTAAGAAAAATGTACAAAAAAAATAAAATTTATAACAACCAATAGGATTCAAGATGATGATGTCAACCATGGGGGATGATTCACCATTTTTTAAATAAAAGGGTAAAAATATTAAAAAATAATAAAATAATAAAACTACTTTTTCAACTCGTATTTTCAACTTATCTCCCAAAATTTTTACTCAAATTTCGAGTAGGAGTACTTCCTGGATGTGAAATTTAATTCCTCATCCAAGGAGTACCCATGTTGCATACTTTCGATGAACTCTACTACACGAAAAATGAGAAATACATAAAAACGTGATTGTAATCACGTTTTTTTATGTATTTCTCATTTTTCGTGTAGTAGGACCCATCGAAAGTATGCAACATGGGTACTCCTTGGATGGGGAATTAAATTTTGCATCCAACGAGTACTCCCGCTCGAAATTTGAGTAAAAACTTTGGGAGATAAGTTGAAAATATGAGTTGAAAAAGTAGTTTTTCCATTTTTCCCTCTAAAATTTGATGATGTCATCAAATCTTATTTGATTTTTTCCACTATTATTTTATAATTTCCTTAGGAGGCCCATTTTAGACCTGAAAATTCCCCTAATGCTTTGGCCACAAACTTTGTTGTGTACTTATCGATGTTTCCATATACTGCATGAATAATCCATTAACAATCTCCACAATTTTTTCTTTCTACCAAACTCCATCCAGGAGGCCATGGAAGAAAAATTTATAACCAATAAAAATACAAGGATAAGACGTTGAAAAAAAATAAAATTAATAATAATAAGCAAGGGAGAAAAATATGAAGTACTTATTTTTTTTATTAAGGAATAAATTGTTGAGGATTGTAGGGAAAAATAAACTCCCTCTTTATCCCTCCCTCATTGCAAAAGTAAATGAAGTCCATCTACAATATCATCAAGCTTAGATTCCATTGTATTCTCGCATGGTGCATGCTCAACTTCGTTAACACAAAATTTTTTGATGCCTGCTGCTTTCATTTCCTTTTCTTTGAATGAGCTACAAGTGCTTGAGTTTCGTCATCCATCCAAAACATATGATGTCTCGTGGCCTTCATTATCCGAACATGCGGATATGACAAGAAACAAAATATATCCCTATTACTAACAACTAAGCATGGTGATGATCATGGTAGCAGACAATGGTGCGACCTACTCGTCATAGCAAACGATTTATCAGTCCAAGAACTCCCATGACAATGCCTCTTGTAGTGGAGAGGAAAATCATATATCCTTGTCTCTGGGATGTATAGAGTCAACCTCTCCAGGTTCTGCTCAAACGAATTCAAAGCCTCTGCTGCATCAGGGTTTGGTACCACAAGAGTTGCCGGATGATCACGTTGTATATCAAAACACCCTGAACACTCCACTGAAATATGCATTTGGACCTTAGTGAGCAAATGAATCATTTAAATTCCATAAATTCATGAAATAGTGAAGGAAATGGTTCTCAAGGGAAGAATTGCAATGGTTTTTATGGAAATTCAACCATATTTGAGTTGAGTCCCTGGAAAACAATGTTGCCTTAGGTAAGTTTTTGTTTCTCCACCTGGCATGTGCCCATACAATGAGATGTCAATTCCTCTATAGGAGATCTAGCCGAAAAATAGATGTCATAAGCATATATGGTAAGTCTTTGGTCTCCTATCACAAAACATTGTTCCTGAACATCCCATGCTCTTACCATCCATGTCAGCAAATATAACTAAGCCTTCATGCCTGAGATCATCTAGAATTTGTATAAACCACAGTTTCTTAAGGCCTCTAGTGTTATTGTATCATTGAGAGCTTCTGCATATTGATCTTAATGTTCTCTTTCTCTCCACTCCATCTTAGGAAGTCACAAACCCTAAAAATATCAATAAAGGAGGATTAGAAAACAATCGGATAGTTTTTTCACAAAAAATTGGGTGTTTTATCTATTTTTTCAAAACCCTCAGCATTGTGCATGACTGCCTTTTATGAGAAAAGCACATTTGTGTGGTTTCCATAAGGAAAAAGCACACAAATAACATTTTTCTGTGTATCAAAAAGAGTCGGGGTGTGTAACTGGATGAAGGGTAACTACACACCAATGAGGACGTATTTTAAATTTTTTTAAAAACCCAAAAATGTCTAATTCATGGTCAAATGAAAAATAAAACAATGAAAATGAAGGTAACAAAAATATCTCTTATCTCAAGAAAACAGTTCGTGATTTGGTCCACCAGTTTGGTCAGAATCCACCTCTGAAGTTTTTGGGAAAAATGCCCTCTCAATAGCTCTCAAATGCTGAAAATATTTTTACTTTCTCACTTTTTATAGGCATTATAGGCTAATTAAAATATTATTTTATCCCTTTGACCTTTGAAAATTCAAAATTTTGATGTTTTAATTATATTTTTTAGAAGTTATGATGAATTTTTGAGTTTCATGTGTAGAACACAAGTTTAATTATAAAAATGAATCATTTTAGAAATGAAAAAACTTTTACCACCTTTTTTGGGCTCTTTAAAATTTAAAAAAAAAATTGAAATACATAGTTATATTTTAAGCCCTATTCAGACTCTCTAAACATGAAAATATCGTTGAGTACTTGAATATTCATAATCGAAAAAGTAAATGATCAGTCGTTTATTCAATATAAATTTACCCTTTTTTCTGACTGAACTAGGCTATTTCCAAAAAAGGTATATGTTGATTATTCATGGTCAATAGAGTTCTCTCCTGCATTATTTTACCCTTTTTCGGGCTTCAGAGACTAAATTTACAAAAAATGACATTGTGGAGTTTACTTATGTTTTTCTCCTCGGTCCCTAAAAATGAAAAAAACTAGGGTTTAATTTATCCAAGCTCGTTAAACTTTAAGCTAAAAGAACTAAATGCGATTTCTTGTCATGTATTTTAAAACTATTTAAACATGAAAATGACATCAAGTTATCCCTTCACTGGACTCGTAAAACATAAACAGTGCAGGACTCGTCAATCATGATGAGACCGAACTACTCCCTCCTAACGTTCGTTAAAAATACTTTGGAGGATGAGCTTATAGGACAAGAAAATGCTATCCTCCTCAATATTTAACACAAATAAATAGGTACTTTCAAGTAATGGTGGGGGGAAATTGGGAAGAAACATTCATTTTTGTATTTCATTAAAGGCAGTATGTCACTATTGAACATGACACTCCATCAACTTTGTGTCTGGGTTGGGAAATTCCTTTGTCTCACAACTAATCAAACCTTATTGAAGGTATTTGGTTTTGGGTATTAAATTTGAGTCAAATGTTTCCAAGTCAAAATGTCATGTCACTGATATGTTCAAGGGAAGTCCAACCTCAATCAAAATTTCCTTGAAATTTGTAGCCTTCAATCACATCGACCATCCTTGAGTTAGTCTTGGATCACTCCAAATTTTTTCTTCAAAATTTGACATGAGTTTCATATCATAGGCCCTCCTGCAATGGGTTGCCTCCTATCGACTTCATATCACTATCTAGGAAGTTGATATAGAAACCATCATGAGTAACTTGGAGCATACATGCCCTAGTGGAAATTTTCTCGCTTTTGATGATAGGTTTGTTAGCCCCCTAATTTGCTCTCTTTTTACCATTTTCCCCTTCCTAAATTATAACTATTTACCTCTGTTTCACCTCTTTTATGCACCCTCATCTTGCACCAGTCCAAGCACGGTGACATATTTCATATAAACCGTTATTCTTCATGTTTTAATTCAATTTAGAATTAATTAAATATTTATTACATGATTTCTTACTTTTAAATCACTTTTGTAACTTATCGATATCTCCAATGGTTATTTGATAGTTAGAGTGCTTATCGTGACTGCTGATCTTAGTGCAGGATCAGATCTCGCACCATTACCAGCACAACAGATCTTCGCGGCAGATTTGAACCTCCTTGATGACTGCCTTGTCTTGAGCAGCTTCAGCCACGACAACACGATTGATGCAAAGGCAGCCAAGACCGAACCCGTGAAGGGCGAAAAGCTGGAGATTAGCTACGGCTGATTTTGTTAGCTGCCTAATTTTGAAGGCCGAATTCTAAATTATGCGATGGTTATGTAATCAGTTGAACGATTTGTTTCGGCATTTGGCCAACAGATCTATATAATGTGGAATGTAAATAGGACTTAGGGGAGGAGTTTTTTAGCAGAGTTTTGAGAGCGAAGTTTGATAGGCGGTAACAGGTTTCTTTGTTACCACCTGAATCTGAGCTGGACATTGTATTAACGCATGTATTCACCTCAATGAATTAATAAAAGGGAGCTTCGCCTCATGTTTCAGCAATTTTGTTTCTGTCTTTAAGCTGATGAATTGACTAATTTACTGAGCGGTGTTTTAACTTAAAAGGGAAATGCGATGGTTGGCTAGGGCCCAACCAACCCAACACGTTTACCCCATTTTTTGTTGCTTGTAATTTGTGTTTATATTGTCAAAATGTGATTTAAATTTCAACACATGTATTCCTCTCTGAGTGAAAATGGATCTGTTGTGTGAAGTAGATACATTTTTTCCCTACAATCTACTTTCCTGCACTTGATTTCAGATTGGTTTTCCTCCGCCTGCAAGAGAAACAAACCTACACCAGTGCACGTTGGTGTGATATTTCCTTTTCCTTCAGTTCTATTTAATTGGTTTTTCCACCTGGTCCAAGCAGGAGAAATGAACCTGCACTAGTGTATGTTGGTGTGATGTAGCAAGCTTTCTTAGTCTACTTTCCGCAATCTTCTTTCTTTCTTTAAATGATTATGACAGGATAAATGATTGTTTCTTTATTTATGCATTTTGTTAAGATCAGAAAGATTCACTTTTATATGTGCAATTTGATTCGATAGTAAATTATCACTTGCAATAATTGAACACTCATTTTAAGGATGAAATGCTAAGTGCAAGAAGCTCTGATCCGATGCAAGAACCAATTTCTTGCCACAAGATCTGAGTACTCTGAACCTTGAAAACTTCGAGCCCTTGCATGAAGTAAAAAGCCTTCAATAAATACACTATTTATACCTTCTACATAAATCTCTGATCCTGCACTAGTGCAAGACAGATTAATGCAATAAGGAAATCTCTAAAGAAGTAGGTTTAAGGGCCCATCTAACAAGACCGCTAAAGTGTCTCTGCTAAAGGAAAACACACACTCAGTATATTAAACAACCATTAGTGGGAGTGATTTCCTTTTATCTTTAATTCTCTCTTGCAAATGCATACCTCCTCGTTCCAGTCTTAGATTATTTTTTATAGTTCAAGTTTCCTTTTTCTCTTTTGATTTGATTCTGCAGTCTTTCCTTTAAAGAAAGTAGGGATTTACATTATGAAGATTCATACCATCTCTGGCATTGCCTGTGCTTTGTCTCTAAGTTTACGAATCCCCTGGGTTGACAAATTAAGTGTTGAGGAGTTTGCTTAAGTGTAATTCCTGCACCCAACATTTTGGCGTCGTTGCCAGGGAGGCGATTTCATTTGGTAATAATTTTCTAATTATACAATAGAGGTAATTTTTCTTTATTTTTGTAGTGTTGTTTCTTTGAAGGAATTTTACAGGTGTTAATTGATTTCTGACAGCATTTTTTAGAAGTTGTTTGTTATTTTTCTTTTTTTTCTTTCCTTTTGAAATGAATGCCTAGGAAAGGTAAAGGCTCGAAGCCTACTAAGGGCTGAAAGAATTCTGAAAACAATTTTCATATTGGGTGTCCTTCTGTAAGCAATAAGCCCAATCCAATTCAAACCCATCACACAGGAACAATTCACCTAGATTCTGGTGATAACAGCTCAGGTGTGGATCAGCCTGTTGAGAGCGGTACAAGTAAAAGGGGAACAATGGTGGACCAAAAAGATCATTTGGAAGGGACTGGTGACAACCAGGTAAGTGAAGAACAATCCATTTTTATGTTTCCAATTGTGGATCCTGATACTGTGGCACAAATGAAGAATATTCCACCATCAGCTCTCCTTCATTTCCATGATAAAGTTCATGAATACCCTGACTCTTTTCTATTCGAGTTTGATATTCTGTGTAGAAGTTATGATTATGAAACTGATGCTTAGAAGTTAAGACTATTTCCTATTACTCTCAAGGACTCAGCTCTATGCTGGTTTATGGGGTTAGGAGGAAACACTATAACCTCTTGGGATTAGATGAAGAGAGTTTTTTTGTCTAAATATCAAGAATATTGCAAAACTCGGGACATGCAGGATGAATTTTTTACAATCATACAAGATGATGATGAAATTCTTGAAGATTCTCTAGAAAGATTTCTATATATTTTACAAAGGTCAAAACTTAAACTTGATCCCAACACTATTAGAACCTTGTTCTTAAGAGGACTTATTGATAATGCTAGAAATAATTTGAATCTATTAGTACAAGGTGATATTTCTCAGCAAAATTTTGATCAAATTTGTGAATTATGCAAAAAAATTTCAAGAAACCAGTATAGATCCGATAGAGGAACTCGAAATAGAAATAGAAAATTTGAATCTATTGATGCCATGATTATTGGACTAGAAAATAAAATGGAAAACATGAAAATTGATATAATGAACACTGTTACCAAACAGTTAGACTCTTTAAAATTTCAGCAGAAACTTATGAAGGAACAAGAGTCATTATGTATTTTCTGTCCTAAATGTAAAGACAAGCATCCTCCTAAAGAGTGTCCTATTAATTTGAAAGAAAATAATAAGTGTGCTATTTGTGAAGAAGACCATATCAAGGAAAAATGTCCCTCTATACCAAGACTTAAAGCTGTACATACAGGGGGACAGCCTGAAGCTAAATACTTGTATGCTATGGGAGCAAGAAGGAACTGGCCTCAGGTAGGTACAGGTATGGCTCTTGAATTTTATCCACACTATTTTGGTTGTAATTAACATGCATATTCTTATCCTAACTCTCATCAGCAGTGGTAGTATGGGAATCAATATCAGCATGGGCAACCTTCTCAACCATGGCAACAAGGTTGGAGGGGGCCAACTCATTCTCCATATTCCTACCAGCCACCTATGCAGTCATATCCATTAATGCATACACCTTATTCAATGCCTCAACTTCCGAGTCAGTCCACTCCACCATTGCCTTACCTCCACCCTTTTGACCTCCTCAGTTTCCTACTCAACATATGCCCAATCCTAATAATAATAAATCAATGCAAATGATCTATGTAACAAACCCACCTTTATCATTCGAATACAGTCTATTTCAATTGGGGTTCATGATATTCAATTAAGATCAGGAAGGACTGTAACATCAGAAAATCAAAAGCAACCTATGGTGATCGTTGAAGAGAAAGGAGAAGAGGAAAATCTTAACCATTCTTTGTAATTTGTCACTAAGCAGCCCTTACCCTCTGAATCCAGGCCATCTTCTTCCAACGAGCCTCCCTTCCTAGAGAGGCTAGTAATGGAAAGGAGTGAGCCTATTTCTGAGACTAGTTTGGCATCTGTGCTTTAGAATCTTTTCATTAAGATACCCTTGCTTCAAGCCATCAAAGAGATCCCCATTTTTACCAAGATTATTAAAGAACTCTATCTCAAGAAACCCGAGAGGAAGAGATCGGAACCCCAAACCATTCAATTTGTTGGTAGGGCAGCAGAGTTGATGACGGGATGTGTGTTTGTGGAAAAATCTACTGATATCGGAAACCCTGCTGTCTCAGTTCAGATTTGTAATGTCCTTGTCTCTAATGTTCTTATTGTTATAGCATCATTTTTCACCTTCATATGATTCATGATTTCTCTTATGGCTTTGGGCACCCATTCCTACAGACTTGAACAAATTCACTAAAAACAATGTTAAAATTCCCATACGCGAGTATGCCCAGAATTTTCCGCGTGTATATGAGAGTCCATATGTACTTTTCCACGTATTCCATTAAAACCATTAAAAAAATATATAAAATCCCTATTTTCAGACTGGGTTGATGGTTACTCCAGTAGTTCAACCACCCCAGTATGTGGCCAACTGTTTCCAACTGACTGAAACTACTTTGAGGGAGTATAAAAGCCCCTCATGTGCATGGCCTAAGGGAGAGAGAAATTTATAGACATTATACTCTGTTGGAATCCCAATTCAAGTCCGACCCCGCAATTTCCCGCACTTTCCCGTATTTATAATAGAAACCCTTGTTTCCTGGAGATGTTCATCCATTTATATGCCATCTCGAGTGCACAAGTCTTGAAAGTATCTTAGCGAGGCAAGGGCGGGATGGATCTGGACGACGGTCTGCTCGAAGATCGTGGAAGGATTCAGGTGATCTCTCCACTTTTTATATCTGTACATGCTATTCGTGATAATGAAGAACCATCTTTTTCCTGAACCTATGTGTTAATGTTTACTTATATGTGTGAAAAGATTATCAGTTAAGCATTTATCATGGTTTATACAATGTTTCACATGGATTGCACTAACGGTTAGGAGAAGTATATGCTGTACAACTAGGTTTTCATGCATGTTCTTTCTTGTTTCTAGGTTGAAGGAGGAAGAAGGGTTGCTGGGGGTTTGGACCCCACGGGATCTACATCAAACGTAGGACTACGGGTGAGTTCTACTATTGTTGTCATCTAGTTTTGGCATTCAAGTATGGTTGTGTGTGAGTCCTTCTGAATAGCATGCCCTGATCTGTGGAGGTTTAGACCCAACGAACCTCTAGGGTGATTTTCCCCGAAACAGAACTGGCGACTCCGCTGGGGATCACATTCTTGTGATTCCCCTGTTGGGTGGTTTCAACTGTTTGATAGGTTTCCAACAATTTTAACTTTTATTTCTAGTCCAGTTAACTCTTTCTCAGTCAGAATGAAGCCCTGGTTTCTTATCCAGGCTTGATCCTTTTTGTTTTTTATTATTTACCTTTATATACGTGGGTTTGTCTGTACACAGTCACGTATACACGCATTTTTTGTTAAAGGGAGTCGCGTATACGCAGGTTTCCTTTAACACAGTCGCGTATGCACGCCTGTTGTCAAACTGTTAAAGCGCGTATGCCTGGGGGAAAATTTTGAAATTTTGGTTTTTAGCTTTTCTAGTCTTGTTTTCCTGTGGTGACCTGTTTCTACAATGTTTTTTAATCTCTAGACTGTGTTTAAAGTGTTTATATGTCTATTTCTCTCTCCTTTGTGTGAAGACTCTCTCGGTTGGTGAAATTTTTTATTGTTACGTTTGCAATTTTGGTTTGAGTACCAAGGTCTTTTCTTGAAGATTCTTGGCTGTTCTGCTTAATTAGAACAGAGAGCTCCTGCTCATTTACTCTTTCCTTGTGTGTTGCTGCTCGTTTTGATTTTTTACCTATTTGCTGCGTTTGGTTTCCGTGATGTTCAGTAGACTAGTTTTGTTGCAATTTTCGAAGAGTCTCTTTTTTATTCTTTGAAGTTTTTATTGCAAGTCTATACTATTGTACTGAGTTGATTTTTTGAGTTTCTTATCTTCCTTTTTGCTCGTATAAAGCCCCGCTGTGAGAGTGGCATGGTTGGATTTGAGCATTTTGTTGAAGTTACACTTGAAATTCAGAGTTTGTTTGACTTAGTTACCGGATAGTTCAACTGGTCTTCTTGAAATCTCTTTTTTATAAACTAAAACTGGCATACAGGTTAGGGAATTCACTTTCCATTGCATTTTTCATACTAGCCTCCATACTGATCACTTTCCATAGGGTCGATCCCATTAGGTCATGACTATTACACCCATTTCACTCGCCGATTATTTAATCATGACTTGATGGTAGAGCCTTCCTTTACATGGGCTTCTTAGTTAGTTCCTCGCTATCACTTGTTGCCCATGTTGCGTTTTATGTAGGCTCGGGAGTCCTCTTTAGTCCCGCCATGACTAATGTGTTGAAGCTTCATTCTTCTTCTTCCTCACTATCATTTTTTCTGGCTATTACCCTAGAGGCTTCCTGGTGTTGTTGAGTTGTATTACTACATTGCATATTGGCTACTTGTTTATCCTGGCCTTTAGCCGGCTTCATTTGGACTCGATGCTTAAGCCAAATTTGGACCTTGTCTATCTGTACAAGTTAACCATTGCATGCACTTAGTTATCGCGACTTGACACCCTTTTACCCATGGATGGAACATTCCTCTGAGTATCACTTACCAGTTTTCGCCACCTTGCATTGAGCATAGGATCGTTCCAATCCCAGGAACTAGTGCATCTGTTTCTTGATACTCGTTCTATCCATTGTACCATAGCATTCTTTTATTCTTTTTCAGGCTTATTATATGAAAAATACAAAAAAATCAAATATAACAAAAAGAGCGGGAACGGGATGTAACTTCGTAATTTGATGGCAGTACAGTGTCAGTTTGTCTCCCTTGAACAAAGCATATACACTTATATATCTTTCCTCCATTTGGGATGGTTTTAGTTTTGACCTGGGTTCAGCCTTTACCTTGTTTCATTGGTCAGTCCTCCCCCGGTTGGTTATCTCTTCCAATCCACATAGAGTTTATGCCCCCGCCTCCCCGCATAACAGATAATTATACAGTTATTACCATCGCTTGCGAATAATAACAAGGAGTCGTGCTTTTGTTCAAGGGAAGTCTAGCCTGAGTCGGCCATTCCGCGGTGTCTCTTGACTCATTATTCAGTTGGCCTTCCCGGTCTTGTCAGTATCATGTTCTATCACATCATATGTTTTGATCTTCTGCTCGTGCTGGTTTGAGAAGGTCTCCATTGACTTCTTGTCGGCGGGTTTGTCTCTTATCGACTACGACACATTGCTCTGAGAGCAAGCCTGGAGCCGCACCTTGGGCCTATTTCCATCATTGATAGGTGACCTCGTGCTCAGCATTTGATCATCATCATGGGTCTTTGACTGAGTGGTTTCCCCTGTGTTCGACGTCAGCACACATTATCACACTTGGGATTCGTGCAATACCTGGATTTCCATTTGACCCTATCGGTGGATTTCTCGCCTCTGTGTCAGCTTTCATTATTGGTTGGTTCAGAGGGTTTCTTCCATGCGCTAGCTTCATCTTGTGCACGTCGGAAACGTACTTCGGTTTTGGTTCCATCACTCTACTTCATCCGATTCCTTCCAAATCTTGGCCTGCGGGTTACACTCGCGCTGGACTGATGTGGGATGCCTTAATGCCTTCCTTCTAGCAGATCTTTTCCCATCGACTCCGACTCATTGCTCTGGGAACAAGATCTAGAGTCTTTTTGTTAGTACCTTAGGGTTTGCAGTCATCAGTGGCAGACTCTTCGCTATCGACAGTGAGGATTCATCATTGCCTCCTGATTGGTAGATTCTTTCAAGTGTTCGACTTCAACTCATTTATTCGCACTTGTTAGATTGTACTGGGGCACCTTGACACTCATTTTCATTATTGGTGGGTCGTCTCGCGTTGGTTAACGGTATACATCATTGACCGGTAATCCAACGATTTCTCACATGGTCGACTTCACCTCATTTATTCCCATTGTGTAGAATTGTTCCATAGTGATCAGTGAAGACCTCGGGTTGCATCAGCATTTCTCGGTTCACTTTTGACAGTTCATTCAGTTTCTTCCAGTGATGTTGTTCACCCTTATATGTTGCAGTGTCAGTACAGCAGCATCCTATATGTTGGCTCCCGAGTTGCGTGATTGTACCGTTTGTTCCACCTCTTATGATTTGGTACTTGGAGATTCAGTTACTTATATAATCAGACATCCAGTTGCAGCATCATTGATCAGCTTTCTATATGTGATACTTGGACATTGATTCAGACTTATACTTCCGGGCCATGCTCAGATGATTCATTGTGTACTTTCAGTTCAGATATACTTGTATACATGTTGGATCTATTTAGTACTTTCCATATGATGTATTTTTTACTGAGCATGGGTATGCCCGCCTTAGCATGAGTTGACTCTCTGTTTTCTTTCATTGGTTTTTGGCAGGCTGAAATCTGGTGAAGTCCTCTCTTGTCCTTGTGAAGTTCTTTCTATGTGCATAATACATTTCAGCCATCATGTACCCCTTCTGACCTCATATATTAGGGGGCATCTATTATAGCATCATTTTTCACCTTCATATGATTCATGATTGCTTTTATGGCTTTGGGCACCCATTCCTACAGACTTGAACAAATTCACTAAAAAACAGTGTTAAAATTCCCATACGCGGGTATGCCCAGACTTTTCCGCGTGTATACGCGAGTCCACATGTACTTTTCCGCGTATGCCATTAAAACCATTAAAAAATATATAAAAATTCCCTATTTTCGGGCTGGGTTGATGGTTACTCCAATAGTTCAACCACCCCAGCACGTGGCCAACTGTTTCCAACTGATTGAAACTACTTTGAGGGAGTATAAAAGCCCCTCATGTGCATGGCCTAAGGGAGAGAGAAATTTATAGACATTATACTCTGTTGGAATCCCAATTCAAGTCTGAATTCTCGTGCCTCCTGCACTTTCCCAGATTTATACAGGAAACCCTTGTTTTCCTGGAGATGTTCATCTGTTTATATGCCATCTCGAGTGCACAAGCCTTGAAAGTATCTTAGCGAGGCAAGGGCGGGACGGATCTGGACGACGGTCTGCTCGAATATCGTGGAAGGATTCAGGTGATATCTCCACTTTTTATATCTGTACATGCTATTCGTGATAATGAAGAACCATCTTGTTCCTGAACCTATGTGCTAATGTTTACTTATATGTGTGAAAAGATTATCAGTTAAGCATTTATCATGGTTTATATAATGTTTCACATGGATTGCACTAACGGTTAGGAGAAGTATATGCTATAAAACTAGGTTTCCGTGCATGTTCTTTCTTGTTTCTAGGTTGAAGGAGGAAGAAGGGTTGCTGGGGGTTTGAACCCTGTGGGATCTACATCAAACGTAGGACTACGGGTGAGTTCTACTATCATTGTCATCTAGTTTTGGCATTCAAGTATGGTTGTGTGTGAGTCCTTCTGAATAGCATGCCCTGATCTATGGAGGTTTAGACCCAACGAACCTCTAGGGTAATTTTCCCCGAAACACTTATAGACCTGGGGGCAGCCATTAATGTCATGACTAAGAAAACCATGGATCAACTTCGGTTATCTCATCTTCACCCAACTCCCACTGTGATTGAATTAGTAGATAGATCTAAAATTAAGCCAAAAGGAGTATTGGACTATGTGATCATCTCATTAGATTCTTGGGAATATCTTGTTGATTTCATTCTGCTTCAGCCAAAGAACCCAGTAGGAGGACATCCCTTGATCTTGGGTTGACCATGGCTTGCTACAGCCGATGCATATATTGGATGTTGTTCCGGTGATATGTATATTTCACATGGAGATTCTAGGAAGAAAGTTACCTTATACCCCCCTGCCAGATCCATTTAGGACTTTCGAGATACTTTATGGTTTGATCAAAGCAGTGATGAGGAGACTCAGTCTATTTCCCTTATCCATCATTATACTGGGTCTTCACCAGAAGATGAGATTCAATATTTCCTGTATAATGTAGACACTATGCCTAATTATGAGCCATCGAGCCAAATTTTCAGCCTAGATTTTCAAGATAATCATGATTCTCATTCTTCTGTACCGCTGCATTTGACCACTCCCTTGAGTACTCTCGAGCTTGACACCACTCTTGTTGAGATTAGCCCTGGTAAATCCTTGCATATTAGTTCAAATTTGGACTCATATCAGCAGGAGCAGCTTCTGAATTTGTTGCAAAACCATCTTAGTGCCTTTGCTTGGGGCTATGAAGATATGAAGGGAATCCCTCCTGGAACTTGTACACATCATATTTATATTCAGGAAGGAACCTGACCTGTTTGAAAACTGCAAAGGCGAATGAATCCAGCTCTAAGAGATATTGTGAAGACTGCAGAAACTCTTGGATGCTGGTTTTATCTATCCTATTTCCGACAGTCAGTGGGTCTCTCCATTAGTGCTTGTACCTAAGAAATATGGAATATGGTGTATTTTTATTGATTATAGAGAATTGAATAAAGCCACTCTTAAAGATTACTTCCCTCTCCCTTTTATTGATCAGGTGCTTGATACCCTTGCAGGAAAGAAATATTTTTCCTTTTTGGATGGCTTCAGTGGTTATAACCAGATACAAATTACACTCGAAGATCAGGATAAAACTACTTTTACATGTCCATGGGGTACCTTTTCTTATAAAGTGCTCCCCTTTGGTTTATGTAATGCCTCAGCTACCTTTCAAAGGGAATTCCTGTCCATTTTTGCTGATCTGAAATTTGTAGAAATTTATATGGATGACTTTTCTGTGTTTGGTGATTCTTTTCAGGAAGCTCTCAAAAATCTGGAGAAAGTACTTCTTCTTTGTCAAGAAGCCCATCTCGCTTTGAGTGACAAGAAGTGTAGATTAATGTGCAAAGCAGGAGTGGTACTTGGCCATTTGATTTCTGATAAAGGTACCCAGGTTGATCTGGCAAAGATTGAAATCATTCTGCATCTTCATGCACCCAAAACTTAAAGGGAAGTAAGAGGTTTTTTAGGACATGATGGTTATTATAGAAGATTCATTGAAAATTTTTATAAGATAGCTGCCCCTCTTTTATGACTTCTAGCTATGGATAGTGAATTTTCTTGGTCCACAGCTTGCCAACAGTCTTTTGAAACATTGAAGTAAAAGTTGGTTCAGGCACCAGTTTTGTGAGGTCCTAAATGGTCCCTGCCTTTTCACATTTCCTCTGATGCTTTAGATTTGGCTATTGGCGCAGCTTTGGGACAAGAGGAAAATAATAAATCCTATGCTATTTAATATATTAGTAATAATTTGTCTTCCGCTCAATTGAATTATACAGTTACAAAGAAAGAGTTTTTAGCTGTAATTTTTGCAATTAATAAGTTCAGGCACTATATTATAGGATATGAAGTATTTGTACATACTGATCATTCCACGATTAAATATTTGATGAACAAACCATTGACAAGCGGTAGAGTGACTAGGCGGTCACTATTGTTATAGGAGTTTAATGTTACTATTGTTGATAAACCAGGGAGATCTAATGTTGTAGCATATTTTCTTTCTAGATTAGATAATCCTGGTGAAGTAACTCCTGTTAATGGTGATTTTCCAGATGAACATATTTTTGCTATGTCAATATATTATTCATGGTTTGCTAACATTGCTAATTACTTAGTTACTAGGAAAACACCACCCCACTTGTTCACTCACGAAAAGTGGAATATTATTCAGAAAAGTGTTGCATATTCCTAGATTCAAGGAGATCTCTTTTACACTAGTCTAGATCTGATTATCCGTAGATCTTTGAGAGAGGAGGAAGTGTTTGACATATTGAAATATGCTCATGATGAACCTTGTGAAGGCCACTTCGCTAATAAGCGGACTGCATATAAAGTATTGCGTCCTGGTTACTTTTGGCCTTCCTTGTATAAGGATGCCAAACAGTATGTCAGGCGATGTGATAGTTTTCAAAGAATGGGCCAGCCTAATAAAACCAATGAAATGCCTTTATGTCCCCAAGTTATGATTGAGCCATTTTAAAAATGAGCTATTGATTTTATAGGGCCAATAAATCCAACATCATTAAGTAAAAAGCATATTTTGGTTTGTATAGATTTTGTTACAAAATGGGTAGAAGCTAAAGCTGTTTCTTTTGCTACAAAAAAAGTTGTTGTTGATTTTCTTTTTACTGAAATCTTTACTTGATTTGGTGTGCCTAGAGAAATTGTTTCTGACAATGGTCCACAGTTTATTTCTAATCTGGTACAGGGTGTGATAGAGCAATATAATATCTGGCATAGGAAATCCACGCCACATCACCCGCAAGCAAATGGCCAAGTGGAATCCACAAACAAAGTGATCGAGTCCATTCTTACAAAGACAGTGAATATGCATCAGAAATATTGGGATGAAAGATTACCAGAAGATTTGTTGGCATATAGAACCACTTGGAGAAATAGCTCGGGACATACACCATATGAGTTGGTATATGGCAAACATGTTCTGTTACCAATTGAGTTCCAGATCAAAACTTTCAAAACTGCAGTTCAGTTAGGACTAGATTTCTATGAGGCACAACAACAACGTCTTCTCCAATTAAATGAGTTAGATGAATTTCGTAGGGATGTTGTCTAGAAGAACATACTAATTCAGCAGCAACGCAAAAGGTGGCATGACAAGTCCATTCAGAAAAAGCAATTCCAACCAGGTGATTGGGTACTCCTTTATGATTCTAGATTTAAAATTTTTAAAGGGAAGTTCCATAAATGTTGGATGGGACCTTATGAAGTGATCCAAGTATTCGAGAATGGAGCAGTAGAAGTTAAAACTATTGATGGACAAAATTCAGTATTCTTGGTAAATGGACATAGATTAAAGAAGTATTTTCAGCCACTTGCCAAGAAATATTTTACACAACAAGTCCAACAGAAATTTGGGACGGTAGTGGTGAATGGTAATACCAACCTTTTGAAGTAATGAATCCTTCTTTCTCTTGAAAAATTTAAAAAAAATTAATAATAAATAAAAAATTATTAAAAAAAGTAAAGAAAAAATATTTTCCTGTAATTGTGAAAATCAGTTCACTGACATGATTGCAGAAGGGTCAACCTGAAAACCAACTTGCTGGCAGGAAGATCAAAAATTTATAATAAAAATAAAATGTTGCTTGATCTTTAGATATGATAGCGACCACCGAGTAAAAGCAGGTTTAGCAGGACCAACCTTTATACATTGGGGTAATTAGCATGGATATTTTTATTCAATTAACACTTAATTCTCGCTACAGTTATTTTTCTTGCACTAGTGCAGGCAGACCTTCCAGAATTTTTTTTTCCTTTCTTCATATCCCATTTCGTAATATTCCCTCAGTTTTATTCTTTAAATCCCAGAATGATTAACCTTCCCACATTCTTCTGAATTTACCCAACCTGCTTCTAAAAATCCCACTTTACCCTTGAATTTTTTCCCTATCCCACTTCTGTTTATCCTCTCTTGTGGTACTATTCCTGGAATCCCTATAACAGAATTCCTTCCCATTCTGAAATTTTCCCTTTTCCCACTTCTTTGTTCCCTCATGAATTCATTGCAAGATCTCACGCACAAAGAGAAAAAGGATATGCTCTGAAGCATCAAGAAAGGGCGAAGCAAATTTCCAGTACCAGTTGAGGTAGCCATGTTAGAAGTTCCAGCCTACATTTTACTTAAATTCCCTATTTTCTTTATTTAGACAATATTCTTGCACTAGTGCAAGCATATTGTCCTATATAGTAATGCAAGCATAATGGTACCAGCAGAACAACATAGTTTAAGCGATGTAAATAGATCAGTGCAAGCATGCACCCTGTCAGAGACATAGTACAATTTGTTCTTTTCATAAGCATATGTCATAGGCAGTGGTCATCATAAAAGTTTACAAGCAACCTTTTTCACTTATTTGATGAGTACTTGTGCTATCATATTAACTAGGAGAAAATTATTTAAAGCACAAGGTGTTTTTAAGTTAAGAATCATGATCATTTTTTAATAAATGCTAAAGTTCTCTTCTTCTTTTTTGAATTATGAAGTACTGTGGAAATGTTTAACAGTTGCTTGAACATAATTACCCCCTTTCCGTCATGATCTTAGACGTCCTTCACTCATAATGATTACCTCACATAGCCGTTAAAATGTCGCTGCAATCCCCAATCCGATACGATCTCAAGATGTCGCACATCAACGGCTATTTCAATGGAGTAAGTGGGTGATAAGATGGAAGGTATGGTGGACGGTTGGATCCTTATTTATAAGAACTAGTTTTCCAGGTGATTGCATGTAATTGTTTTTTGACTGTTCATAACCATTAAGCCACGATGCCTCCTGTTTGAAGTGAACCCTCATCTCTCAGTGAGGTAGAACAGACTATTGAGTTTCACAATAGTCTTTCACTATTGCGAGACTCGGCCTTTCTTCAATTTTTGAAAAAATTTGATGGGCGCAATAGTGAAGTGGCCCTACAATTCACTAAAAGTTTCAAAAACTGTCGAGTGAAAATCGGGCCTCTAAAATTCAAGGTTACGGAAGAGTTTATAGTAGCAGTGATAGGGTTGGAAAATACTGGTGAGCAGTACTTTAAAAATCAGAAGCTAGAAAGGAAGTGATGGCAGCATTTTGTCATTGACAAGGACATGAAGGTAGATTAGAAGAAAGGAATTCCGCGCAGTGCCCCACTAGGATAGTGGCGGGACCTCCTTTTCATCCAACAAAAATTCATAACCTATGAAGGGAGATATTCCCTCACTTTTGTATATCATTTCAGGATGTTGCAACATTTTGACGCCGACCGACATGTCTGGTGGAGAATGGATTTCCCTTATTTTTTTCTTAAGAGCTTGGAAAAGATGGCCAAGAGTGTGCAGGGCGCACGGGCAGACCAGGCCAATAAGAAGCTATATCACTGTGGCCTGATAAATATTTTGGTTTAGAAGTAGTTTGAAATTAAAGGCATGACTTGGGAGGTACTGTTAAATCAGTTGCATAAGAAGATAGCTACCGGAAAGAAGACAGAGACCCCCGCCAGCACAAGCAAGGGTCCGAGTGTAAAGGGAAGTCCTTCTTGCACTAGTGCAAAAAAGAAACGACCTAGGAAGTCAACAGAAGAAAAGGGCCCATCTCCAAATAAAAATAAGACAGCGGGTGCACCAGTTGAAGAGACTCCCTCTTCAACACAAGTACATGAACAGACCCCTAAAGAAGACGACTTGTTGTCAGTCCTTGCGGACGCAGAAAAATTTGTAGAAGTTGAAGATGACACCCTATTGGCCGATTTTATTAAAAAGGCTTGAAAAAATAATGAAGAACTTGGTGCAGAACCATAGTCCCCACAGAACGTTGAATCCCCTCCTGCACCAGTGCAAGAAGAAGAAGAGCTAGAAGAAGAAGAAGGAGAGGAAGAAGAAGAAGAAGAAGAAGAAGTTTTTACTGAAACCCTGAGGGATACTGAGATCCCTAAAGAAGATACAGCCCCTGTCAAGACAGAAGAGGAAGAAGACTTGGTAGCTCCTACTGCTTAGATAGTCGAGCTAGAGCTTCAAGTGCAGAACTTAGAGCAGCTCGTAGCTAAAGCGTAGGAGGAAAAAGAATAGAATAAAGAAGAATTAACGGTGGAGATCCAGAAAAAGAAAGGACAAGTCAGAGTGTGGAAATACTGAGCTGCGCAGTGTTTCAAACAACTTAGAAAGGTGACAAAGAAACTGAAGAAAAGAAAAAAGAAGAAGTCTGAAAAATTGCAGACTAATGATAGTATGCCAGAGCAGGATTGAGCTGGAATCGAAGTTTTGAAGCTTTTTTGCAGAGGTAAAGAGTTGTGTGAGGACACACAACAACTTAGGGATGGGAGGATATTAGCCCCCTAATTTTCTCTCTTTTTACCATTTTCCCCTTCCTAAATTATAACCATTTACCTCTGTTTCACCTCTTTTATGCACCCTCATCTTGCACCAATCCGAGCACGGTGACATATTTTGTATAAACCTTTATTCTTCATGTTTTAATTCAATTTAGCATTAATTAAATATTTATTACACGATTTCTTACTTTTAAATCACTTTTGTAACTTATCAATATCTCCAATGGTTATTTTATAGTTAGAGTGCTTACCGTGACCGCTGATCTTAGTGCAGGATCATATCTCACACCATTGCCAGCACAACAGATCTTTGCGACAGATCCGAACCTCCTTGATCATTGCATTGTCTTGAGCAGCTTTAGCCATGACAGCAGGATTGATCCAAAGGCAGCCAATACTAAATCTGTGAAGGGTGAAAAGCTGGAGATTAGCTATGGCCGGTTTTGTTAACTACCTAATTTTGAAGGTCGAATGCTAAATTCTGCGTTGGCTATGTAATAAGTTGAACGAATTGTTTCGGCCTTTGGCCAATAGATCTATATAATTTAAAATGTAAATAGGACTTAGGGGAGGAGTTTTTGAGCAGATTTTTTAGAGCGAAGTTTGATAGGCGGTAACAGGTTTCTTTGTTACCACCCGAATCTGGGTTGGACATTGTGTTAACGCATGTATTCACCTCAATGAATTAATAAAAGGGAGCTTCACCTCATGTTTCAAAAATTGTGTTTCTGTCTTTAAGCTGATGAATTGACTAATTTACTGAGCAGCATTTTAACTTAAAAGGGAAACGCGCTGGTTGGCTAGGGCCCAGCCAACCCAGCATGTTTACCTGATTTTCTATTGCTTGTAATTTGTGTTTATATTGTCAAAGTGTGATTTAACTTTTAGCACATGTATTCCTGTCTAAGTGAAAAAGGATTCGTTTTGTGAAGTATATACATTTTTTCCCTGCAATTTACTTTCCTGCACTTGATTTCAGATTGGTTTTCCTCCGCCTGGTACAAGCAGGAGAAACAAACCTGCACCAGTGCACGTTGGTGTGATATTCCCTTTTCCTGCAATTATGTTTAATTGGTTTTTCCACCTGGTCCAAGTAGGAGAAATGAACCTGCACCAGTGCACGTTGGTGTGATGCAGCAAGCTTTCTTAGTCTACTTTCCGCAATCTTCTTTCTTTCTTTAAATGCTTATGATAGGAAAAATGATTGTTTCTTTATTTCTGCATTTTTTTAAGATCAGAAACATTCACTTTTATGTGTGCAATTTGATTCGATAGTAAATTAGCACTTGCAATAATTGAACACTCATTTTAAGGATTAAATGCTAAGTGCAGGAAGTTGTAATCTGGTGCAAGAACCAGTTTCTTGCCACAAGATCTGAGTGCTCTGAACCTTGAAAACTTTGAGCCCTTGCATGAAGTAAAAATCCTTCAGTAAAGACACTATTTATACCTTCTACATAAATCTATGATCCTGCACTAGTGCAGGACAGATTAATGTAAGAAGGAAATATCTAAAGAAGCAAGTTTAAGGGCCCATCTAACGAGACTGCTAAAGTGTCTATGCTAAAGGAAAGCACACACTCAGTAGATTAAACAACCACTAGTGGGAGTGATTGCCTTTTATCTCTAATTCTCTCTTGCAAATGCATACTTCCTCGTTCCAGTCTTAGATTATTTTTTATGGTTCAAGTTGCCTTTTTCTCTTTTGATTTGAATCTGTAGTCTTTCCTTTAAAGAAAGTAGGGATTTACATTAGGAAGATTCATACCATCTTTGGCATTGCATGTGCTTCGTCTCTAAGTTTACAAATCCCCCAAGTTGACAAATTAAGTGTTGAGGAGTTTGCTTAAGTGTAATTCCTGCACCCAACAAGGTTCTCATCGTTTAACTTCGATTGAATGATTATATGAGTGTTTGACTTCAAGAGAAATTTTCACACTCCATAGATTGTACTGGAAGTACTTTGAGAACCATTTTCATTCTTAGTGGTTTCTCTCGCACTTGGTAATGGTTCACATCATTAACAAGTAACCAAGTGGTTTCTACCATGTTCGACTTCAAGATATTCACTCACATGGTTAGATTCGTACTATGGATCGATAGAGATGGAGATCAAGACCCTCGATCTAGTTTCATCAATCCAAGTTGTGTGGAGTTTTTTATTCATGATTGTGCAGATAGATCCATTTTTTATGGCTGCATTCATACTGTGTCTACTGATGATATTGATATTCATGTATTTCCCTACTAATTCATTGAGTTATTTTTACTCTAAGTATGAGATTTCCTACCTTAGTGATGATTATAAATTGCATTTTAACCCTTGATTGATTGTTCCAGGTCTCCAACCATGATATTTGATCTGAACTTTGGCATGAGAAAGCACTTCAGTCCTCAAACATCCTTTCTAACTTTTCACTTTAGGGAGAAATTTGTTACACATCATTTTCTCACCATCACAAATGATCGTCAAACTGGATCTTTCTCTATCCATCAATGTGTGCCAAAGCATTCTCATGAAAGGCTAGAAGCTAAATATCCTTAAGGAAATGAGAATTATGGGTTACGAGGTCCAAAAACCTACTTTTAGTCACTTGGAAAATTTCCTAGAAAATTTGTGTGCATACGCAGCTTTAACCATTAAAGCCAGTGCATAAATGTGTTATGTCTTCCACTATAAACTACACACATGACTCAACGAAAGTAAAAATAAAAATTGAAATCTATAATCTTTGTTGGGTGAATATTTCTCAACTCAAGGCTTCAAGGTGATGTTTATTCGAGTTTGATCCCTTTTCTCATGGAGCTAATTCCCATTCTTTAAGGAACTCTAATCCCACCTTTGGAGGATCTCAAACCTCCTCCTCTTGCCCTGTAAATCAAACACATGCTAGAGGGTTTTGAAGGATTACTGAAGGTAAAATTATGCTGCTCAAATAAGGTTGGAATTATTTTCATGCAAGGAGAAGATGAAATATCATTGGGAGGAGCCACACTTCATCAATGCCAAGGTTGTGTAACTCCTTTATTTTTGAGAATAATACAAATGAATTTTTCTTCCCACTATATTATTCAATGGAGTTGATGTATGTTGTATTTTTCTTCCACTTGTCCATTGAAATGATATTAGGTACTAGTTTCCTTGATCACTAGTATGAGATATATTTAATAATTTACTCTTCATATGCTTTTGATTATTTTTTGTTTCTATGTTTGCAAACTTGGTTTCTAAGCATTAAGGAGTTGCATCAAACCACAGTGGGGATATTCATCAAGAATTCTATTTGAAATGTATGGATTCCATCTCTAATCATTCTTATTTATGATTCAATATAGATAAACTCGGGGAAAGATTTTATTGCTCGTATATTTGTTACTAAAGTCAATATTTGAATCTAGGGTGATTGCTTCTGTCCACATTAGAAATTAGTCCACCATAACGTTATGCAGTGCCCCATTCCATTTTGACTTCATATTGATACTTCTAGTTCTACTTTGAACCGAGAGACATATACTGTGACATGCACTTTATTCTTTGATGATATCATACATTGGTGATTTAGTTATTATTTCATGTGATCGTGACTCATGATGTGCTTTCTTTGACTGTCATTATAGAATAAGTTAATGATTATGATATTAGTGTGGTATTGATGATTTTTATGTTTCTTCTCATGTGTGTGTGTGTGTGTTGTGATGACTAATCATTATGATTTTCTAAGTGTGGAAAGAGACCATTATGGTGCATAGGCATGTGATTAGGTAGTGATTCTAGTTGGTTTATTGAATATAGTTGAATTTGTAAGTGATATATTATTACAAAATATTGATGATTTATTAGTGGTTTCATGCACAATTTTCATGCTTACCAAATGATTCACAAATGGGTTATGGGGTTATATGGATTGGATTGGATCTTCCTTGGATGGGTGGGATAGCATCCCTAATCTCACCCACTAGCTTTCCAATTGTGACTTAGATTAGAAAGTGTTGGGAACTTTCACCTTGAAGTTTACGATGTCATGAAGGTTAGATCATATATTCTATCACTCACGAGGTTTCAATAAGAGGCACAAATTAAGGTAGATACCTTAATCCTGAATCACCATTAGTCTCACAACAATTGATGATGTTGGATTTAATGGTTCCAACGTCGTGTGTTGAAGCAGGGTCCCCTGAGGAACATTTTTAGATACAATTTTGTATAATTTGCTATGTGTGCACTGCGCAATTGAGTCAAGGGTCTTTGGGGTGGGTCAAATTCCCCAATTTCGATGTAAATGGGCTTAAGGGTAAATTGTGGGCCTCAAACCATGGTTTGAGACCATCGTATCTACGCACTAGGTGAATATAAATAGATAAATCGAGCCTAAGAAAAGGGGTAAGAATATAAGTTCATGATATTGATGTTTATGCATCTATAATATGTCGTCAGGGTTGTTTGGATTGGGTTGAAAGGCTTCTGTTGGCTATGTGCACGGAGACCTAGTCCAGGATGTGTGCAGACTCCACTCACTATGTGCACGAAAGGGTTTTGTAAGGAAAAGTTGATGTATTGAAAGTCTGATGTATTGAATAGACGTAAAGCTAATAGGAAGGACAGATTTTGGCGAAATTATTATGTTATGAATCTGAGTTGTTTAATGTTTATGTTATGTTGAGATCACACTATTTCTATCTTACTTATTGATTATTGTGCAAGGATATCTGATATGATCATGAATTCTTATTGATGGTTGATACATCTGTTTAAGTAATTGCATCAGTTAGATATGGATCTGGTTATGCTATACTTTATCTGTGCTAAGGTGGACAATAACTCTGTTTTATTTTTTTAAAGACTATGCATTCTCTGTGATTCTATTGTATATTGTTGCGTGCATCTGTTTACAATTGATATAAGTTTGTATTCGGGTTGCTGAGGATCACTTAATTATTTTCTTTCTTAGGGTGCAGAAACTTGGTTCTAACACTCCCCATACTGCTTCAGGTGAGACTTTGATCTACGCAAGAAGGTCATTGCTGAAAGGTCCAGAAGTTAGAGGGTTTGATGGTTTATCCATAAAATCTGAACCTAGGTTAGGACCCCTCAAGCCAACAAATGGTTCTGTTGTCAAGACCGAGATCATTTTTAGGGAGATTTAATGTTGCAGCATCAGTCACGAAATGAATTACAAGTTTTGCTGGATAGAAAGATCCTTGAATTTTCAGTCCAAGAGAATAGAAGTCCTAAATTTTCTAACGAGCAATGTGTATAGAAATATATTTATAAAGAGGTGCATGAAATATTATTTTTTTCCTTTGCACATGAACTACAGGAGTGGTTGTTGCACTCATCTGAATTCCATCACTACATAAAAGATGACGTAGCCACTGAGTGGAATCCTGAATTGATCCAGCAAGTAGAGAAGTTTGATAATAAGATCACCCATGCGGTAGATCATTAGATCGATCACCTCTTAGGAGGATTTGTGACTGAATTTTCCATTGATCAATTTGTGTCCTATTCTAAAGAAGAAAGAAGGTTTTTCAAATGCCCTAGAGGTAAGTTTCCGTGCTCATTGAAATTATTGCTGAAAATTCTATTATGTGAACGGGATTGTCTGTGCGAACATACTACTTGAATGCATCAAAGAGGTACAACTACGCGTGGTGGAAATTTTTACTGCGAAGATTCTGAAAAAATTATTTATATCCCTCTGAAGCCTAGATCTGATAGTGAACATGAACAAGAAACTGCTAGATCAAGTGATTCTGAAGAAGAAAGCTCATCACACCTGAGTCTATTTCCAACCCCATCCAGTCAACTTCCTCACTCACATCACATATCACCTATTCCACCGCATAGTACATCTCCACCACCACCTCCACCTCCCCGTGAAGTAGATATGGCTAGATCAATGAAGCTACCTAATTTTAGAGACATTGGAAATGAAGATATTGATCACTTTTGGTTTGTGACTAAGGTTGTATGGAAGGCTCAACAAATTAAAAATATTGATATTAGGAAGGCACAGCTAGCTACTTCTTTCCAAGATTGCGCATTAGATTGGTACATCAGGTATGCTCAAGAAAACCCTAATGCTACCTTGGAATAAATTAAAGCGACCCTAAAATAGCAGTTTAAGAAGCCTAATTCATATGCACAATTGGTGACAAAAATGAATGATATTCGTCAGGA
Source organism: Pinus albicaulis (assembly GCA_034641835.2). Lineage (NCBI taxonomy): Eukaryota > Viridiplantae > Streptophyta > Pinopsida > Pinales > Pinaceae > Pinus > Pinus albicaulis. The sequence goes on from CM076581.1 coordinate 784,191,270, forward strand.
GGCTAATGAATTTGTATGGGAGGTCAATAAAAGGTTGAAGCACACCATCAGAGATGGTGTATATTTTATTTATGATACTTAGCATAAGGAATGGTCCATTGCTATGTTTCTCCCACATTTGTGCCAACCATTAGTTCAACAAAAGAATTCCACACAAGATAAGGTTGTGGAGGTCGCAATAAAATTAAAGGCTACCCAAACACCTATCACACTCGGAACTCAACAAATTCAGAATCAGTTGGAATACATGCACATAGAAATTCAAAGTTTGTGCAATGACAAGGGCAAGGAGGCCTACGCAGAGGTCTGGTGTATAAAATGTAAAGCTTCTAGGCACCATACATACCAGTGTCCATCTTCAACAATTATCTGAATGATGGAGGTCCTAGTCCATTGAAGAACCCCGTGTGGTGCAATATCTATCAAATTCTAGATTACATGATATAAATTCTTGCCCAAGGATCAGAAAGTATCAGCCTGGCTTGAAGCAGTTATTTTGAAAATTTTGTTCGTCATTAGGGCATGATGAGTAGCATTGTTGTACCTATGATATGATGCTAGATAAAGCTGAAATATATAGAATGCAGGTTGCGCCCAAATCACTAGTGTTATCACACCTCAAATTTTCAAAATCTCAAGCTTCAAAATCAGTCATAATACTCCAAATTGCTTAGGTTGCAAGATATCATAAAATGATGAATTTTATGGTGTATTTAAGTTTTTAAAACTTTGATAAGACTTTAGAAATGATTCCAAGTCACATCGAAGGAATGTGTTTTGAGTAAACACTTTGAAATGATCATAAGTCCAAAATAGATGTTATTTTTCAGAAAATTGTTTGAGTCCGCAACAAATACAGCATGAAATTAACCAAATTCACTACGAAAACACCTAGTAGTTCCGTAGCGGAACTAACACTTGTCAAATGAAATGTGCTACGAAATCTCTGCCAGTATTTAACGATTTAAAGAGTAATGATGAATGGTTAAGTGTTTGAGAATTTGAAGGACCTGCTGCCAGACTTAAGCCATCATTTAAAAGTTATACAATTTCTCATATCAGTCATCTTTTGTCTTATGTCCTCTCATTCCACTTTTGAATTTATCTCTCATACTTTTTTTTTTTCCGCACTCATCATTTGCTACCAAAGCAGCTCTCTGTCAAGAAGCTCCCTAGTAAAAACCCTTGCTGTTATATCAGTCTCTCTCCATCTCAACTTCTCTCTTTCATCAAGCGTTTTCTCTCAAACAGTTGTAAAGTTGTAACGAAAGACACCGCTGTATCATACAGGAAATGGCTACAGCTACACCCAAGAAATTTTATAAAGGAGGTTTTCCATTCCGCTATGAACCTACAGCTCCAGACTTGGTTTTAGGAGATGAACATTTCGCCGAGTTATTTACAAAGGCAGGGTGTATTGAATTCTTTCAAAAACTGCAAGGGCATCATCAACACTTATCACAAGACTTTGTAGAAAATTTCATAGGCAAATTTACGAAGGTAGGCTATCTTCATATCCCAATTTCACCTGATAGCATCTCTAAAGCAACAGGGATCCCGAGAACTGGAGAGGAATGGTTTAAAGCTACCAAATTTGACTTGAAAATTTGTGATGATTATTTAAAACCGGAGCATGCAAGGATCAAAATGCCTGAAGGAACTCCTACAGTCATACAAAAATATTTTACATGTGAAGGTCATTTTCAGACAATTTACATGTATCATTTCAAATTATTGATTCATTTCACAGGGAATAAATTGATAGATATCCCATTCTATCTCTTTAGAAGTCTCGGGAAAATGGCAGACAAGGTACAAGGAAAGCCTGAAAGGTATGAAACTTCCATTTTCCACCATGGGTTGATGAAATTGCTAGTTTTGAAGGAATTAAACAAACTAAACAGAGATTGGGCATCATTCCTGTTCATGAATGGATATGAACTTGATGTCTTATCTCCAAGGAAATATTCCAAGCTTAAAAATTCTTCTTCCAAGAAAGAAGTGGATGTCAATACTACTGCAGAATTTGAAGGAACTTAACATGAAGATTTAAAGGATTCAGAAAAATATTTGGTGGAGCAAACTGATTTAGTCCAAGATATATCATTACCTCTAGCAACTAGAACTAGAAAGAGGACTATCAAACATGTTACAAACAACAAGACTAATTCTGAAACTAAGAGATCTAAAAGAAATGCTGAAGAAAATGTTAAAGGGAAAGGAAAAATTGAAGATATCTTACAAGTCATTGACATTACAGAAGCCCCTGTGGTAAAAGTAGCAGAAATTGGAAGAGATTAAGTCAAAGGTAAGGGACTCATAGTTAAGAAATTAGACTTCTCTTCAGATGATTTAGCCTTTATTTTCAAACCTCGAAAACCTCTTACTAGGTCACAAATGTCATATACTTTTACTATTGGTGATAGTAAAAAGAGGGAAGATAAAAGTAAAGGAGAAATGGCAAAGGAAGTTATTTTTATATCACCTAGTGAGACAGAGGCTATTAAGGATAAGAATACATACAAATTTAAAGATAAGTCTCAAAGGAAACTTGAGACGGATTCTTCTAAAAGGCAGAGTAAGGATAAAGAAGAAACAATCAAACAAAGAAAAGGAAAAGACAAGGCCATAGAGAAGACTGAAAAGGAGATTTTAGAAGAAAAATTGAAAGTTGTAAAATATGAATTGGCTAAGACAAAGAAAGAGCTAGAAGGATATAAGAGAGATAGAGAGATGATAGATGAGGTGGAGAAGAAATTAACTGAACAGGTTATTCATTTTGAGACTTCCATTGCAAAAGCCAAGAATCTGTTGAAAAGGACACAACCTTTACGCATCATAGTGTCACACACAAGGAAGAGGAATTTATGTTTACAAGCAGAGAAGAGAAACCTACAGAGACAAGTGAAAGAATTAAAAGAAGAAATGGAATTGATGAAAACAGAATCAAAGCAAGGAGACTTGGAAAGAGGAATCATGAACAAAACTGTTTGAAACCACTGATAGATAAGAAGGTAACAATTAGATCATCATATTTTTGTCTTTTATTATCAATGAACTACATGCAGCCATGTTTATATACTTTTTTGAAGCTCAGATACAAGTTTTGTCAAATTTCCAAAGTGTTAGGCAATTCCGCAGCAAGTGTCAGGCTTGAAGCCCAGTTTTTGCTGCGGAATTTCTGAAGGTTTCTTTTTTCTTTTGAAAGACATAAATTGATGGGAGTGAGTAGTTTTGAAGTTCATGTTTAATTTTTTTTATCATTGAAAATCTTCTCATGGTTAAAAATAGCAGAGCAATTTCACATATCAATTTTTTTTGTGCGCTACAAAAACAAGCTGTTTTCGTAGCTCAAAACAGAGTTTGACAGTAAGGAAATTTTTCATGATAAATGATGAATACGGGAAGAAAGTTCAAGCATGTTTAAATTTTTTCATCATCAGGGTGTCAAAGAGTATCAAGGTGACAAAGAGTATCAATTTTTCCAAGTGGACATTTGAAGTTAGAAGAGTTTGAAAGATACTAGCCAACATGTGCCATGTCATCAAACTAACTTCTTTTAAATGAAGGGCATAGTTACCTCACAAATACAATCATGATATAAATGTTTTGTTAATGGCCAGCATGATAAAAATATTGGATTCCTTTAGATAAAGACTTGGATTAGTTTATTTTAAATGTAATAAATAAGTGTTTAAGTCCTAGTAGGACTCTTAGTCTTATTTCGAATAGGTGTCAGTCCTAGTCTCTAGAATCTAGTTTATGGTTAGATTTAAGTGTCAGATAAAGGTTAAATGGTCTAGCCACTTGGCAGACTAATTTTAAAGGCTAAAAGCCTATAAATAGTGTAGACTTCGATGTACCGAGGGTTGGAAAATGTTATCAGAACATTGTACTTTGTAAATGTTTTGGATGCACTGATATATACCGAAGCAGTTTAACTTTTCTAAGGTTGAGATTCTTAGTATACTTCAGTGAGATTTATCTTCTATCATATGTTTTAATTCCATATTTTTAATGCTTATTACTCATAATTCATGGGAACATGCTCTGACTTCCTTTAAGTGTTAAATTATGCTAAATTGAATTCTTAGGTCCTATCTGTGGATGGTTTCTTTCAATTTTTAATACTTATTACTCAGAATTCATGGTCATTCATGCTCTAACTTCCTTTAAGTTTTAAGCTTTGATAAATCTCTATTAAATACTTTCCTTTCAATATCTTAAGGTATCATTACTCAGAATTCATGCACTCATGCTTTGACTTCCTTTGAACCTTAAGATATTGAGACTTTCCTGAATGTGTCACTCTTTCATTGAAGTATATACAAGCCTCAATTTTATAAGAAGAGCTATTTTGTTATCTTTATCCCTGTTACTGACTCCATAGCCCAATGGTAGCTAGTCTCCATCTTTCAACCAACAAACCTACAAAATCATAAACCATAGAGTTAGCCATCTATTTACATCTTTATTCAAAATCATTAACCCTTGAGAGAGCCCTATCAAGATGAGGAGGCTAAGCCTCAGCTAAAATATTAGTTTGAAATAGTTACTCAGAGTCTTCTTGATCAGCAACCTATCAGGGTCTGATTTTGAGATAACAACTAGCATCCCATTTTGGGCATGAAGGACTTCAAGGCAGAGGAAGAGGGCGAGGAGTTGGATCAGCTCGCCGAGGAAGAGGACAAGTAATTTTATATAATTGTGGAGATGCTGGCCATTATGCACGTGACTCTCCAAATCCAGCATGGAAATCCTACAAGTACTATAGACAATTTGATCATTTCATAGAAGATTGTCCTATCTTGATTGCTAAAATGTAGGAAAAGAAGACATAGATCCCAACACAAAATATTTAGATGGTTCCCGTAGAAACTTGTGAAGAATATCCTAGTGTGAATGTGGTTACTATGAGTGGTGTAGCCACCCATGAATATAAAGGAAAGCAACCAGTCTCTAATGTATGGATCCGTAAAGCACCTGAAAAAAAGAAGGCTTTAATCTTCAACACACAAAAGATACCTTCACTGAAGCACAGAAAAATTACAGAAGGAAGTGCATCAATATCAAGAAGAACAATGAAGGAAGCAGGAGGAGATGAGGAGATCAAACCATTTCTACAAGCATGTATAAAGTTACTATGCAACAAGAAGGGAGTTGAAAATCTGCGGGCATTGATAGATAATTTCGTAGAGAAAGAACAACCCATGGTAGAACAACGATCGGTCAACAAAATTTATAAGAATAAGAAGAGAACATGTAGGGAGATTCGTATGACCACGCAGATTGGTGCTTATGAAATGGACCAATTTATTCTAGACCTGGGATCATATTCTAATGTTATACCTAAGCAAACATGGCAGCGCATGGGAGAGCCAAAGCTGGAGTGGTCTACTATCCAACTACGCATGGCTAATCAGCATAATATCATTCCTTTAGGGAGGTTGTCGCAGGTTGTGGTTAGTATCGAAAGCGTTAGGGTGATGGCAGACTTCAAATTTATCCAAATTGTAGATGACATTGATCCCTATCCTGCGCTGCTAGGATTGGATTGGGCCATTGACATGGTTGGTGTTATCAATCTGAAGAAACAAAGGATGGAATTTGAAAGTAATGGAGTCAAGGTAATCATTCCTATAGATCTTGTAGAAGGCCAAAGATATATTGAACCAGTGCGCGTTGAGGATGATATTGATCAAATCTATAAGATAACTTTGCGCGAAGAAGCTTGGATTAATCCAATGGCAGATGTGAATATTAAGTGGGAGAAGGATAACTCTTATTTTTCATACTCTGATGAAGAACTAGAAAATTGGCAGAATCAATTGCATGAGGTGTCTGCATTGTGCTGTAATCACGTGACCTGATCTCTACAATGAGTTAGGGTCCTATAAATATAGGATTCATAATTTTGAATTGACTTTGATAGTCTTGTAAATATGTACATACCTTGATTTATGCAAGCTGTTTTCCCATATTTTGAAAAAAAAAATATAAAATATAAAATATAAAAGAGGGTAAAAAGTCCTAAAAGAAAAATCAAAGGACTTAGAAAAATATAGACCCCAAAAGAAAAGAGATAAATAAGACCTGAAAGTGAGCAAGTCCAAATGCCACTACTTTTACTTTTTGCAAATAAATGATTATAGTAGAGTGTTAATAAATGGCATAATCCATGATAGGTTAAAATGTTTAATCTTAACTTGTCATGTTTTCAATTTTATGTTTTAAATAGTGAATAAATATTTGTCAGACAATTTAATCCTAATAAATCAGTAGATAGGTAGAGAATAATGAGGAACTCAAAAATTTGATCTAAGACCTCAGATGAAATAAGGTAAATTTAGATATTTTATGCTTTAAAAGATAAATGTTTTAAGGTTGCAAGCCTAAATGAACCTGCAAAATGAAGAAAAAAATGTTACAATAAGGTTGGGTAGGTAGAAAGAAGTGGAGAAAGCATGTAATAATGAATCATCAGGAAAAATCACTAATTTCCTATCCCTCGTAAATATTTAGTATTCTAAGCTATCAGTCAAACAGGCTCATAGCATTTCTTTGACTTTTGTTGGGACCAGACCCAAGGCTCGATGACTAACTAGTCGAAAATATTGAGTTCTTATGTTAAATCCCCATTATCATCATTCATCCTTCATTCATACATTTTAACCTATTTTCCTAAGTAAAGACATATTCTTACTTAGTGAAGATTAGAATCCCATATAATTAACTTCACCCTTCAGAAACATTCATAAAACCCTCAAAATTACATTTATCCTAAGTATTGGTGAAATAATATAAAGATGAGCAATGCTTTGCTTTTTACACTTTGCTTAGAGATTTTATGTATTTTGCTTTACATTACACTACCCTTCCATATTAATTTTTAACATATTTTATTAAATCCATAAGAAATACCCTGTCCTACTTATTAATTCCCTATATTTAAAATACCCCAAAAAAACCCACTATTACAATGATTTTAGACCAAATTTTGTTATCCATGTGCTGAATTAAAAACCCAAATTATACACCCTTTGGTCTAAACTATCCTTAAATAAATATCCCGACCCTATAGTATTTAAACGCATATCCACAGTTAAAATCACTATATAATAATACTATCGTGCCCATATTTGCATTTGTTAAAACATTTCATTTTGAAGAATGTTTAAATACATGTTATACTACCCCCCCTGCATACTTTATAACCCAAGTCTTTGAAATAAACCAATCTTTTGATAAATACCAAACCCTCGCCCCGTATGAATAAAACCCCGCCTCTTTATATAATCAAACCTTTACCCACATATATTTCATAAAGGTTTAAACCTATGTTTTACCTATACGCGTGCATATATGAAAGACTCGGTCCCACACCTTCCAATTCAGCGCAACTCCCAGAGCAATCTGAGCCCTTCACTTTTATCCTTCTCATCCAACTGTTGAAATGTGATCTCGTGTTGAAAACATGTCGGACCACCCGAGCTCCAAAATGCACTCGAAATAGGTGGTTTCGCAAAAACTCCTCCCCTCCATGTGGCCTCCATTTATTGGATCGCGTGGGTTTTGCTCAAATCTACTGCTTACCACCATAACCCCGCGTAATAATGATTGTCCAGCTTTTCCATTTGAATTTTGAAACTTCCCTCCTGCCTGATGTGACCTGCATTCAATGCCAAGGGTTAATACAACCAAAATGTTTATTAAACCTTTGTATATGCATTTTTCATTATTATACCTTCTTTCGTTTAAAACCTATGCCTTCTTCATTACCTCTCCCCACTGTATAAACTCTGTTAAAACCCATGGTTGCCATTTTTATGCCCGAAAGCTCCAAAATTGACCAAAGGACACCCATGAAGACTGATTGAGGAGCTGTGTCTTGCACCAGAAAAGATACTGCAGAACCTATCAAATGCCTCAGAGCCATTTTTAAATCATTTTGAAGATTGGAATTGAAGGATGAATTCAAGGATAGAACCATATTATGCCTATTTTTATCCAAGAACCCCTGTCTAAGCCAAAAATACTTCTATAAATAGTCGAATCTTATAAAAGTGTACAAAAAACCTAAAAACAGAGTTCCTAAGACCTGAAGGTTAAAATTGCGAGAAAACCCCTGCTATGGCTAGAACTCCTTTCACTATATTCCATGTTCCCTAAAAAGAATTATTGGCTTCCCTTGCAGACTTGGATTTCATTAATAAATTGTTTGATTTTTGCAGGTTATTATCAGAATATGGAATTGGGCCAATAGTTTCAATACTAGTTGACAAAATTCTTTGCTCCAAATTCTCATATTTTAATTCAAAATCTTCATTCAACAAATAGTTTGTATACAAAGAAAGAATAAAATCAAGTCAAAGAGAGATCAGAATGATGAAATGTCCACGGGGAATGGTAAAAGTGAAATTAGAATTCACAGGGACAGTGAAAACATAACAGTTAAAGAGTATGAGTCGTTAAAGTGTATCATGTAAAAGTCAGAGTGAAAGTTAAACAAAGTTACAAAGTCGTCAAGGTAAAATAGTAAAAGTAAAAGCAGAGGTAGTAATGGTTAAATAGAAATGAAAATACTTTCACAAATAATGAAATTTATCCAAAGTGAAAGTAAAAACAGTTAAAAGAACAGTAAGGTTAAAAGATGAAAACAGAGCAAGAAGGAACATTTTTGCAGAAATTTCATGTTTAAAACATAGTTTTTCAGAAACTAGTGTGGACCATCCAAGATGAATTTTTCAAAACTGAAGGATATTTATGTTCATAATATGTCCAAACAAAAAAACCTCTCTCACTTTTCTAACAACCATTATGGGTTTGGAAATATTAAACAATATGTGAAAGCACTTTTTACAAAAAATTCCTGTTAAGTCATCATTTTGCAGAGAAAATTGTGGCCAATCAGAAATACATCTCACAAAAGTGAAGGAATTTTGTGTTCCTAAGATATCCATCTACAAAAACCTATCTCACTATTTTCACAAGTATTACATAATGAGAGATACATGCACATATTTACAACCTATTTTTTAAACTGTGGAAAACTCTATTTTACACATATTTTGTCAGAGCCAATTGTGAACAGGTGGAGCATAATTTTAGTGAACTGAGAGAGTTTTATTTCAAAAACATATGTATCTATAATAACCTCTTTCATTTTGTACATATCTATTTCGGATTGAGAAATAAAAAGGTATCATTGGACCCCAAGTTTGCAGAATTGCTGGAGCAGAATGCACAAAGAAATGAGATAGTTAGTGACTTGGATGCCTCATCATCAACTAAGAGTTGAGATCAAATTCGAATTATCCTCTTTTTCATCACCTATCCATAAAAAGTAGTGCCAAATAGATGCATTATTTTTTAGTGTCCTTTACTTAAGTTCTATTTATGTAAAACAGTTGGAGATATTTGTAAACCAATCTTGATATTTTTTCAAGATATTCTAGTTTAGAATTTGTATAAATACTTCACTATTTGAAGTATTTTTGTGGAATAAAATTGTTGGAAATACTATATACATTTTTTTGGACATTAGAGGCTCTTGTGTGTTTGAATTCAAAGTAGCAGACTGGACAAGCTAACTGGCATCATAATTCAGGATCCCTGTGATAAGATGATGACTAAAGTACTTCCTACTTGTCATTGTTTCCTTTTCAAAGTTTCATGCATTCATTTTATGTTTTTTCTATCTGAATGTGTAACTAGGAGTATTACTACAAGATTATTCAAGTGCTCCCTGTCTTTAACTAGTTTCCATTTTAATTTTTTCTTCTGATTTCTGGTGCAAGGAACCCTTAATTGCTCCTTCTCTCATTTCACTTTTGCCTTCTACTTCCATTTTTCGGATCAAAGGATCCTTAAGTGCCCTTTATCCTGATCATACCACCTCACAAAAAACCACTTTCCCAAATATTTAAGAGTTATCTATCTTGCCCTGAATATATTTGTACCTTTTTTGTCTTGATTTCTAGTGCTACTAGCTTGATTTAGACTCCATAGCCCAATGGACAAGTAGATTTCTCTCTATCTTACCTCCAAGTGATTTTTTCCCACCAAACCCTTTTAAACCAAAACCAAATTTCACTTTCATAACTAGCATAATATTATAAATCAAAACAAAGTTAAACTTAAAAGAGAGAGCCCTCTCTAAACCCTAGGAAGGCTAGATCCTAGAGTTTGAAGTAGGTTTGTGGTTACCTCGGTGAGTTCTCTCTTGAACCTGGAGAAATTATTGAGTGATAACACAATGTATAACATCTGAGGTATGTGATTTACCATACTATGATGTCTCAACTGATGTGAACATTTTTATAGGAGAGCTGGAAAGGACTGTGCCTGAAGGAGGTAGATTCCATGCTTTTGATCTTGGCTTGTGCACTACTCCAACAAGATGGTGGGAAACTCATAAGGAGAATATGGGTAATTGGGAGGAATGTGCGTGCATGATGAGGCTTCTGCTCGAATTCCTAGTCATTAGAATGGACGATGTATACTCTGGCAAAGAGGATCCACGTAGACATTTAGCTAGATGGAATCAGGTATGGGGTGTAGATCCTAGACCTGAATGGGTTCATATTTTTATTCACACATTGGGAAATGTGCCCACTGAATGGTACTTGGAGACACATCTACGTAGAGGCACTAGTGAATGGTCTATGCTGATAGAGAGTTTTATTATTACATTTAGATTCGAGAGTGGATTTGATATGTTTTGTCAAGATTTCAATAATATTCAATAGGTCATCTTTGATGCCACAAAGCCTGCAATTGAGTGCCCTCCACCATCTTGGGATGCGCAGATGAAAGCTATTGTGAATTGCAGGAACTTGACAATGGAAGAAAATGATGAGGATCCAAGGAATATCGTGACCCCCAAATCTGAGGGACAACTCACAGTGGCTAGGCCCTTAATCACCTCACTAGATGTGACAAAGCCCTTAAATCTAAGATAGATGAATATTGGAATTGAAGAACAACCTAAGTTAGCAAAAATTAGAGACTACTGGGATGATGATACAATAGGAAAGGTTTTTTAGTTGCTAACAAAATATCAATATCTATTCCCTATAAAAATTTTAGAGTTGAAAGGAATCATTAGTGAACTCAGAGTGATGAGAATCACATTAAAACCTAATGCGTTCCTAGTGAAACAATGCCCATACAGGCTTAACCCAAGATATAAGCAAAAAGTAAAAGAACAATTGGAAAAAATGGTGGCAACAGGCATCATTGAATGTGTAGAAGAATCTAACTGGGTAAGTCCAATGGTCATGCAAGATAAGAATACCAAGGGAGAAATTAGAATCTGTGTAGATATGTGCAAACTAAATGATTCTTGTGTGCATGACCCATTCCCAACTCTGTTCTAGGAAGAAATGTTGGGTAATGTTGGAGGTCAAGAAGCATACTCCTTCACAGATGGGTTTTTAGGATATCATCAGATCCTGATTGCACCAGAAGATAGGAGTAAGACCACTTTTTCTACTGAATGGGGATCCTTCCAATATACAGTTATGCCCTTTGGATTGAAGAATGCTCCTGCCATTTTATCGTCTGTGGTAGTTATGGCTTTCAAAGAATTTATACATTATTTTTTGGAGGTATATTTTGATTATTGGACTGTATTTGGGTTATTAAAGAAGCATGTGTCAACTATACACTTAATGCTGGATACTTGTAGGAAGTATCAGATCTCCTTGAATTTAAAGAAGAGTATTTTCTATGTACCCTTTGGAACACTGCTGGGACACATTGTCTGCCAGCATGGATTGATGGCGCATCCTACAAAGATTACAATCATGGCATACCGGGTATTATAGGAATTTTATCTAGGGATATGCATTGATCATTGTGCCCATGGAAAATCTGCTAAAGAAGGATGCAACGTTCTTCTGGGATGGGGATTTCCAGAATAGTTTTGAGCTATTAAAGGAAAAGATGGTCACTGCATCAATCTTGGTCTTCCCTAATTGGTCAAAGGCATTTAATGTACATATGGATGCCTCCTATATTGCGCTTAGAGCTGTGTTAGCACAGCTAGGATCAGGGGAAATTGATCATCCTATTGCTTATGCCATCTAAAAAATGTCAGGCACAAATAATAATTACTCAACCACGAAAAGGGAAGGGCTAACAATGGTGTACGCACTGCAAAAATTCCGCCACTATCTGTTAGGAGGTCACTTTAATATGTTCATTGATCATTATGCTTTGAAGTACCTGGTCAACAAGCTTGTGTTGGGGGGGAGATCTATAGATGGCTTTTGTTATTCCAGGAATGTTATTTTGAAATCATGGTGAAACCAAGAAGATTTAATGTTGGGTAAGACGATCTGTCGCACATTTAAACAGGAGAGGAACCTACCAATATAGACGATTGATTTCCAGACGCATAGTTATTTGTGATAAAGTTGGTTGATGAGAATTTATCGGATATCATTCAGTTTCTGACTACTGGACGTGCACCTAAGGAGTATACAGTTCAACAAAAGAAGGAAATCATGGCGTGTGCAATGGACTTCACCATTATTGTTGGATAGTTATACAAAATGGGTGTGTATGAGGTCCTGCAAAGGTATGTCTTGGAATATGAGTGACGTGAAATTATAAATGAAGCTCATGGAGGGGCTTCTGGTGGTCATTATGGACGTAAGGCCACTGCATAGAAGATCTTGTGAGTCAGGTTATGGTGGCCCACACTGCACAATAATGCCTATCCACATTGTCATGCATGTGATTTCTGTGAGAGGACAGGAAAGCCTTCGCATAGAGATGAGATGCCTTTGAATCCATAGATGGCGCTGTAAGCTTTTGAGAAATGTGTTATCAATTTTGTGGGACCTATTAATCCTCTAGGAAGGAAGAGTGGTGCATGCTACATTATCACTGCGACAGATTATGTAGCCATATGGGCTAAAGCCAAACCAGTGAAGGATTGTACTGTTGATACAAAAACACAATTTATTTTTCAGAATATAGTGACTCGTTTTGGTTGTCCTACGATTATGATAAGAGATCAGGGGACACATTTTGTAAATGACACTATCAAAGCATTGACTAAATAATTAAATATGTGTCATCAGAAGAGCTCTCCCTATCATCCTTAGGAAAATGACACAGCTGAAGCTTTCAAGAAAATCTTGGAGACCATGCTCACTAAGGTATGTAATGCTATAAAAAATGATTGGGATGAGAAAGTGCCAACAATTCTCTAGGCATATAGGAATACTTGCAATAATTTGACTAAAAGGATACCTTTTAGGATGGTATATGGGCAATAGGTTGTGTTTCCCATGGAGTTAATTGTTCCTAGTCTGTGCATTGCAAAATTTACCAATATGGCTAAAGAAGATGCTTTGGAGGACCAGTTGTCGTAGTTGGCTTCTCTATAAGAAGATTTTTTTATTGAAAATTATCACCAATAGGTTTAAAAGTTGCATGAAAAATCATGCCATGATAGGAATATCAGGAAAAAGGTATTAAAGGAAGATGATATGATATTACTATATGAAAGCAAGTTTGTGTGGCACCTAGGGAAATTGAAGATGCATTGGCTAGGGACCTATGTTGTTAAGGAAATCATTGAGAGAGGAGCAGTGCCCCTAGCCATGTTGAGCGGTGAATACCTTCCTGGTTATGTCAATGGAATTTGTCTCAAGTCATACAGGGATGACCCTATGCCTACTAAATGACTATATGGCCAAAGTATCAGACCTGCATAGATGGGATGGTGAATGTGCAGTAAGGTGCAATGTGCATGTGGTACCTACACAAGGAGGTTGACTGGTTCGCAGAGGTGTTAAAAAAAGCTCCGTTGGAACAGTAAAATTAGAAAAGACATATTTATTACCATTTTTGGCAGAGTCTAGGATGCATTTAATGGAGGTGTTTTACCATATTTGGGACTGTTTGGTCAGTAAGGAGCCTCATTAATGCACAAGGAGTCGTTGAAGACATGCCACAAGTATAAATATGACCTATGGGGTCGCAATAGTTCCCTTTTCTTTCTGAGTGATTTCTGTGCTTTGAGATCCTTGATTTCCATCGCATTTGTTCCGTCTATGTCTGGTTTGGATCGAGGGTTTAAGGATGCATTGCACCAAGTAGGGCTAGGTTACACTATTCTTGAAAATATGACAGCCACAATATCAGGTGATGACCCTGTTGCACCTGAAGTTCCAATTATGGAAATACCTACACCATCTAAGACTGATAAGGTGCAATCATCTAGAACACAAAAATATCCCCGAGAACAGACCCCACTGTCGCACCCTTCAGTAGGTGAGAATATGAAAAGACCTATGTCAGAGGTCTCATAAACCATTGAAGAAGAAGAGGAGAATTTAGTTGAAGTGGGCCCATTCTCATGGCTTCCAAGCTATATTTTATTGCAAAAACCACTGGTAGGAACACCTAAGGACCTGGACAAGGTGTGCGCAGGAATTCAAATACCCCTGATCCCTGAGAATGTCCTGATGGAAGGGGACATGTTCGCAAAGATTCAGTAGCTTATATTTGATGATTGGGACATCACTGATGTCGAGAAATTCCCAGAGCTTGCACCAGAGCTACACCTAGACCATATTACCTATGAAGGATGCATTGTGCGCCTTGAACCCAAGATATGGGTTCTAATTTTGCACAAGTTAGGCCTACAAGATGATGCGTAAGTTTAGACCCAAGGAGGTTCTCGAGCATGTCATTGTGCTCGCTAGATTATGTGAAAAGGGGGTGATTTAGAATTGGTCTAGCTACCTTTGTAAATAATTTTTAGAAAATGTGTGAGATTCCCAGGAGGAAGGAAAGCATTTCCAGTATGCTTGGTCGTTATTATTGATCTCGCTAATTGGATGGAGGACCCAAAAAGATACACAGTTCCAAAACATTGAGCCATAGATGTGTGAACCTATGCACTATGCAATCTTGTGGAACTCTTCCGACCCAGTGTAAGGAAAATAATTTTTTTTGGGTTTTATATGATGATACCTCAAATCAAGAAGTACAATCAAATCTGAGACTATCACCTACATTATATGACAATACAATATCGTAGCGGATTTTAAAGCCACATTCCATAATATACACATTCGTGCAAAGGGCATTGTATAACAAGTATGGTATGAATTACCATACCTGGTGACCGAAGATGATTTGCTTAGAGTGATAGCAGAATGGAAACTACTCTGGTTAACACTAGCCACCCCATTGAAGCCGCACACTCCAATAGGAAAATCAACAGAGAAAGCAAGAGAGACAGTCACTTAGAAGGTCATAGAGAAAGTAACAGAAAAAGAAGTGACCCCCACAACCACTAGCGATACTGTAGAAATGGAACAGTGCCATAAAATAATGGATTTTCACCAAAGGAGATAGGAGAAGCTAAAACTTAGAAAGGAACCAAGTGCAGCTCTGAGGCTGCTGGAGGATCGTAGAAAAAGAGGAAGGGTTCTAAAGAGGTAGGGTAGGAATACCTGGCATTGACATAAGACAATTTGATCAAGATAGAAAACATAGTCACATCTCCGACTAAGGATCGCTGAATAGACATGGAGGTTCAGTACAAGTCCGCGCTAGAACTTGTACAAGTTGGACTATAGGAGTTAAAAGTACAAGCGATCCAGATTCAAGAGAGTGTAGCTCAGGCAAGCCAAACGAACATGCAAGTCAGAAGCAGGAAACCACTATATGTTTCTTTTACAACCTTCGAGGATGGTTACTTTGTCCAAATCCCCCTGCCAGCTATTCATATGGATGCCAACCAGCATCTCCAATTCAGAGGATCAGGTGATGTTCATATTAATATTTCTTTGTTACTTGTAGACAAGTTACAACTTAAGCACTCAATGATCGCAGATGAGATTCAATACAGAGAGGCTACCATGCATACAAGGGGAGCACAACAACATGCTAAGAAAACACAATTACAGCAGAAAAGAGAAAAGGTAGCTTGCTGAGAAGAAGAAGCCAAAAATGTTGCATTGGAGGCTAAAATTCACCAAGTCTACCAAGACATTCCAGCTATCCTAACCACAACTTCACCCGAAGAAAAGTTAGAAGGATTGGCTACCATAGTGAAAGTAGCAAGCGCAGAGGTGAAAACAGTAAGGATATAAAATGAGTAGCAGATTGCATACCTTTAGAAAAATTTGTAGCTGAATACTCCACTAGAGGTTCATGCAGAGAGAGCAGTTGAAGTTAAACAAGCCTGTGATATTATTGTTGTTGCGGTCACCTAGTGTGAAAATTTTCTCGAAGAAGCCATGATTTTTTGGACCTCAATCCAAAATGCTCCCGTAGTTTAGCGGCTGCACGACACCCTCCACCAGAAGGAGAAATAGTTCAAGGAAATCAAGACAATGGCACCCACATTGGTTCTTACACGGTGCCTCGCTCGTCTGCAAGAGTGTAGAACTATTCAAACCGAGGTTGAAGATATGCACCGAAAGGAACACCTACTGAAATAATGCATGCAACCATGGGCAGAAGAAGCACTTCAAATTTTGTAGATTCTCGAAAACACATTGAAGACCATCCAACAAACTCAGTGCAACATAGATATGGCCACTAAAGGGCCTACAACAGAAAAGTTGGTTCAGAAACCACAGGGCACTACAACGCAAAGTCTACAGTTAGTGCTCCCTCTCAAAACTTTTGCAGCACGCTTTAGGCCAAGATCAAGGAGCATGCGCCTCAGTGACTCGAGATGAGTCATATGTTTGTGTTGGGGGCCTATTGGAGTGGGGTCTCCTGAGGCACAAGTTTTGATGTAGTTTTGTATAATTTTCTATGTGTGCGATGCGCATTTGAGCCAAGGGGCTTTGGAGTGCATCAGAGTATTCAATTTTTATGTAAATGGGCTTAAGCATAAGCTATGGGCATTAAACCATGGTTTGAGACCATAGTATCTACGCGCTAGGCTAATATAAATAGACAGATTGAGTCTAAGAAAATGGGTAAGAAGCTAAGTTAATGATATTGATGTTTATGCGTATGTAATATGTTGTAAGGGTTGTTTGGGTTGGGTTGAAAGGCTCATGCTGGATTTCTGCGTAGAGACCTAGTCCTGGCTGTGCGTGGAATACGTTGACTATGTGCGCGGAAGGGTTTTGTAAGGAAATGTTGATGTATTGAAAGTCTAATGTATTGAATAAACGTAAAGCTAATAGGAAGGACAGATTTTGGCGAACTTCTTATGTTATGAATCTGAGTTATTTATTGTTTATGTTTTGTTCATATTACACTATTTCTGTCTTAATTAATGATTATTACAGAAGGATATCTGATATGATCATGAATTCTTATTGATGCTTTATAGATCTGTTTAAGTAATTGTATCGATTAGATCTAGATTTGGTTGTGTTATACTTTATTTTCTCTAAGGCGGACAATAACTCTGTTTTATTCTGTTAAAGGCTATGCATTCTCTGTGATTATTTTGTATATTATTATGTGCATCTGTTTACAATTGATATAAGTTTTCATTTGGTTTGTTGAGGACCACTTCATTATTTTCTCCCTCAGGATGCAGAAACCTAGTTCCAGCACCCCCCATACTGCTTCGGGTGAGACTTTGATCTATGTAAGTAATTCATTCTCGAAAGAGCCAGTATTTGGAGAGTTTGTTGGTTTATCCATAAACTCTGAACCTGGGTCAGTACCCCTCAAACCAACATCATGCCTATATTCCCCTCAATTAATGATGGATACCTAAAGGGAAAATGTTGTGGCACCCTTGGAACTTTATGAGGATGATCTTGAAGGATTTTACCAACTTAGCACCCTGGGTATCAAGGAAACAAATACAAATTAATTGGAAATCAAATTAATCGATTAGAAACTTAAGTCAAGAAGGATAAATAAAAATGGTGTTGAAAATAAAATATGGTTTAACTTTCTATAGAACTTGAGCTAAGAAGAATATGGTAGTAGACTAAAAATCAAACATTAGAAAATAAAAATGAAACAAAGTAATTGAATTGAATATTCTAATTATGATAAACATGTAGAGAGGATATTTTATCTAAGTAAAATACTAATAAATTATTTATTAAACATAAACACTTAGGGTGATGGTGTACATGAATTAAAATAATTCAAATTGAAAATTGAGAAAAATGGTATTCATGAATGTTCAAAAATCAAAGTCTTTATAATTAGATGCTTATTTTCATTAGCTTGATAATTACTTGTGAAGTTTTTTCTTATTCTTATTAGTTAATTTAGTTATTTTTCATCAAGTAATTACCAACAATGTAAATACAAGAGATAAGACACCAAATGTAGGCTTCGTATCAGGCCCAAAACCCCACTTCCTGAGGAAAACACAAACAATCTCCTTCTTATAGAATCAAATTAAAATGAGATTTCTTAAGACCCTATGACCAAGTCAATCCACCTTCTAGCTACAAATTAGCTCTTCGAAAAAAATTCCTCTCAAGTCAACACAAATAGATGCCACCTTCTACAAGCTTTAAGGATTCAATCTAAAAAAATTTACTACAACTTTCAAATCTCTATAATATATCACTGTGCCTTTCTTTGCAACTTTCGAACTGTGCCTTTCACTACAACTTTTCAGACCCCTATATTAACCTTCTGTAATTTTTATATTTTTGAAGTGCTACTATAATTTTGGACTTATGTAATATTATAGTGCCTCCAATCTTAGTAGACTTCGATTATAATTCTTCTTTGTTTTCATATCCTTTTTTTGTACTTTTACTAGTCTTTATATTATACTTCTTCAGTGATCAAATTGCAGATTAATGATTCCAAATGAATATGAGTTTTATTTATATACATGTTTCCTCATGTAATTAGGCCAACTTGAATAGTGGTCTTAAGTATAACTTGCAGATGTATCTTAAGGTAGACTTGTAACTAAAATTCAAAGAACTTTTTGTCAACAATATGACAACATGAAATTGAATTCCTTTCGACTCCTAACAAATCCTAAAGGAATACAATGGACGCCTTAACCTATCAAGCATTAAACCCATGCTTCTTAAAAAAATATGTATTTTTTCTTTCTTCATCATATATACATAATGACATGAGTACAAATACAATTATGAATACTGAACCTAGTTACTTTTCCAGCACTCCCTCTTAACTAGGGAGGTATTCATAAAGACTCAACGCATCTATCTCAAGTTGAAATATTATCATAATAAGGGACCTAGATTGATAAGAATCATTCATTATAGCTAGCATTGTCACATTGTCCAAGGCCTTGGTAGGTACACTCTATCTCTCATAAGATCAAAGCATAATGTTGGGATGCATTCCATAGGACACCATATCTCCTCATCATGGTACATAATCCACCTAGGATACCCAGAGTAATCATACCACCACACCATTCTTATCCAAGTCCATGTGACTTAGTATTTTCATCCTAATCCATCACATTACATGACTCTAACCATGTTTCTCCAAGATGCTTATTCAATCAAAGATTCTCCTTATCCATGTAAATGTACTTGACTTAGGACATAAGTCCTAATCTATCATAGACAAGGAGAACCAAACAAGTTCACATTCTCCCTATTCATGATGCATGCACTAGACTTACAGTTGTTAGTCCTAGTCTAGTACATGACATAGGGAGAACAATTTTCCAATAACACTCCTTCTCAATTAGGGAGTAAATCCCTATTATCCTTTTAATCAGATAATAGATCCTGCTCCTATTCAAGGAAAAATCCTTTTACTCCCTCTCAATCATAGAGGATATTTTTGACTTCACAACCACAAGTACTCTTCATTGTCTTTCATAAAATTACCAGCTATGAGTTCTCTATAGCTTGCATGGATCTGTCTTTCATTCACATCTCACTATACAAATCATGATTCCTTTCATGGATCACAGAGCCATCCTTTCACGAAAGGTTCCAGATTATCCTTCTTACACATCACTTTCGTCTCGAATTTTATTAATGAAGGCATTCAAAGTTCAAGCTGACCATATATTTCTCATGAAAATGAACTTCCTTATAGACCTTTAGGTTATCTTCTCACTCTATTACTTCCCAATCCTACGATGAGAACATATTGATATTCATGGAATCTAAGTCCCAGATGTTGAGATTTCCCCCAATATTCACACAATTGAACTTGTTTCAATTTTGATCATGTACCCCTGCAAAATATTTCCAAATAGAAAAAATAATATGTCAAATAGATAACCAATAATATATATTAACATCAAACTTACCTCACCATGAATATATTTTAAATCTTCAAGATCATCATCTTCCATCTCCATATGAGTCTACCTTTATGCATCAAAGTGACCAAGGATCCAACTTCAATACCAAATTACCATTTTTCCTTCAATGAAATTTGATATCATCAGTTTCCTCAAGGTATTGATTTCACTGCTACAACACCCTCCAAAATTTTTGCCTGCATCCAAATTTCAAAGCCTACTTTGACTTTGCATGTTGTCGTCACAAATATTAAGAGTCATTGCATGAATTTTCTATAAGTGTTCTAGTCCCATTTATGAGAAAGTCAAGATTTAGTCTTCCATAATGCTAAGTATCACACATTATAAACAATCTAGTTTTGGTGTGTTTTAAGGGTTTATTCTTGTGTAAATGAGTTTTTCTTATCATGAAATCATCTATCACACACGTTTTGAAAGTTTCAATCATTGTTCCACAAGTGTCGTCACTATTGTCACAAAGTGTATCTTTGGTGTCGCACTTGGTGTAGGCTATCATGAAGTTACCATGTTGAGGAAAATTATGTTGTTCATGTGTTCTAAGTGTTCCTTATTGTGTCGTCAAGTAATCTAAGTTTTTGATCATGTTCAAGTTTTTATTTTGTTCGTCCTCATGTCATTGATCTAACACTTAGTCAAAACTGGGAAATATCCTTGACCAGGCCACTCAACCTCATTTAGCCCACCTGGAGTATGAAGTGCATAGTCTCAGTCCTCAAGCAACATCCTTGTCTCTTGGAACTGCACAATCCATAGTCTCTGTCTCCCATAAATGTGCAATGCGCAATATAAGTGCTCAAGCCCAACCCCTAAGCCCCATAATTTCAAAATATTTCCCTCCATCCAAGCCTAAGTTGTGCATTTCATAGTCTCAGTCCTCAAGCCTCAGGCTTGAGCTCCTGAACTGTGCAATTGTGCAATCAATTGGCCTTCCCATCCTTCTAAAACTATGCAATGGGGAAAATCAATGCTTAATCCCTCATCCTGGATTCTTGAATCCCTCAAATGCACAATTTTTAAGTCCAGTTTAGCCTGAACGGTGCATTGCACAATATCAAGACTGAATCCTCACCCTTGAATTCCTGAGTTGTGCAACTATGAAATCCTTTAGCACCTCTCTTAGCCTTCCACCAATTTTTAACTCACTCAATCGATCATCATGCTACATCTTAGACTAGGTGTTTATCGGACTAATGTCATCTTGTCATATGTGAATTGAAATCATATGGATTCTATCATGTTATGAGAGGACAATGATGAAGGAGAAGGAAAAGGAGACCATGCTAGAAGACACCTTTGTAGTTGCAATGACAAGTTGATCAATCTAGAGGAAGCAAAGGGACATCAGATTGCAATAGCATCTCAAGATCTAAATAACACTAAAGACTCATTATCTCTAAGCCATATTGAGGTTATAGAAGAACATATCATGTTCTATGTTCAAGAATACACAAAGGAAGAAACAACAAAGAATGGCTTGAAATTTCCTTATCATCATGTAGTATATTTCATCAATTTCATGTCCTAAGTCATCATATTCCACATCATTGGCAGATTATGTAAATTCTTATTCGAAAATGTATTACAAAGTGGGAGTCCAAAGGACATGTACAAAATGTAAAGAGTCATGGAACAGTCAAAAAGTCATAGGGAAGTAAAATTGTCATGAGGGTAGTCCAAGAGTCACAAGGGAGGTTAAGGATCACCCCATTTGTTATATATACACCCTAATTGTACAAGAAAATTAATTTTCTATAATATTCCCAATTAGCCATGAGCTAGTTGGAATATTAATTTCTGTTTTTGCTTCTTATCTTGTTGAATTAGAGGGTATGGAGACCCATAAATCTCCTTCATAGGAATAAAATCACTACTAATGTGAATGGATATCACTTTAGTAGCTTGATAAAGCACCCTTATGTGTGAAAAGGGGTCGAAGCATGTAGACTGGGTCAACTTTGACCAAATCAACATCGTTGTCATGGAGGAGTGGCATTAATTGTGGGACAACGTAGTTTTGGAGGGAGACTCCATGCATGGAAGTAGTGGCTTTAATGAGTGGGGCCAAGGGTGAGGAAGCTCACCACTTATATAAGGAAGGGGATGATAGCCATAGAGGACATGTTTTTAGATTATTATTCTAATATGGTCTGTTAAGACTTATCTTCTCTCTTCAGATGTTTAGCTAAGACTGCAGTGTTGTTTAGCACAGGGTGTTCCCGAGCAGGAATCCCACCTTCATCCTCGAGGGACTTCAAGTGCCTACTGAGGAGAAGTGATTATTCTACATTTCCACATTCTAGAATCAAGCCAAGCTCCATCTTTTATCTACTGCGCAATTTCTACAAAGGGTTGTGTTGTGTTTCAGGTTGCAGCAGTGGAGAATACATTTGGGTGATTTCTGAGCTAGATTTCAGTGGAGGAAGGCTTCTTTCCATTGGGATGCTATTAAGGAAGGACCTTGAGCCTTATTGTAGAATTTGGCATCAGGAAACACTATCATTTTCCCCTACAGTGCATTTTTTGTCTTGGACTGCATTATTTTAGGGAGGATTTTCACGAGTGGTTTCAATACACCATTTGGGGAGAAGGTTTTCTAGTGAAGGTATCATCCTTTCATTTGGAGAGTCTATTAGAGAAGGTTGCATACATTTCTACATAATATCAGCCACATCTCTCTAGTTGTGTATTTGCAGTGAATATTCATCCCTAGGGCTTTGGTTCACATCTTGTATTTTGGTGTATTTCTGAAAACCCTCTTGGGTTCTTGTTGGAGGTTGTATAGAGCCTTGATCTTCATTGTATATTACCTCTTGAGACATATATCAAACATTACATCATTTTTATATTCATTTTCTGTAGCAGTGATCTTATGACTGTGTTGTAGCAGTCTTTCGGCATTTTGGTATAGTAGCAACACCTCATCATTGAGGGTATTTATCTATTGGAGGCTTGTTGATTCATTTTGTATGATTTGTGCCCCATTATTTTGTACATGTTTGATGTTGTTATGATGAATAAGAAGGCTCCATATTGGTCTCATATCTTGACGTGATTTTTACACTGCTATTTCCATCATTTTGTTCTATATTCCTTCTTTTCCCATTTGGGAATATTACAGTGGTATCAAAGCATAATATTGGCTCAGCCCGTGCATCTTAAGCCAATATGTCATAAAAATAAGGATATCCTCTCCCAGATAGAGAGAAGAGGTATCTCAGAAGAAACCATAAGTATGATTATACAGATGATAAAGAAGACAAGGGTAAAACCCCCTTATCAGGAGAATATGAGGAGAAGGAATTCCCTAAGCTTCTTCTTCTAACTATGCAAGACATTGCAAGAGAAATCATTGGAATGAGGAAGGAAAGACATGTAGGTCCCTCTAAAATATTTTCACATGAAGAAATCTCCATTTATTCATATTATAGGTGTGAGAATTCAGCCACACAATCAGATCCACAATGCTCTACCATGCCTATATTCATATCAAGAGAGATGGAGGAAGGAGATGCATCAAGGGAGGAGACTCTTGGTGATTATTTGAAAGAGTATGAATCTCAATCTCAGAGGTTCAAAGATCATCTAAAACTCCAATGGTTTTTCAATATCAAGGAGAATAGAATGCCTAGCAATCACAATGGAAGCAAACAGTGCAAGGAACATGATTTGGGTAGATTCTTTCTGACTACTTTTGATGGGTCACCTAAATTCATAGCTAAGGCTTGGGTAAGGGATCTAGATACCTATTTGCAACAGCACCAAGTTCTAGAAGAGGAAGCCATTAGAGTAGCAGTGTTTCATCTTGAAGGTAAGGCTTATGCTTGGTGGTTTTATGAATCCTCTTCATTGAATCACGTAAAGGTATCTACTTATGCAAATTTCACTAGGAGGTTAGTGAAAATATTTGATGTAAAACATTCTGAAACATCCTTGGTTGAGCTAGCCAAGCCTTAAAAAAAAAACATTTGCATGATTTGGAAGGATCCATAAACCCAACTCCATTTCAGAATGATATTAAGGGGGTTAAAAACTTACAGAATACCTTGCTATAGGCAACATCCCCACTTTAGAAAGAGCTCTCTTCTCAAAAGGAAGACATGGAGATCTCCTTTTCAAAAGAGGATCAAAAGAAAGAGCCTCTTAATAATGATGAAGTAACCTCCATTAATGATGAAGGGGAAGAGAGGGAAAGAGTTAACAAAATTGTCACATCAAGAGAAGATCTAGTACCTCATGGAGAGGAGAGGGAGAAATTTCTCCAATGAGAGGAGTCCTTGTATGTTTGCAAGGAGTTCCAAATAATCTCACATGTGTAGATCAGGGCACAATCCATGAACAACATGTGCCATCATTGATAGATTGTGAGACCTTGCAGATAAAAGAAGAAAAGGATAGGGAGGGTGGAAAACATCTGGTGATTAGGAGCACACACCCAATCTATTTCATGAGGTTGATACACAAAAGATGCAAACTAATTTGCGCAGTGAGAGCAGGGAAAAAGTAGTCCACTCATATATGCAGTATACTCTTGACATTGATGTCTCATTACATGGAGGCATTCCACCTAGGAGACCACCATATCAGGATTTGATGAGAGATGTCTCACATCATGTGGCACCACTCCTAGATCTCGGAGAGGTGATAACATTGGGAGGTCATGGTACAACATAGGGAGTCTTTGGTAGACTCAAGGAGGAGGGAGAAATTCTCCCACTATCATCATTACCCACTCTCACACCACATATTGCGCTGAGAGAGGATGCTACAGGGATGGAGGATGGCACTATCATGGTGCAAGGAGACTATTCCTTGACTTTGGAATCTCAAAATATGTTCTCACTTGGGGAGAAATATTCCACACATGATAGAGGATGGTGGCCACTCATGCATACATTGGCCAAACTCAGGAATTTTTGTATAGGTGATAGCTTCCCATGGAAGACTAACCTCAAAAAGCCTCAACCTTTACTTGAGCATGGGATGCTACAAAAGGAGTAGCAGAGGATGGATAGCAGCATTTCGGTAGGTAACTTTTGCATGTGAGATGTCAAAGAAGGGGGCAACCACATGACAGATGATGTACATGATAGATCATCAGTGTTGTCACTATGGAGGATAGATCCTTATTGGAAATCCCAGCTGTTGGTGGATTATTCCAAGGATCTTTTTACATGCATGATACTTTATGACCAGCTACTAGAGGAGGGATATTCAGTAAGAGATGGGGTCATCTACTATCATAGTATGATATTCTTATCTAGAGCATCCAAGCTCAAGGATAAGTTACTACAAGTAGCACATGAAGTTTTTCTCTTCAGCCACACTTATTCCATGAGAGCATACCACACCATCATGGAGGGATATACTTGGGAAGGTTTTGAAGATGAGATATATCATTATTGGAGGAGATGCATGGATCATGTTGAGATGGAGGAGGTACATAACTCTTTGATAGATTTATCATAGCCAGCTCTTCCCTCTTTGGGAATGAGAGGGGTATGAGCCACTCCATTAGTGTAATCAAAGTATATTGTAAGGAACATGTTTTTATGCATAATTATTCACTTGATGAATATTTGCATTCCTTTACCATATATGTGCAGGCCATTGTTCCAAAGGGGAGAAGTCTTCCATATAAAATTCACGGTCAACTTTGGGCCATAACAATGTCGATCATGGCCAATCCCTAGGAGGATATAGGGAGATGACATATCATTACGGGTGTGCACCAAAGGCACCAAACATTACTAACCTTCTCAAAGCATGTGAGAAGACTATGGAAACAATTAAGTTGTGGGGAAGCCACTTACCATATCATTATCTAAGGCAGTCAGGAGATATACTCCATTGGTTCCACATGTTGGACTATGATCCACCTCCATTATTGCACATGACAACTAATGTATCCTTGGTTTTGATCCCATATATTGATGATGTTATTATTCTTATTGTGGGGATGATTGGAGGAAGGATGGGAGGATTGAACATGCCCTTTGGGAAATATATTATCCATGTTTATTATGCTCCATGTTTTAGGGAGAACATTGGGCAAACCATGATTGCTACATTGGGTCTTTTGCTTCCTTGTGGGATAATTAATTTGCATCTCATGAGAAATTGGGAGGAGAATTTTATGGAGGGATTTATGTTGGAATCACGATTGTCATTAAACCAAAACCTGCAGGCATTAGTATTCGCTACAATTTCCAGAGTTAGGATCCACAAGATGCGATTAGTCCATGTCACGAAACACATAGGAATAATTGAACCCAATGTCCAACAATTTATTGGGAGACACTTGGTATATGAGGAGAGCTTATTACATGGAGGTGTTACCAAGGAAGGATGAGAAGAGTTGCAACACTCACCTTTACAGTTTCTTGAGAACAAGTAACATTTGGGAGGGGAGGACTGTAATATTCCCAATTAGCCATGAGTTAGTTGAAATATTGATTTTTATTTTTGATTCTTAATTTTCTAAATAAGAGGGTATGGAGACCCATAAATCTCCTTAGTAGGAAAAAAATCATTGCTAATGTGAATGGATATCACTTTAGTAGCTTGATAAATCACCCTTATGTGTGAAAAGGGGCTGGAGCATGTAGACTGGGTCAAATTTGACCAAATCAACAACGTTGTCCTTAAGGAGTGGCATTCATTGTGGGACATCGCAGTTTTGGAGGGAGACTCCATGCATGGAAGTAGTGGATTTAATGAGTGGGTCCAAGGGTGAGGAAGCTCACCACTTATATAAGGAAGGGGATGGCAACCATAGAGGACATTTTTTTAGATTATTTTTTTGATATGGTCTGTTAAGACTTGTTTTCTCTCATCAGTTGTTTAGCTAAGACTGCAGTGTTGTTTAGCGTAAGTTGTTCCCAAGTGGGAATCCCACCTTCATCCTTGGGGGACTTAGGGTGCTTACTCAGGAGAAGTGATTGCAGTAAATTTCCACATTTTGGCATCAGGCCAAGCTCCATCTTTCATCTACAACGTAGTTTCTGTAGAGGGTTGTGCTGTGTTGTAGGTTGTTGCAGTGGAGAATACATTTGGGTGATTTCTAAGCTAGATTTCAGTGGAGGAAGGTTTCCTTCCATTGGGAGGCTAGTAAGGAAGGCCCTTGAGCCTTATTGCAACATTTAGCACCAGGCCACACTATCATTTCCCCCTATAGTGCAATTTATTTCTTGGACTACGTTATTTTAGGGAGGATTGCAGGGGTGGTTTTAGTACACCATTTGGGGATAAAGTTTTCTAGTGAAGGGATCAACCTTTCATCTGGAGATTCTATTGGAGGAGGCTACATACTTTGGTACATCATATCAGCCACATCTTTCCAGCTGTGTAGTTGCAGTGAATATTCAACCCTAGGGCTCTGTTTCACATCTTGTATTTTGGTGTATTTCTGAAAACCCACTTGGGTTCTTGTTGGAGAGTATAGAGCATTGATCTTCATTGTATATTATCTCTTGAGGCATATATCAGCCATTACATCCTTTGTATATTCATTTTATGTAGCAATGCTCTTATGACTATGATGTAGCAGTCTTCCAACATTTTGGTATAGTAGCAGCACCTCATCATTGAGGGGATTTATCTATTGGAGGCTTTTTGATTCATTTTCTATGATTTGTGCCCCATTATTTTGTACATTTTTTTTGTTGTTATGATGAATAAGAAGGATCCATATTGGTCTCATATCTTGATGTGATGCTTACATTGCTATTTCCATCATTTTGTTCTATATTCTTGCTTTTCCCATTTGGAAATATTACATTTTGACCTTGGCTTATCCCATAAGGAATCAGAGAGACAAATGAGTACTTTTGGGGAGAAATTAGTGGATCCAACGCTCCACTATTAGAGCCAATGGTGTTCATTGTCTTCACGTATCTTGGGACTTTTATTATTATTTGAAGCCTGATGGCCAACACATTTTTCATGCATGGATTATGAATATTTGTAATATTGTTTTGTAAATGTTTATGATTCATTTTTGCTTTCACCTACACTAAAGTAGTTGAACTATTTGAGTTATTTTGATGTTTATCATATTGAGAATGTGTTGTAGTGGTTGTAATGATCATCATGTGTTTTTGGACTATTATAATGTATGTGTTACACCAATTTTTGGTCATCTAACTTGTTACTATTAGATGGACCAAAGTACACCATGTAAGACCAATTCTACCCTAGTAGAATTGCTTTCACTATGAAAAATAACTTAGTAATCCTTAATTTATTAAGTTTTTTATGGTCTAAACAGGAAACCCCATGAGGAATAATTGAACAAATCCTTATTTGTTTGATTTTCCTCAAGGGATAATTAGCTAAACAACATCTTAATTAATATTCCTAGTCATATTTAACCCAAAACAGGAAAATTAATTAGATAAATCATTATTTATCTTATTATTTTCTAGGGATAATTATTTAAAACATTATTTAAATAATATTTCTTGTTAAATTTGACTAAATCATTTATAAATAATTGAATAAATCACTATTTATTTAATTATTACTCAACCACATTCTTAAAATAATAAATAAATCATTTATTTATTTATTATTTACAAATGAAGGGATTTGATCAAATTCAAAATATTTTTCCCTCCAAAAAATATAATAAAATATTCCATAAAATTTGGATCTAGATTTGGTTAATAATATTTTAATTATGCACCAATATCTAGGCTAACTCAATATTTTGTTATAAATAGAAGGGTTTTTCCATTCATTCACTACCTTTTGTTGCCTAAATATCACTCTAGATCTATACTTTTGGTCTGACTTTGATCCTCCATCATTGTCATATTTTGCTATCATTTTTCTTGTGAGCTCCCTTTGAGTTCCATTTTCGTCTGGGTTTTCTACACCATAAATAGAGAGAGATCTTAGATCTGAAGCGTTGAGGACACACAAGAACCCATCCCATTGAGGGGGACTGGTATCATCTTTCTATGTTCCCTTCCCAGGTGTCATAATACAAAAATTCTTTAAAAATGTTATTGTCTTGTTCATTAGATTCATGGTGAAACTTTTATTATTTGTTGTTTAATATCTTTAACTGCATAGATCTAGATTTCTGTAGCATTTTTCTTGGTAAACTTACTACATATCTAAATAATTTGACACCCATCTTTGATTTTAGGGTTGTTTTTTATGCACAGCTAGAGTGATTTTTTTTCGTATGCTTGCGATTAGAATTCACACTAACAACTAGAGACTCCACAAATGTTTATAATTACGACTACTGTAATTTTTCAGATCCCTGCATGACCAACTCCTTCAACCCCTAGGGTTTTTTCTTCAGCTTCTTGTTTTTCTTTTCTTGATGTTGTTTTTAACCTTTAAAACCGTAAAACAGTAAAAATTCTAACTTCTGTGTGTTTCTGAGCCTATTGCGCAGGTGACAGGTATCAGTCGCAGCTGAGATGACGCTTTTTTTTTCTGAAACCTACTCCTGAGAGTGCCAGAAGTGTAGGTCCACTTTTTGGGCCAAAATCTGCAACCTCAACCTTTAGGGCATAACAAACTTCCTAAAACCTACGACCTCTGCTGAAAACAGGTTAGAAACTGTGACCTAAACTTTTTGCGGGAATTTTTCTGTGATTTTTATAGGTTTGTCTGGGCTACTATTCAGGGTTGTCTGACCTCCATCTCCACCTATATATGACATGTAATTTCTCTATTTTACTCATCGAAGTAGGAATCAAGCCCCCTAGGGATTCAGTATGCTTCCACCTTTTTAAGAGGAGTTTAGCTTAAGCAGGTCATCTGAGATTTCAATGTGTTCATCCATTTTTTTTCAGATATGATCCTATACTTTTAGATCCTTTTTATATTAGTTATTCATCCATCAAAAACACCTTTTTTCTATTTTTTTGGTCCTTCTCTAGGGTCCCCTCCATTTCCCTTCAGGTTGTAGCCTTTCACCACCTCATTTGCAGCACTTTTCCCTCTAGTTTTTTGCTGTTTTCTACACCTATTTCTAGAAGATATTACCTTTATATTATTTTCCCTCCCAACCTTAGATCCATTGGCTATTTTTTGTGTTTTAACTAGATTTTTCCCACCCATAAACTAGTTGTTGGGAAACCCTCCTCCTTGGGTTGAAATTGATGCATCTTTAGTTGTTTATTTTATGTTATATTCAATTTACTTTACTGTTATTTACAGATTTATTTACAGTTATAAAACACCTTTTTTCTTTTTTCTCTACACACGTCTGGGTTTAAAAATTAAAATTAACACACTTAACAGATACATGCACACCCTAAGTGAAGAGTTTTTGGTTTACACCGCCAAGCCAAGACTATAACATTGTAATCAATTGATCCTGCACCTCCCTGCCCTTGTTTCGACATTGTAATCATTTGATCCTACACCTCCTTTCCCTTGTTGGTCTCTCTTCCATTTGTGATCTGTGTCTGTTTTCCATCATTGCGCCCCAAAGGTGTTTATCCTGGAGACTTCTTAGCCTTAATCCTCATTTTCTTATAGGAAGACTTACTCCTCCGCGTAGGATTCGAGTTAGTCCTTCACTGAGTCCCCATTCAAACTAGTGGTAGCATTGGTCCTAATGCTAGGAATACTACTAGTTCCCGTTCTCAAGAAAGAAGGTATCATCCATGTCTGCACTGACTTTCGCAACCTGAACAAAGCTTGTCCCAAAGAAAAATTCCCCACACCATTCATTGACCAAATCATTGATGAGTGTGGGGGGCATGAGGTCCTATATTTCATGGATTGCTTCTCTGGATACAACCAGATTGTTATCCATCATGCTGATCAACTTAAGACTGCGTTCATTAGTCCATGGGGAACCTTCGCCTATAGGGTCATGTTTTTCGGCCTTAAGAATGTCAGAGCCACTTTTCAGTGGGCCATGTCATACTGTTTCCATGACCTAGCTCATATTATCCTTGCTTATTTATACAGCCTCACTGCGCATTCTAAGCATCGGGCGCAGCACCTCCATGATTTACGTACTGTTTTCCTCTGATGTCACAAGTATAATATCTACCTCAACCCGCTGAAGTGTGTCTTTTGTGTTCTCGCCAGCCATATTTTACTCTTCATTGTGTTTAAAGATGGTATAAAACTTGACCCCTTCAAATTTCAATGCCTCCTTGAGCTTCCTATTCCTCATACCTTATGCCAGTTACAAAGCCTCCAAGGCAAAGCTAATTTCCTTCGTCGGTTCGTACCTGACTATGCCACCACTGCACATGGGTTCCTTAAACTCCTCAGATCTAACATTCCATTCATTTGTGATGAATATGCTTAAGAGTATTTTGATGCCCTGAAGCATGCCCTCACCTCCACTCCCTTGATTTTTCCCCTTAACTTTGATAGGGATTTCATGCTGTACATCTCAGCTCCCCCCTATTCGGTCGCTAGGGTCCTTATCCAGGAAGATGACAATGGAATCGATCATGTTATCTATTATGTCAGTAAGAAACTTGTAGGCCCCCCCATGTCCTACTCACATGAAGAGAAATTACCACTGGCTATCTTGTTCTCGGTCCAAAAACTTCGTCATTATATCCTCATGCGTTCCACCAAGGTCGTGACTAATTCCAACCCTATGGCATTCTTATTGAGCAGTCAGATCATCAATGAGAAGTATGCATGTTGTATCGCTATCCTCCAGGCATTTGATCTTGAATTTTTCACACCAAAGAGTAAGAAAGTTTTAGCCCTAGCTAAACTCATTTCTGAATTACCTACCGGTGTGCAGGATCCTCCAATTAATGATGATTTTCCCGATGAATTTTTTTTTTTCCATTACCATAGATTATCCTTGGTATGGTGACATCCTCACTTATTTGTGAACCCAAAATTTCGCCCTCCATCTTGATCGTGATGCTCGACCACATATCTGACACCAGGCCCCCCTCTACCTTCTCATCGGTGACGACCTTTATTGTCACGGTGTAGATATTTTCCTTCACTGTTGTCTCACACACACTGAGGCTGGGAAATTCTGCAATGCTTGACATAGCGGCGCTTGTGGTGGTCACCTCTCTAGTCTCTTTCCTGCCTAGAAAATCATGCACGCTGGGTATTTTTGGCCTACTCTATTTGGTGATTGCATTGAAGCAATCAAACACTATTCCAATTGCCAAAATTTCGCCCCAAAGGCGTGAGCTCCTCCGACTCCCCTCCATCCTGTCATCTCAGCTGGTCCCTTATGTAAGTGGGCCATATAATTTATGGAGTGTCGACCTTCATGTGTTGGTAACCACAAGTATATCATCATGGCGGATGACTATTTCAAAAAATGGGCTGAGGCCATGCCAACGTTCAACAACACGGCAATACCACAACCCTATTTTTTTTTAACCAAGTTATCTCTTGATTTAGAGTTCCAAAACAATTGGTCTCTGACCATGGCCGACATTTTGAAGATGATATATGGCATGAGTTATCCTCTCTATTTGGCTTTGAGCACCAATTTTCATCCTCCTATTACCCCAAGGTAATGACCAAGTTGAAGCAGTCAATAAAATCCTTAAAACCATGCTTCAACGGATGGTGAATAAGCAAAAAACAAACTGGCACCTTATGCTCTTCCCTACTTTGTGGGCCTATAGAACTTCTATTTAAACATCCACTGAGTTTACTCCTTTCCACCTTGTTTTTTGTGAGGAGGAAGTCCTACCGATCAAGTGCGAAATCCCTTCCCTTCATCTCACTGTCAAAATTCTCCCTGACACCCAACCTTTAGAACAACGACTTATCATGCTTGATCGAGCTTCCAAAGACCATCATGTTGCATTGCAAACCACTCAAGAGGATAAGAAATGCACCAAAGCTCAATATGACCCGAACTTCCACCCTCGTAATTTTCACGAAGGTGATCTTGTTCTAATATATGACCAGGCTCATGATATCCTCGGTCATGATAAGTTTGAATCACAATGGTTAGGCCCTTACATCATCAGTAAGGATTTGGGTAAAGGGCCATACCTATTAGAGGATTTCGAAGGCCACCCTCTTCCTAATCCTCATAATGCATTCTATGTTAATAAATATTACCCTTAATCCTGAAATGCATGTTCTATTTCTTTTAGGTAGCCATCTTTTGATTTTTGTGATTTGATACTTCACCCGGAAACCTTTTTTCCAAGAAGGGTCACTTCAGCACTCCTAAAAATCGAATTTCTTCACTTGCAACACTTGTACTTGGGGCACCACTTTTCCTTCATAATTTTCCATACTCGTGTCAATTTTCGTCATGAGTAACCATCTTGTACTCATGTTTTTATGGTCCCCACTAGGCCTTTTCTGTGTGGCAGCATCATCGAGTCACCCTTGTTTAGAGCATCCGAGTTGAGTCATCATCACAACCATGGAGTCTATCTTGAGTCCCTTTGTATCACACTATAGTCCTCCATCCTTCATTGCTTTGTCCCTCTCTCATGTCACATATTTTGGCCTTTTGTCATACTGTCCCCCACACCCTCCGGTGTCGAGTCAGTTGTTGCTAGGTCATCCATGCCCTTTATGCTCTAACAAGGGAAGTGGTTAGCCCGCTACTCAGTACCCCCCATTCCACCATAATCCCTGGTGTCAGTCTATCATTCACTCTACTATTATCTCTCATGCCTTAGTTAAGGACCCCTTATTGCCTCACCTATGGCGGACCTCCTTAGGTCAACATCAACTTATTTATTCCAAAATACATGTCTAGAGGGTGGTGTACCTTGGTTCTGTTAGAGTCAGTCTTGTCAGTCTTCCGTCAGAGATCATTTCTCTTTCTGCATTTAATTGTTTAGATGTCTCATTCCGCTCATTCGTCTGCATTCCGTTAGGGGCATGCCTTAAACTGACGGAAGGGTTTGGTTTTCTTGTTCCCCTCATGATTCGTACCTGTTGGCTCAGCTCTATTTATCAAAGTTCATTAATCAGTAATGAAGTCATTTACAGTCTTTTTTTTGTCGCTTGATAAGCAAAGAGTCAAACTTGGTCATTAGGTCTAGGGTTCGCAAATTTTCGTTCTCAAAATGTTCAATAACACCTGCAGGCTAGAAGGGAGCTTCAATAAGTTTTCATTTCAGGATTGTCATCGTCAAAAATGCTCAAAGATATTTCTTCTTCAAAACTCTGTTTTGAAGAAGAAATTGTTAAATTTGTTTTATGTAAATAATCTGCCATGTGAGTTCTATGTTCTTCAGCCGTAACATTTCTCCATTTAAGGTTCTAGTCACCTTGCCAAAGACATGCTAACATTCCTGAAAAATACAACAAAGAAACGCATTTTTCAGTCCAAGAGTCGAAAGCCATCAAGAATAGAATTCATTGTGAAAATGTCAAAATTTGCAACTAATGGGTTTTTATTAAGTCAAGTCAAGATCTTATGCCCATTACCCCGAAAAAATTGTCATTGCCTAGGTCAAGAAAATCAAATAAAAAACAACATTGAGTTCATGCCAAATGTCAAATTGACAAAGTTTAGAGTTGTGTTAATTTGTAAAAAATGTCAATGCCAAATGTTATAAAAATGGGTCTTATAAAACCAAAATTCAAACTCCACAATTTTCAAAGATCTTTTCATATGTTTTAAATATTCTTGTGCATCCAAAG
Organism: Pinus albicaulis; assembly: GCA_034641835.2. Taxonomy (NCBI): domain Eukaryota; kingdom Viridiplantae; phylum Streptophyta; class Pinopsida; order Pinales; family Pinaceae; genus Pinus; species Pinus albicaulis. The sequence continues at coordinate 784,226,101 of CM076581.1, forward strand.
GTTGAATGAGAAGTCGAATTAAAAATCGTGGAAGGCGAAAATTGTGTTTGGTGAAGAGCTAACTGTGTTGACACAGGGCGCAACGCATTGGGATAGAGCGCGGCGCATCCACACCGCGCGGTGCATAGAGCCAAAAAAACTCCGTGTATTTTTCCTCTGGCGCGGCGCACTGGGAGTGCACACGGTGCGCAGGGTTAACACGCCAGTTTTTCACCACCGCTTTATCGCAGGTCATTGGAGGAGCTGTTCTTGTTGTGATGCTTCCGTTAGTTTCAAACCGTACTCAATCTGCATCATATGTATTCACACACTTTGAGACATCTGGTTCAACCAAAATACATAGCAAGGCATATGCTATAATTCTTTATTTCATTGTCAATCAGTATTTTCTCTATGGTTATGATGTTGTAGCACATCTGACAGAAGAAACAAAAGGTGCGGAAATCAATGGTCCAATTGCCATACTCTTGAGTATAAGAATTATATCAGTTTTCGGATGGGCCATCATTTTAGCTCCTACTTTTAGCATTCAGGACTTCAATCACCTATATGATCAAACAAAATGAAACAGCTGGAAGCTTTGTACCCGCACAGATTTTTTATGATGCGTTTTATGGGCGGTATCACAGTTCCAGCAGGTGCAATAGTTCTGCTCTTTGTTATGTGGGGTTCTTTCTTCTTTGCCAGCCTTTCAGTCACAACAAGTGCTGCGCGAGTGGTTTATGCTTTTCACGTGATGGAGGTATTCCCTTTGCAAGGATTTGGTGTAAAGTACATCCAAAGTACAAGGTTCCTGCAAATGTTGTATGGTTGTGTGCAGTTTTATCTATATTGTTAGGCCTTCCCATCTTGAAAATAGACACGTTATTCACAGCTATCACCTCAATCAGTACCATAGGCTGGGTTGGTGGGTATGTTGTTCCTATATTTGCCAGAATGATTATGCCAAAGGAGAATTTTAAGCCAGGGCCTTTCTACCTGGGGCGTGCTAGCCGCCCTATATGCCTGATAGCATTCTTGTGGATATGTTACACCTGTTCAGTGTTCCTGTTGCCAACATTATATCCACTTACATGGAAGACACTTAATTATGCACCTATTGCAGTAAGTGCAGCAAAGGGAAAATGGAAACGAATAGACCGATAGCCTAAATTTAAACGAAGATATGAACCACGCAGAGATAAGAACAGAAGCAGCCTATTTTTGTTTTTAGTCACGATTTGATGAGATCCACGCTTTGCTTTTTCATTGGCCATCAGAAATTTTCAAATGGAAAATGTAACGTTGTTATGTTTTTAGAACAAATAGATGACTCTCTCTCTATTTTTGTAATTTCAATTGAAACAGCGCCCTTGTTTTTGGGTCGATCAGTTTTCTCATAAGCAGGGTTTATTTATTGTATTGAAGTCAATTGTAAAGGGAGAGTTCTGAAAAGTGTGGGAGGAAAAAACCCAGCGCTATCACTGTATAGTTTTGACAGAGAAATAATTAAATGGTGTAGCTCTGATTTGTAAGATTCTTGCGGTATGAGTTTAGCATGTGTTTATTCTTTATGTTTCATATGTTTTTGTTATGTTCACAGTTCATTCATAATCATTTTCAGCTGAATGCTTTTACAGTAAGAAAGGTAGAATTCATTTCTTGCTCTGCCTTGAGGAAGTGTTTAGACTTTGTGTGTCTTCTTCTGCCTGGAAG